>JAVXUO010000323.1:0-357500 GCA_033065855.1 Escallonia rubra
ACTTGTCCGCTATATTATATAGCGGACGGACCCGGAGGGTATTATTGTCAAAAAAATGCAAAAACTGTATATATATAATGTAGCGGACGGATTTAAAAAAAATCAGAACAGTAGTCTCGATAGTCCGCTACATAATGTAACGGATGGGCACAAAGGGTATTTTTGTCAAAAAAAGTCAAATAAATTGTCCGCTACATAATGTAGCGGACGTAATTAAAAAACGCAAAAAAAAAGATCTGGGCCGCCCATCTTTCGGGATGGACGGCCAGATCGCGCTGGCAAGATGTCCTATTTTGCCAGTGTGATCCTAAGGGATCAGCTCCCTATATATATATATTATATATATATATATATATATATATATATATATATATATATGAGCTGATTCGTTGACCACGCGAGCGAAATGGGATAAGTTGCACGTGCGATCTGGCCGTCCATCCTTTCAAGATGAACGGTTCAGTTTTTTTTTTTTTTTAAAAAAAAAAGGAAACCGCCAGCTACATAGTGTAGCGGGCGATTTCTTTTACCAAAATGCCCCGCCCAAGTCGTCCGTTACACTGTGTAGCGGATGACTTTTTTACCTTGACAATTGTCAGTCAAAAAGTCGTTCGCTACACAGTGTGGCGGACGACTTTTGGCTGACACATGTCACATCCTGTCCTACCAGGACTGTTATTTTGTCTTTATCCAAACCGCCTGCTACATTATGTAGTGAACGGTCTGTCTATATATATATATATATATATGGGGGGCGATCCACACCCACCGGTGGGAAAAATTTAATTTCTCCACCGAACCGCAGGTAACAGTAGCGGTTGGGAAAAAAAGTGTACGGCCCACTGCATTAATGGCAAAAATGGCAAGAGAAAATGGTGAAATGGTGAGAAATTGGTGAAAATACCATGAGAAATTGGAAAAAGGACACCAACCGCATAAAGAAGCAGCGGTTGGCATTAATTTCCCCTGCCACGTGTCGTCCCCCGCCCCTGCCACGTGGCCCAACCGCGTGAAGGGGCGCCGGTTGGGGCGATGCCCTGCCACGTGGCCTCCCCCGCGCCTGCCACGTGGCCCAACCGCGTGAAGGGGCACCGGTTGGGCGATGGCCCTGCCACGTGGCCTCCCCCGCGCCTGCCACGTGGCCCACCGCGTGAAGGGGCCCCGCGGCTTGCCCTTCCCCCCACGCCTGCCACGTGGCGCCCCCCCCCCCCACGCGGGTGATGCCCCACCTGGCGTCCTTCCCTCCCCCGTGACTGTCCTTCCCTCTCCTTTTTTCTTTGTTTGCAGCTCACTTCAGAGTCTGCCAAATTTTTTTTTGCAGCCTATTCGGGCACTTTGCAGAGACCACTCACGGGTATTTTTTTTCCCTCTTTTTTCTTCTCTCTTCCTCACTTTTCTCTCTTTATAATCCCCTCCCCCCAACCCTTCTTCTCCACACTTCTTCTCCACAAACCAAAAAATTTTAGCGCTAGAAGATCGGTGGATAATCGCTAGAAGATCGGTAGATTTTTC
This sequence comes from Escallonia rubra, assembly GCA_033065855.1. Lineage (NCBI taxonomy): Eukaryota > Viridiplantae > Streptophyta > Magnoliopsida > Escalloniales > Escalloniaceae > Escallonia > Escallonia rubra. The sequence continues at coordinate 1,513 of JAVXUO010000323.1, forward strand.
TTCAAATACATCAAGTCACAACAAGTAAGTATTTTGAATTTCCTTATAATTCAATGTTAGGTTTATACAAATCAGCGTATTACATTTATAGCGATTCAAAATAGCGTATTACATTTATAGACAGTTTTTCACGAATTTATAAAAAATAACTAGAGCGAGATTTTGCCAAAGTGCAAAAAAGAGACCCTAGTTATTCTGAAAGGATCTGTATCAGGTAAAAATTTCAGATTTTTCCAAAGACCGTAAAGGGGCTAACTGATACGGGGAACCGTGTACCTTCGCAGTCTAATTTAAAATACCAAGCTAGCGCGATTTCGCGCGAAACTTTTACGAGAACCCTAGGATGTTGGGAAGTTCCATTCCCCAGGATTTCGCGCCATTCCGGAGCCGTTAGCTATTTTTTTGGCCGAACGGCCCTTTCAGCGCTCGCCCTTTAATTAGACAGTTTTTTCACGAATTTATAAAAAATAGCTAGAGCGTGATTTGGCCAAAGTACAAAACAGAGACCCTAGTTATTCTGAAAGGATCTGTATCAGGTAAAAATTTCAGATTTTTCCAAAGACTGTAAAGGGGCTAACTGATACGGGGAACCGTGTACCTTCGCAGTCTAATTTAAAATACCAAGCTAGCGCGATTTCGCGCGAAACTTTTACGAGAACCCTAGGATGTTGGGAAGTTCCATTCCCCAGGATTTCGCGCCATTCCGGAGCCGTTAGCTATTTTTTTGGCCGAACGGCCCTTTCAGCGCTCGATCCGGACACCGGTTCGCGATTTTTGCGCGAAAAATCCGTAAAGTACTTTTTAGGCCAAGGATGAACTCACGAAGCGTAAAGTAGCATTTCGAGGCACCTTTGAGATTTTTCCTGATGCCAGGGGCATTTTGGTAATTTGCCACCCCGCGAGGGGTGTTTCGGTAATTTTCCCGCGCCAAGTTTTTAATTAGACAGTTTTAGTCCAGGAATGTAATCACAGAACCTGAAATGTTGTTTTGAAGCTGGTTCGGGGGCGTTGGGGTGATAGTGAACCCCCGGGGGCATTTCGGTAATTTGCCGCTCATCGGGGGCTATTTTGCTAGGAAGGATCCAGCTTAAAGGGCCATACCTTAAAATAACTTTTAGTTCAGCAAAGGGTGTCAGACACCCGAAAACTTTTATTGTTCCGGGTGAATTCAGGAACTTGTGACGCACCGGCGATGACTGCCAGGGGGTATTTTGCATAAGTAGCGGGTGTTTTGGTAACTTTCCCCCTTTAAAATTTTTCCTGATATATTTGGTATATAATTGACGTAATACATTTAAAAACTTGACTTTAAAGCGGTTTTGAGGTCTTGGGGGTGTAGGGGCCATCGGGGGGTATATTGCTATATAACCACGTTGGCGCTAAATTCAGTGAGAACTAGCGTAATTAAGCGTTCGGAGTGGTGGGAAGTGAGGATTTGTTTTAATACATTGAAATAATGACTATTGCTAATGTGTTGGTAAGCTAGGTTAAAGATCCAGGAATGTAGTTTTGGAATGTAAATATTATGGACGCTAAGTTGGTTTACGATTATATTTTGTTCTTAGAGATATGGATTTCAACCCCGGACCTCATGATACATCAATCCTATACGATGACGATGACCACGTCGCGAGGCACGTATTTGACGGTGTCGATAGGGGTGTTTTGGAAACAATTCAAACCACAAGAGGAATTGAAGAGTGGGTACTAAACGAGGAACAAAAAGCCCTTATACACGGTCAAAATTTAAGCCTGTTCACCGATTGCGGGAAATGGTATCGACACGACGATTGCCTTATATCCGCTCTAGTTGAACGATGGAGGAGCGAGACGAACTCATTTCATTTCCGGTTTGGTGAAATGACTGTTACGTTAGAGGACGTCGGATATATACTTGGAATCCCATGTCACGGCAGACCCGTTACTCTGAGCGTGCCGTCTGCATCCGTAGCGAATATGGCTAGGCATTATTTTCCGGGAATTCCAAGGGCAGCTCTTACAACAAACGGCGTCAAGCTTAAATGGCTGAGAGAGCAGTATGGCGTGCTACCGGATGAATACACTCGTCATGATTTCGTGACGTATACGAGGGCATACCTTCTGTATATTATTGGAGCCATATTACTTCCGACGCATTCGAAAAACACGGTGCATCCGAAGTATATGGTGTTATTGGAGGATCTTGACGAGGTATACTCGTATTCGTGGGGTTCAGCTGTCCTTGCGCACCTATATCGAGCACTGCATAAGGCTACGAGAAACGGTGCCAAGTCCATTGCCGCCTGCCTGACTCTATTACAGGTATGAGCATTTATTTTCTTACCCGGATCCTTAGTCAATATATTCGGGATTCATTACTAATTCCATATAATGTTTGCGTTCACAGGTTTGGTCTTACGAGAGGCTACCCACGGGTCGTCCACAACCGTTGGTAGATTCCGATGAGACGTGGCCTAGGGTGTGGGCCTGGGGGCCTCCGACCAACCGGAGGAGGAGACGGGTAGACCCTCACAACCATCTACAGTTCTATCGGGGGGAACTAGAGATGCTGGATGCATACCAGGTGACGTGGCAGCCATATGACAAGGTGATGCATCTGTTGGATGAGTTGTGTTGGCAACTTCCGGTGTCGTACGTGCTTGCAGGTTTGGTTCGGGTGCCGCTCATTCACTTCGAAGAATGTGAGTTTCAGATGCCCGATCGAGCTATGAAGCAAGCTGGCTGTCCACAAGGGATTCCGAAACCCGCTGTAGACATGCGGCCATACAGGGGTGGTCGAGGGCCGAACTTCGAGGTGGCTAATGCCTTGACTGTGTTGGGTGACGAGGTGCAACAATGGAATACCTGGCAGGAAACGTATGACAGCCTTGTATCGCTGAAGCACGACGGCATCAGTACTGAGGACTACTTACAGTGGTTTCTCAGGGTGACGCGCACGAGGGTGAATCGCCCTTCCCAGGTGAAGGAGACATCGTATGCGCCACGTGAGGTCTATGACCAGTTCTGGGCATTGGCCATTGTAAGTCATGCTAGTGTTGTTTGATAATTTATTTGTGCACGCGTATCGACCATCAAATGAAATGATTAGTCATATTTTCTATGCATGTTTTTTAGGTTGACCAGGCCACTGACGTGTTCAAGCAGCTGGAGTCGTTTAACTGGTTTGTCGCGCAGGCTCCTGACAATATCAAAAGGTCCATTGAGAGGTACAAGACTGATGTTCAAAACTTTAGTCTTGCGTACCGGGGTTACCAAGGGGAGCCGTCTAGTCGCCCTCCTCCTGACGTTTACGACTATCAGCCCCAGAGTCAAGTGTGGGAGCCGTCTAGTCGCCCTTCTCCTGACGCGTACGACTACCGAACTTCGAGTCAGGTGTGGGAGCCGTCTAGTCGCCCTCCTCCTGACGCGTACGACTACGGAACTTCGAGTCAGGTGTGGGAGCCGTATAGTCGCCCTCCTCCTGACGCAAACGACTCTCAGTGCCAGAGTCAGGTTCCCCAAGTAGGAATCCATGCCTCGCGCCCAAGCTTCCGGTCGAACAAAGGACAAGCGACGAAGCCATTGAGGCCGGAGAAGATGGGTTGGATCGACCGGCACTACTTCGGGCATGAGCCTGTCAATTCAACAGACTTCCCTCTTGGGACACTCCTAGGTCATTCGGATATCAGAATGTTGGCGCCGGAGACAGATCTTTCAAATTTTGTCATGAACGCTTACATAGATCTGCTCCGGATTAGAGAGCATCATTTTAACCGTTCTGAATACTGTAAGCTTAACATGTATCCCACTCATTTTGTGGAATTAGCGATCCGGGAATTCCATGAATGGAGGCAAGGGGGCAACAGGAGTAATTGGAAACCAGGTCGAAACGTGTTATGCATGATGAACGCAGAGTATCAATGTCCCGCTGCTGATGCGAACCTTATCATGATACCTTGTCTTCATGGGCACCACTGGTTCCTATTAGTTCTCCATCCAGCGTTCAGAACGGTTCACATATACGATAGCCTAAGGGAGGACGAGCCTGGACAGCTGCTGGCACAGATGTACAACGACTACATCACTTTAGTGGTTAGTTTTTATTTTTTGACCTTGGCTCATAGTATATTGTTGTTGTTTCATAGGCTCGATTCTCGATTTTATTGTTGGATGCAGACTACTGTCCTCTCGCTAGCGTGCGGACGGCCACGGGGGGAGCCTTGGACGGTCGTGATGATAAAGGACCGACCAAAGCAATATAACGGTAACGATTGCGGGATTTACGTCCTCAAGTACATGGACTACATTGCTCGCTCAGAAGTGCTCAAACACTCCTCGTGGACTAGGAAAGATGCCTTGACGTTTAGGTATAGGATAGCCTGGGAGCTGAAAAAGAATGAAGCCAGACGACTTCATTACCATTATCCTGACGTGCGTGACTAGCTGCTGTGATGTTACAAAAAACTGTACCAAAAAGAAATGTACACAATTTTTCGCATGCTATGAATTTGGCGCTAAAATGTGCGCGAATATACAGTTCATATGACGCATTCGAAAAAATAACGTCTCGTTTTTCGCCGAAATACATAAGAATGGGCTAACTAGCGCGCCTCATGTGCAATGAGCGAAAAAAAGTGACAAAAAAATTTACAAGATTTTTCGAACGTTATGAATTGGCCCCTAAAGTGTGCCCGAATAGGCCCTTCATAGGAAAACCCAAAAAATAACGTTTCTCATTTTTCGCCGAAATACATAAGAATGGGCTAACTAGCGCGCCTCATGTGCAATGAGCGAAAAAAAAGTGACAAAAAAATTTACAAGATTTTTCGAACGTTATGAATTAGCCCCTAAAGTGTGCCCGAATAGGCCCTTCATAGGAAACCCCAAAAAAATAATGTGTCTCGTTTTTCGCCGAAATACATAAGAATGGGCTAACTAACGCGCCTCATGTGCAATGAGCGAAAAAAAAAGTTACAAAAAAATTACAAGATTTTTCGAAAGTTATGAAGTGGCCACTAAAGCGTGCCTAAAGTGCAATGAACAAAACAAATTACAAGATTTTTCGGAAGCTATGAATTGGGCGCTAAAGTGTGCGCGAATATGCCATTCAAAAAATATCAATAATCCACAAACCAAATCACAAATTAAAGATTCAACAAACCAAATCACAAATTTAAACATTATAAAAGTTATTCGTTATACAACTGAAACATTTAAACAAACCAATGGTTTCATTTTTCCGGTGTACTGCATACACATGGGCTTTGCAGCCGATACCCGAAAATGTGTCCCGTTTTCTTTGTCTTGTTGTCCCTTCGTCACTGATCCGAACGACCGGGGGTACATGCGGTGCTCCTCTATGACACTCAAATAGTCTTCCACAAATTTGATCTGTATTCGCCCGTTTTCTAGTCGTCTTACTTCTAATACCGAAACCTATCGTTTTTTAATATGCTTTATAGTATGCTTCAACTTCGTCCAGTGTTTGAAAAACTTGACACAAGTAGGGTGGATCAGAACCTTCACAAAAATTATTTCCTCCAGTTGCATCCATATTTATACTGAAATCTAAAACATAAAAATTATATCATTCTCAACAAGTCGTAGAATTAAATAAAAGAAGAATAAAAATTATCTAAAAGTTAATTGCTGGAAAAATTTGTAGGCAGGTAAAATTATCAAAATAGCCCCCGACGAGCGGCAAATTACCGAAATGCCCCCGGGGGTTCATTATCACCCTAACGTCCCAAATCAGCTTGAAAACAACATTTCAGGTGCTTTGCTTACATTTTTGGACAAAGAAGTCCTTTGAAAAATTTAACGCTGCAAAATTACGAAAATACCCCCTCGGGGCTCCGAATTATCAAAATGCCCCTGGCATCGTAAAATCTGAAAAGTGCTTTGAAACGGGATTTTAAGCAGGAAAACATCTAAAAAGTGCCTCAAAATGCTATTTTACGCTTCCTGAGTTCATCCTTGATCTAAAAAGTATTTTACGGATCTTTCGCGCAAAAATCGCGAACCAGTGTCCGGATCGAACGCTTAAAAGGCCGTTCGGCCAAAAAAATAGCTAACGGCTTCGGAATGGCGCGAATTCCTGGGGAATGGAACTTCCCAACATCCTAGGGTTCTCATAAAAGTTTCGCGCGAAATCGCGCTAGCTTGGTATTTTAAATTAGATTGCGAAGGTACAAGGTTCCCCGTATCAGTTAGCCCCTTTACAGTCTTTGGAAAAATCTGAAATTTTTACCTGATACAGATCTTTTGAAAATACCTAGGCTCTCTGTTTTGCACTTTGGCAAAATCACGCTCTAGCTATTTTTTATAAATTCGTGAAAAAACTGTCTAATTAAGTTTTCACCCCTAGCGACAATTACGCCCCCGAACCAGCTTCAAAACAACATTTCAGATGGTTTACTTACATTTCTGGACTAAAAAGTCGTTGGAAAAACTTGGCGTGGGAAAATTACCAAAACACCCCTCGCGGGGTGGCAAATTACCAAAATGCCCCTGGCATCAGGAAAAATCTCAAAAGTGCCTCAAAATGCTATTTTATGCTTCCTGAGTTCATCTTTGATCTAAAAAGTATTTTACGGATCTTTCGCGCAAAAATCGCAAACCGGTGTCCGGATCGAGCGCTTAAAAGGCCGTTCGGCCAAAAAAATAGCTAACAGCTTCGGAATGGCGCGAATTCCTGGGGAATGAAACTTCCCAACATCCTAGGGTTCTCATAAAAGTTTCGCGCGAAATCGCGCTAGCTTGGTATTTTAAATTAGACTGCGAAGTTACAAGGTTCCCTGTATCAGTTAGCCCCTTAACAGTTTTTGAAAAAATCTGAAATTTTTACCTGATACAGATCTTTTGAAAATACCTAGGGTCTCTTTTTTGCACTTTGGCAAAATCATGCTCTAGCTATTGTTTATAAATTCGTGAAAAAACTGTCATTTTAACGCCCTAAAAAATCACTATTGTGGAAGGGGGTGGGGGCCACGGGTGGGGAAATGCCAAGATATGCCAACCGCAACAAAGAGTTGCGGTTGGGCTTAATTTTTGCAAGGGGGTTGGGGCCACGGGGGGAGGGGGTGGGGGGGGGTGGGGGGAAGGACACACTCATTGCCAACCGCAACTTTTAGATGCGGTTGGGGAAAAGAAAAAGGAAAGAAAAAGAAAGGAAAGAAGAAAGAAAAAAAAAGGAAAGAAGAAAGAAAGAAAAATTGCAATTGAAAAAAAGGTGAACCGCAACTTCTTGTTGCGGTTTGGGGAGGGTGGGGCCCGGAGTGTAAAGACAATAAAGAAAAATGGAAAGAAGAAAGAAAGAAAAAAAAAAGGAAAAAAAAAAAAAAAAAAAAAAAAGGGAAAGAAGAAAGAAAGAAAAAAAAAGGAAAGAAGAGAGAAAGAAAAAGGAAAGTGGGGGCCACGGGGTGGGGGGCAGGGGGGGTCACGGAAGGCAGCCAACCGCATGTATTAGTTGCGGTTGGGCATTAATGCCAACCGCATGTATTAGTTGCGGTTGGGCATTAATGCCCATTTTCTCGCGATATTTTGATTTTCTCGTGATATTTTGGTGAATTTCTCGTGCCATTTTGGCCTTTTTCGTCCTTTTTTGCGTTTTTTCCGTCCACGTGGCCAACCGCTGCTCTTACCTGCGGTTCGGTGGGAAAATTGTTATTTTCCCACCGGTCGATGGGGATCGGCCCCCATATATATATATATATATATATATATATATACAGAAACCCTAATTTCAAAACGCTTCTCCCTTCTTTCTTCTTCTCATTCTTCCCAGCGGCGTTGGCAAGCAGATCTGCGCAATTTTTTCCAAGAAATACTTTAATCGTCTAATTAATAACGTAAGTTCACAAACCAATCATTTATTTGTTTATAATCTAGAGTTTGTGATGAGTATTGCGTATTATGCATGGTTTTGATTATGTATTGAGCATGTGCTAGCATTGGTAATTTATATATATATATATATATATATATATATATATATATGTGTGTGTGTGTGTGTGTGTGTGTGTGTGTGTGTGTGTGTGTTGAGCATGTGCTAGCGTTGTATGTATAATGCATGTGCTAGCGTTTGATAAAAGCTTCCAAAGTTGACGTTTTTCCATAATTTCAGTCACAAAAAATGGACTTTAGGCTTTTACATGATATAATAACATATCATTAATTCCTGGCTCATAAGACAATTCAAAAATTAAATTCACTGTCACCTAATTTTATTCATTCATGTTTTTTACCCACTCAAAAGAAGCTTGGCCACACCTAAGGAGACAACCACCCAAAAAGTTTTGGTCACACCTAAGGGGACATTTGAGTTATAATTTCATATGGGGTAAATAATAGGTAATAATTCAATATAAACCTTGTAAGTCTCTTCCCTCGTCATCACTTGGTTTTACTTTAGATGTTGTAATATTAGAGTTAGGTCCTACCCATGCTTTTTGGGTTTAAGTCTCTACCTCATATCTCATGCAAACCGGTTTACTCAGATCAAGGATCGGGATCACATCTTTTCTCACACTATGTGTGAGGTGGGTGTTAGAGTCCTACATCAACTATACATGAAGATCATGATTGGTTCTTATACGTGGTGGATTTCTTCTCCTCTGAAGCATGTTTTCAAGTTGAACGCCGGACAGGAGGGGGGGTGAATTCTGTTGGGAAGAAATGGGGGGGGGGGGATTCGGGGCCCTGGGAAGGTGGGGGGGGGGGGGGGGAGACAGAGTCCTGTATTGTGGGGTTTTAAGGGCATAGGGGCACCCTGTTAGTGGGGTAGGGGGGGTTGGTTTAGGGCTCTTCTCTTGGTTTTGAGCGTCCTGAGTTACTATTTTGGTATGTTGTGGGTCAGCAGTGGTCCTCCGTCCGATATTGCGCTAATTTGATTCGGATTTGATACCTGAAAGTGGGAGGATATACATAGCGGCGTTGGAAATCAGTGGTTGGGTGCCGCGACTTCTTAAACGACGTACTCACCTTTGGATTGTTCCGTCCCGATTGTCCGCTGTATTTTTACTACCTTGTGTTTGTATTGCATTTGTTTAGTTCCCGTTCTTTAGTTTTTAAACCGGTAGCCTTTGCAAGTTTCTGTAAGTGAGTTAGAGTGTAGAATATGCTCTGCTTTAATTCAATTGGAACGTGTATAAGCTTATTAGGTTTATCATTACGTTTCGACCTTTGTGATCATGTATACTGAGTCACAAGATTGTCGTGACCTATAATATATATCTTTGTAAGCTCTACAACAGAGCGTCCGTAAAACTTTCATTTTCAATACAATTCTCATATTATTAAAAAAATAAAAAAAAAAGTTGAATGCCAAGCTTTAATTCCCTTGATAGCCATTTCTAGGAAAGGTTGTTGTCTTTAGCATCATGATGGGTACGTGGACATACAATGGTCACTAGCTCTATAACGTGAGATTATATTATTGCTTTTATTCCCATATTTCAAAGGAAATTTACTTTTATATATTCTTAAGATTTGAAAGCTGCTAGAGTTACAAGTCATTGAAATTATGGCTTGTTGGTAATTGTTTCCATATTCTGCAGTTAAGAAGCTAGTATATCCTGAACCATTAAAATCAGTTATTACTCTTTTTTTTTTTTTTTGGGAAAGATATAACAATGTCAGAAATTAGAAACTAACATAAAGCATAAGATAAAGACTCAGCACCCTTGAGTCTATAGGGATTAATAACAAGCCTAATACCTTTAGCCTGACTACTCGATTTTAACCGGAATATCCCTTTCCAAAATCCGACTAACACCATCTAACAACACACCACATGGTAGGCACCACCTTTAGAACAGTAGATCCGCCCAACCCTAGTGCCACCCACCTATCTCAACACCACACAACCACTCTCCGTTCAGCACCCCAGAGGACCACCTACCCAACAACAAATAGAGTCTGTTTTTTCCAACCACGCTGCCGCAGAAGACTGACAACATGCACCAGCAGTCCAACAACCAACACAAGAAGTAAAATGATGCAAGGGGAAAATAAAAATCTAGCAAGAAACTACACCCTTAGCTTAAAAGATGCCGTCGTTGCCACTACTATCGCCGCCACCGCTGCCTCTTCCTCCGCCTCTGCCGCGGTTATCGCCGTCGTCACCCACCCACACACCCGGCAACATCATCGGGAAGAAAAATCTGGCCACCTAAACCCACCACCAGCAGCTGCCGCTGCCTCCCCGCCGACCAACCATACCCGAACGACTTACCCACCTAACACACGACCCCAAGACACCGGAGATGGACGGAACTCGGATCTACTCTCCAAGCCTCCCACCAACCCAAGAACGAATCAGGAAACGATCTCCAATCCATTGCATGAGTAATCCGGCCAAGGGAGAATTAAACAAACGAAAACTGGACATCTAAACACAGTACCGAGCCACCACCTGCCGGCGCAAACCAGCGGTGGCGGCAGAGACACAGCCTGCGGGAGAGAGAAGTTTTTGGGGAAGAAAGAGAAGTAAATTTGCGCCGGCTCCCGCAATCGCTTTTTTCTCTCTTTTCGGGAGAGAGAACCCTTCCTGCTGCTCTGTGCTAGATTGGACCTTAGCAGCTCCTAAAAAACCAGTTATTACTATAATTAGATGTAGCTACTTCCAAAGTTTCTAATCGTCTTTTGTCTTGTAAGATGAAATCAAGAAGAAATAAGTTTGGCACGTGTCGAAGGATTACCGTTTAGCCTGTGCGTGGCTTAATGGAAGAGCTCATCATGCACATGCACAGACAAAAATTTTGTACCAAAGCACTGTCAAGTTCAGAGGCCTTTCAACCCTCGGATAGTATTGACTTTTTTTATTTTCTGCTTCCTAAGTTCACTTGTGCAGCTTCTGCTTTGTTGTAAGGGTGAATTACACTAAACCCCCTGAGGTTTACACCCGTGTCTCACAAAGGATTTTAAGGTTTTAATTTCAACAACTAACACCCTAACTTTGCATTTTCGATTCAATTGGACCCATAATCGATTTTCCGTTATAAAAGTTGTGGATGGCCGTTCACCTTGAGGGGCATTTTGGGTAACCAACAAAAAGAAAGCATTTGGAGGGAAAATATGGTTGTTCTCGCCACTCTCTCTTCTGCACACACACACACACACTGAAACACAGATCCAACCACACACGGTGGTGCCCCCCTCCCCTCTATTCATGCACCCCCCAGCATCTTCCCTAATCACAAAGTGCACATACACACACTACACACATAGAGGCATACACAGTCATGCATACAACCCATTCACACACAGAGTCACGCGCACATAATCTAGTGGCACGGGTCACCAGCAAAGCGCCGTGACAACGCCTCCAGCTTTTTGCTCTTGCTGATACAAGAACTGTTGCCCCTGCGTATGCTGAGAGAGCGGCAAAGAACCTTGCTGCCCCTGCTGAGGCATGGGCTACTGATATGGCATGTACTGCATCTGTTGATGTGGAAATTGATAGCCCTGCGGTGGTCCCATTTGCGCACCTTGATACATTTGTGATTGCTGCCCCAATTGCTGAGGCACTTGCTGCAATGCTTGTTGTGGAATTTGTTTGCCTTGTGCTGCCGTTTATTGTTCTGCCAGCGAGAACATATGATGGCTGGGTTGTTGTACTGCTTCCTGCCTAAGCTGCCCCTGGTGTTGCATGTCTGGTCCTGCTTGTGATCCCTGATGCTGCCCAGTGTGTGCTAGTTGCGAGGTATGCTGTTGAGCAGCCTGCGGCATTTGTTGTGCATGCTGCTGTGTGTTTATATATATGTGCATAAGTGTGTTCAAAAAGAAGGAGGAAAAAACCCACTGCCGTGAGGTAGTGGGTGTGGGAGGGATGAGTTGTGTACAAGTGGGTGTGTGCGTGTGTTTATATGTGTTGTGTTGTGAGACTGTACATTTGTGTGTATGTATGTGTGTGTGCGCGTGTGTGTGAGTGAAATGTGCAGTGGTGTGTGTTGTGTAGAGATGAAGAATAAGCGAAGTGGGTTCATGGAAGAAAAGGGTAGAAGATGGAGAGAGGGAGAGACCACCAAATATTGGTTACCCAAAATGCCCCTCAAGGTGAACGGCCATCCACAACTCTTGTAACGGAAAATCGATTTTGGGTCCAATTGGATCAAAAATGCAAAGTTAGGGTGTTAGTTGTTGAAATTGGAACCTTAGGATCCTTTGTGAGACACGGGTATAAACCTCAAGGGGTTTAGTGTAATTCACCCTTGTTGTAATTGGGAACTGTTAAAAAAATTAGTATAATAAGCATCATTATTAGGCTGAAATGTCATAAGCAACTAACCGTAAGAACCTTAACCCAGGCCAAAATCTAGAATTATTACAGACCTTTTTTTTTTTTTCAAGAGTCCCTTTATTTCATTTAAGCACAAAACATGTACGGCATCTTACACCTTTACAAAACAATCACTCTTCTTCCTATACAAAATAATAAATTTAGCTCAGTATCTTCACAAGTCACTGAACATTCCGGTGTGTATCCCCAAGCATTGCGTAAAGACTAGTTTTTCTCTATTGGTAGAATTTCATTCCAGTTGCATACTCTATATTTAACCCACTGTTATATAGCACTAACACATCCATGAGGGATAGCTTGTCTTTTATTCAAAAATCGTAGCATTGTTTTCCATCCAATTTCTATAGACAGACAGTAACAGCAATGGACAGCTTAAGGAGTAGAATTAGAATTACTACAGACAAGGTTTGTACGAGGGAAGTTGTCAAGCATTCATGATCATGCTGGCACGCAATAATCGAATGATGTAGAATATACGAAAACATTTCGACTACCCCATAAGAATGCCATTGACCTCCAATCTTGAACTATGAAGACTCCATTAAGAAGCATATTGTCAACACATGCTTATACCTTTAGAAAATGAATTAACAAAGAGAATTAAAGGCCGGTTCTTGTAGAGGTGAGCACGGTTCAGTTTATTTTCAGTTAGAGGGTTAAATAACAAACTTAACCATTATGCATTGTGTTGATATATGTCTTGTATTTATGTCCCATATTGGTTATTCAAAGAAGGTTGCAACTTGGCCCTTAGTATATAAAGACGTCTTGTCCCACATTGGTTATAAAGAGAAGATCACTGCTTATCTCTAAGTATAAGTAAAGTGTCTTGTATTGTGTTTAAGGTCAAGAAAGAAGAGTCCTTCTTTGAATAGGCAAAAGGTCAAGAAGAGAGGAAAGTCTTTCTTTGAGTATGAAAGTAAAAGATAAGAGTCCTTCTTTGAGTAGGCAAGCAAGAGAGAAGAGTCCTTCTTTGAGTAGGCAAATAAAATAGAGAAGAGTTCTTCTTTGAGTAGAAAAACTAGTGAGAGATACACGTGAGGGAGTGTTGTAAATCTGAATTGTGCAAAGTAGATTTGAGTTCTCTCATATTTCTTGTGTTTTTTTATTTGGTTATCGTGTTCTATACGTATTTATCTAGAGCGGTTTCGTAACAAGTGGTATCAAGAGCTTCCAGGTTTATTTTTGGACAAAGTTGAAATCGATTTGAGAGGATAAATATGTAGAACAACACGAACATGAAGTATGCCTGTGACAATTCGATGGGAGGACAAATTTTGGCATATGACAGAGCACGCTGAAGGATTGGAGCGGTACCATAGGGGATGTCGAAGCACGCATGAAGAGCGAGCTTGAGGCAATTGGAAAGCACTTGCAGCGGACTGTCACAAGTCAAGTGGAGCTAATCTTCAATAGATTAGATGACTTGGAGGTAGACAGTCGATTTACTGTGCTGGAGTGGAAAGTCGATGTGTTCGCGGAGGAGCTAGATGACTTGATCGAAGAGAGGTCGCCCATTTCACCAAGTGGGAGGTGCAACGGCGCAAGGACCTCAAGGGACAAGTCACGGAGCTCCAAGAAGAACTAGCTGCTTGTAAGAAGGAGCTTACAAGAGCTACAAGGCAGGGGTGTATCGCGGTGCAACCAAGGCAAAAGAAAATGTTGGAGCCGAGATCGTACAATGGAACGAGAGAGGCGAGGCAGGTGGATAACTTCTTTTGGCACTTGGAGCGATACTTTGAAGCCCTCGACATCGACGAGGAAGAGAAGGTGTAGCAGACTGTCGCAAGTCAGGTGGAGCTAATCTTCAATAGATTAGATGACTTGGAGGTAGACAGTCGATTAACTGTGCTGAAATGGAAAGTCGATGTGTTCACAGATGAGCTAAATGACTTGATCGAGGAGAGGGTCGCCCATTTCACCAAGTGGGAGGTGCAACAGTACAAGGATCTAAAGGGACAAGTCGCGGCACTCTAAGAAGAACTAGTTACTTGCAAGAAGGAGCTTACAAGAGGTACGATGCAGGGGTGTATCGCGGTGTAGCCAAGGCGAAAGAAAATGTCGGAGCCGAGATCGCACGATGGAGCGAGAGAGGCGAGGTAGGTGGATAACTTCTTTTCGAAATTGGAGCGGTACTCTGAAGCCCTTGACACCGACGATGAGGAGGAGAAGGTGCATACAACGGTCATGTACCTTACGGATACAGCTGCCTCATGGTGGAGGCGTCACTATACGGATGGGTGCGACGTCAAAACGTGGGAGAAGTTCAAGCGTGAACTACACAGGCAATTTTATCCGGATAACGTCGATGATAAACCTTCGACGGCTGAGGCAGAAGGGAGCATCCACGAGTATGTGAAGGAGTACTCGGCTTTGATGCTCGAAATACTGAAGATGTTCGAGAGGCAACAACTATGCTTCTTCGTTGACGGGTTGTGGCAGTGGGTTGCCACAGTAGAGTTGAGGCGAAGGGAACCTCACGACTTGGCTTTCGCCATGGTGATTGTCGAGAGGTTGGAAGACTTCAAGCAAGAGAGAGGCCGAGATCTCCAAGGTACGAGCGTACCAAAGATGAGGGAGATGGTAGGTTGAAGAGTGGCTTACCCAATGCAGCCGATGATGAGCAGAGTGGAGACGAGGTACGTCGCCGCCATCATAAGGAGGAGAAGAAGCAAAAGAGAAGTCATAAGTTGGGTGACTCTTGTGACCATAAGGCTCATGTGGGCCTAGATGAGGATGCTTCTACTGTGCAGGTTCGTATTACAGAAGGGATTGCCCACACAAGGCCAAGATGATTGCGTTCCTCGATAAGCACAAAGGTGAGAAAGGGGATTCTTCCAGCAGCGACGGGGAGGCATGCATGGGGGCATTGCAGATGGTAAATGCGTTCGTACAGAATTCTAAGGAAGAAACTGCCAAGAAGAAGAAGAGCAAGAAGAAACGAGGCTTGCTCTACGCAACGGTGGATGTTGCCGGGAAGACTCAAGAAGCGCTTGTGGATACCGGGGCCACCCACAACTTCATGAGTCCGAGGGTTACCGAGTGGCTTGGGCTAAAACCAACTAAGGACGGGAGTTAGTTCACGGTCGTGAATGCCGAGGAGCGACTGACGAAGGGAGTAGTCAAGAACGTCGATTTGAGGATCACGGCAGATGGACAGGGAAGGCCAACTTCAACATCATCGACATGGATGAGCTTGGGGTGGTGCTTGGAATGGACTTCATGGAGAAGTCGAGCACTACGCTCAATCCATATTGCGGGGTGATGATGATGGCGGGTAAAGAAGGCCAACCGGAGTGGATGATCCCGTTGATGTCCAAGGATGAGGCTGATGCACGTAAGGGGATTACTGTGTAACAGCTGGACAAGGGATCGACGATATGCTACGGTGAGTGAAAGATGAGGCCAATGACAGCGCAGCTGATATGCTCACGAAGACAGTCACGACAGTTAAGTTCAAGCATTGCTTGAGCTTGATTTATCTTCTTTCTTGCTGAGTTCAAGGTGGAGTGCATCCCTACCTTTAAAGAGGATGCGAGGTGGAGTACATGAAGAAGGTACTGAAGGCATATTACAGTTTCCTTATAGAGTGGTTTGTTAATACAAGCCAAAGTGGAGATTGTTGATATATGTCTTGTATTTATGTCCCACATTGGTTATTCAAAGAAGGTTGCAACTTGGCCCTTAGTATTTAAAGACATCTTGTCCCACATTGGTTATAAAGAGAAGATCACTGCTTATCTCTAAGTATAAGTAAGGTGTCTTGTATTGTGTTTAAGGTCAAGAAAGAAGATTACTTCTTTGAGTAGGCAAAAGGTCAAGAAGAGAGGAGAGTCTTTCTTTGAGTAGGAAAGTAAGAGAGAAGAGTCCTTCTTTGAGTAGGCAAGCAAGAGAGAAGAGTCTTTCTTTGAGTAGGCAAATAAAATAGAGAAGAGTCCTTCTTTGAGTATAAAAACTAGTGAGAGATACACGTGAGGGAGTGTTGTAAATCTGACTTGTGCAAAGTGAATTTGAGTTCTCTCATATTTCTTGTGTTTTCTTATTTGGTTATCGTGTTCTATACGTATTTATCTAGAGTGATTTTCGTAACACATTGGTTTGAAAGTATTTAAACCAAACCAATCAAACGCCATCCGGTTTGGATGATTAATTTGGTTAAGTCGGTTTAAGTTGTTCGATTTTGATCCATGTGGATCACTTTGCACCCATTTGAAAGAGTTATCTTTTTTTCAAACTTATTATTCGATTCAAATATTATTCAAAACTAATGTTTTGTTTAATCTAAATTGCATATAATCTTATTGTATTAAATATCTAAGTGTTCGTGTTAATATAAGATATAAGTATTATTCCATATATATATTACAATGAAAACTCAAGTATGCCTTTGTCATTAAAGCTACAAAAAAGAATGCGTGAATATACAAGTTATATTAATCACTAGACTTTTGTGTTAGAAGTGCTCTCATTATTTACGTTCTTTTAAAATTTTAAGGTTTTATTTATTTGACTTTACTGAGTACCGTTTATGTGAAAATAATCAATTAATATCACTGAAAGTAAATTAATATATCATAGGTCGGTTCGGTTCAATTTGTGATCATCTTCAAAAAATTGATCTATAAATCGAACTAAACCGAGGTCGGTTTTAGAAATGTGAAACCTAACTGTTAGTATTTTTGGATTATTCAAATTGTATCAGTTCGGTTTGATTAGTTTAAGCAGTTCGAATGATTTGAAAGGTTTGGTGCTCACCGTTCTTGTACTTAAGAGTTTAGCCACAAAATATAGTGGATTGTTTTTGGTTGTTTAATTTTGTTATTTGTACATGACTTTGGTTTAACACTATCCTCACAACCCCACTCTGTATACTTACTTCAAACTCCTTGGCAACGTTGTGTCACATTTGGCAGGATGGTTGTGATGGCAAACAGCGAGATCGTAAGCATTGCGAACAGAGACGAGTTCCATATTGAGTTGTTCATGCTTTGCAACTGACTGGAGGATATATATGCTTGATAACAATTTAATTGACAATGAGCTATGTTAGATTAGATCATGGTACTCGTTGTGATTGATTTGTGTAACTAGGTAGTGCGAGTGATGGTTTTTGTATGTAATTAGGTGATAAGGACTTTGATACTCTTTTGTTCGAATCGAGTGTGAAGTAGTGCGCCATTTGACCAATATAGATGTTACTTAGAACTCCAGGTGCAGTGTATTAAGTGCGGTACTATGACTACCAAAAATCTAACCAGGAGAATTGAGAAAAAGGAAAAAGAGAGAAGATTGGTGTACTTACCCGATGTACCTACATTCCTTACCGTTAGGACATCTTTGGAAATAGTTGATTAAACATCTATCCCTTTGGTGCAATGCATATAAACGAAAATACTAACCGGGAAGTATATACGTTCTCACGGCACCAACCGTCAAAATAGACTCAAAACAATTTGAAAAAGAAAAACAAAGAAATGAATGAATCCACGAAAAAAATATTAAAAAGAAATTAGTTAATCCACGACAAAATCTCGACCCTCGTAGGTTCGAGGGTCATTTGGCCACCTCAGATAGGACACCGCAATCCCCCGCGTCACGCTCTACCTCAACCTCCGGTCCAGTGTCCCAACTTGATACATATCCACGGGTGGAGCAGTCAGAATCCGGGGCGAGACCACCATGTGATGCTGAAATAGCACCCTCTTGCCCAGGCAAAAACTCATCCTGGGAGTACCCACCAGCAGAACCTAACACTGGGTGAGCTCTAGCTCCACCGAATAAAGCTCATCCCCCTCCCACTTGGACAAAAAGAAAAGACGTGAGTTTCAATAGATAGAAAGTGAATATCAATATGAAAGTCTAAGAGAGAAATTTAGTGGGTGTTGAGTCAGTATGCCCCCATGGAAGCCCCAACCCTCTCAACACAGAAATTCCACTAGTACATCGCTGGTCTCGTCTCATCTGTATGCCATCTCCCAGTCACGGTGAGCACGATTTCATAACCTCAAAAGCCCAAACCTGTGATAAAGATAAACAATGAGGGATATGCTATCGAGTGCATGTGAAATATCGAAAAAGTTCGAGAGCAGAGATATACCTCCTAAATATCGCAGTAGCCCATAAAACTCCCGAGATACTGAACCCATCAAGTGGTATAGATGGGCCATAGCCAAAGTAACCCAGTCGTACTCCCTGATCTCTCTTATATCATCCAAAGTCCTCAAGCACAAAAGCTGAATCGAGTCGTCCCCGCTGCTAAACAATGCCTCTCCCAACACATATAGCAAAAAACCCTTGACATACTGATTAATCGCCGCCTCATCGGCGTCCTCCAAGGTCATACACTCACAATGTGATCGAAGGGTAGCAAGAAAAATGGAACCGCTCTTCTTGTAGGGTGGCTGAAATCCTAACAACCATACCACGAGGTCGCGGTCCTTGTCGATATCATTAGGCCCATAGGATAGGCCTCAGTCGCACGCTAATACTCGTAATATTCACGATGTCGTACCGGGTGAGCGTAACCTCTCGAACGATAGATGGAACATGCTGGTGGAATCCCACCAACGCTCCGCCAAACTCCATAAATTCTTTTTTTTTAATGAGAAGTAGAAATATATATATATATATATATATATATGTGTGTGTGTGTGTGTGTGTAAAGATAGGGGAGAAGATACAAGAACGTAAAATACTGTGGATGACAACCCATCCACGAGAGTAGATAAACTGAAAACAAGGTAAGCAGATGACAACTACAACCAGCAGAGGTTTTTACACAAAATACAGCAACCGAAAACAAAACACCACATGAGTATAAGGCCAACAATGGATCCAATCAAGAAGATGGACTACACGCTATATAGTGGCAAGCCATTCCTTTCCAAAAACTCTTTTAACTCCAGGTAAAAGCATGTAACACATTCAGAAATAAATCGAAGCCAGTCTCAGCTATCTCTACCGAATCCGTTCCCCCCCCCCCCCCCCCCCCTTCCTCTTCCCCACACCCCCCCCCCCCCCCCGAGTACCAGATTCAGGGAGCCTGAACATTGGATGTTCGAAGGAAAAGGCTGCAAAAAATCAAAGCAAAATAAGGAGGGAACACTCAAGAACCGCTCAGTTTGTGCAAGTAATGCATGAAAACAAAGATAAGAATATCATGTGGACCCCTATTTGCATGTGAAAACTTAGTGAGTGAATGTGTGTATGAAGTTTAGAGATGAGATGAAATACATACCTCATCCATAAAAAAAATCCATGACTAAGGTGTGCATCTTGATCCAGTGTGAGGATCAAGTACTTGAACACGTTGAACACGTTGTCATGCGTGCGCGCGCACACACTGCTGGTGCAATGGCAGTAGCAGCAAAGAATAGCAAAATAGCAGCAATAGCAGCAAAACAGCACAGCAAAACAGCACAGCACAGCAAAACAGCACAGCACAGCAGATAGAGTGGTCATTGCACACACTGCTGGTGCAATGCACACACTGCTGGTCATTGCACACACTGCTGGTGCAATGCACACACTGCTGGTCATTGCACACACTGCCTTTAAGACTATGGATTGAAGGCTGTCAAACACAAACATGGATAGCAATGTAGAAGCAACCACACTCTCCAAAAAATGATGCAGTAATAAGCTTACCAAAAATTTTTGCCAAAGCATTTCTTTCCTTTCAGGGTACTTCTTCCAGCTTGACCACACCACGAAAGGAAAATCCATATTCGCCCTAAAGATAGCTCCTATTGTACTCCGTGCCTCGTCCTCAATGAAGCTAGTGCATACAAATTAAGTGTTACACTAAAGTAGAATGGAAAAAAAATGATATTATACAACTGGAAAGTAAGCACTACAACTTACACTTTCTTATGAACATGGATTCTCTTTTTGGAGCCTGGTGGAAGCTTTCTTATGATTCCCTGTGTCGCACCTCTGGTACGAAGAGAAGCTGCAAAAAAGCATATTAGGAATAACACATGACATTGCAAAGTACTATAATTATTCAAACAAAAAACAACTATCACCCATTATTCCTTAAAGTACCACTAGTTGAAGCTATTGACGATTCCACTTGCACAGACCGCTCCGAAGATGAGTTACTTCCACTGTGACCTCCACTGACGGGAGCAGATACAACACGACGACGACCTCGAGTGGCCTGAGAACGTTGCATAACTGCAAAAGATACTATATAGCAAAAATTGTTTATGTAACGAAAACTAAATATGGAAACACATAATATTTTACCACAATAGTTACTAAACACAAGTTAAAAAAAAACCTTTCACTCAACAAGTTAATGCCAAATCCAAACACCAAATCATGTTAAATAAACTCTAAGCTAAATTAAACTAAAAGAAAGAATTAGGAGTTATTAATCATTATCACTACTGGACATGTCTACTTCTTCATCATCGTCTTCTTCTTCTTCTTCATTATCATCAGCATCGTCCTCGTCCTCGTCCTCGTCCTCGTCCTCTTCCTCTTCCTCTTCCTCTCCCTCTCCCATTACTTCATCGGGCATACCTACTGCTTGAAGAGGTATGTCATCCGTGTCGTCATCAACTGGAATAGGTACCACAACAGGAGTAGCATCCTCTTGATAAGTCTCAGGCACATCTTCTTGGTAGTTTCCAACTGTTAATTTTTTGGTCTTGATAACTGTACACCAATTAGAATTCTTTTTCGATACACTTTCTGCATAAAATACTTGTGAAGCTTGATTAGCAAACACAAAAGGTTCATTTGATCCGAGTCTTGACTTGAGATTAACGTCTACTATCCCATGTCGACTAACACGAACACCAGCTCTAGATGTGATATCAAACCAATGACATTTAAACATTGCCAATTGATTTCTACTACCCATATAATCTAACTCAACAACCTCATCCAATCGCCCATAGAAATCAAGGCAATTGTCGTTATAACAATCGCCATTGACCAAAACTCCGTTATTTTGAGTTTGCTTGGTCGAGTCAATATCTACCGTGTTAAACCTAAAGCCATTGACAATGTAACCTTTGTAGCATCTAACTAATCTACTAGGGCCACAAGCAAGTTCTTTGATCAATTTTTAACCCACTCACATACTTGTTGTATTTGCTTCTTGTCCAAGGTGTAGGATGCTTTTGGCAATATCGTCTTACCGTTGATCAATTTTGGATGTAATTCAGGCCGTATACCCATTTTCTGTAGATCCTTCCTTGCCTTTAAATGATCTTTGGATTTACCCTTTACATTCATCACTGTGTTGAATATATTGTCAAACACGTTTTTCTCAATGTGCATTACATCTAAAGTATGGCGTACTAGGAGTGTCTTCCAATAAGATAATTCCCAAAAGATACTCTGTTTCGTCCAATTGTGAGTCTTTCCGAACCCAGGAATCTTTTGATTAGCAAAACCTTTACCAAAAGGTATAGCATCATGCTTATTCACGTTCTCCCACACTTCATCGCCAGACAAACGATCTTGCTTTATCACACCGCGTTCAATCGTTTTGTCAAACTTGTCCTTCTGTTTTCGAAAAGGATGATCCTCTGGCAACATTTTTCTATGACATCCAAAAAATGAGACCTTACCTCCATATTTCAATGTGAAACCCTGGTTCATGTGCATACAACACGGGCACGCTAGCTTACCATGTGTGCTCCACCCTGAAAATATTCCGTACGCAGGAAAGTCGTTGACAGTCCACATCACCGCAGCCCGCATTTGAAAATTCTGTCTTTTAAACACATCGAAAGTGGAAACACCCGTATCCCAAAACATTTTGAGCTCGTCAATCAATGGCCTTAAATACACATCTATGTTCCTCCCGGGGCTTTTTGGACCAGGAATAAGAAGTGACATAAACGTATAAGGTTGTTTCATGCACATGTTAGGAGGGAGATTATAGGGAACAACAATGCAAAGGGTAACAAGCAATGTACCAATAGCATACACGGAACCAGTGGTCTCATTTTCCTCTTCCACATTTCACATATTACTGCTACCTATGGAGTTTAGCTTGCAGCTGACTTTCATATTTGCCAAATCTACGATCAACCAAAACAAAAAAGAAGCTGCGATCGTAAGTAGAAACTTGCAGGTGGTGATGATACCTTACTTAGAAGATATGATGTCCAAGTTAACACCGAACCAGTGGTCTCATGGCCAGCAACTAACATTGACAAAAGGCATCTCGTAGTTGTACACTTGAAACCTAAACAGGAAATAAAAAAAATATCACGTTATAGACTGGCAGTTCAGTACCACATTTTTCTGAACACAACTTATTATAAAGAAAATGCCAGTTCAGACTTGACCAAAGAAGAACATAATAATGGAGCAAAACATCAGCGGAGAAATTGTTATAGACTAGCAGATAATGATATGAACAGATCCTTGAATCAGTGGGCTCCAAATCCTTTATTTTAGTATGAAAAGATGAGCATTGTGGCCATATGAGGACAATAAATATGAAAAAGCACAGTTGCTAGATGGCAGCTAGTGGTGGAAATGGCAATGGAGCTTGAAAGTTAATTAAGATTTAATCAAAGTTTTACTTTTTAGAGAATTAAATTCTAAGCTGTACAGTTCCACATCATTACTTGATATATACGAATTTGAAACAGATATTGACAAATTCAGAACAATTTGAGGGGACAGAGACGAAAATGAAAGTATAACAAATACTAACTAGCTAGCATCATCGAAAAAAATAAAAATCATATCGTGTGGGAAGAGGTGTTATTTTCCGCCATATAATTCTCACTTTGTCCAAACAATGTAACCGGTACAAGTGACAATAAAAACTATTAAGTTGTATGATACACGGTACTTTGTACATCTTTATTTCAACTTTGTACTGAAATTCAAGCAATGCCTAAGGGTTCACAAAATTAAGTCATGAGGAAAACCATGCGTGCTATCAACATTATTATGGGGTTTTGAGAGATAGATAATAAGATTTTATTGATAAATCTGGTGAAAAGTCAGCCGGTCTGGTGGAACAAAATATTCCCTCTGCCTATGGACCTGTACACAAACTATCTATTGAAAAATCATATTCTTAGACCTAAAATTTTTACTATTCACCCTAAGCTAATGAAAATACAACAATAACCGGTAAATTTATGTCAAAAAACGAATCAATCAAATTAAATATCTTCAGCTATCAGAAGCTATAGCTAGGTACCAGATCGAATATTATCGCAAGAATCTCAGCGAGCAAGAGACGGTACTTACAGACGTTGAGATAAGGGGGAAGCAGAACTTGTACTCGATATGCATGAATCAAATGAGAATTACTCCTTCTCTCTCTATAACCTCTGTTCTCTCAACTCTCTAACAGCTACTCTCCTTCTTCTTCCTCAAAAATCTCCTCTGTTCTGCCAATAATCTTAATTCCTCTGTACCTTTGTAGAAAAATGAATAACAACATGGAGTATAGTATGATTTAGACCGAAAATCAGAAACGGAATCAAGAACATACGCAAAACCCCAACTCAATAAAAACAAATCCGCAAGATCACTACAAACGAATCAAGAACATACACAAAACATACAGAAAACTTCTATCAACTGGAAGGAGGCTTCGCACAAACCTTCAGAGTGGGAGTGACGGAGGCGCGCGCGAAGGGTTGCTCCACAACGACGACGGGGGTGGGCGGGACGGTGGCGCCGCTCTCCTAAAACCCTTGGATGTTCTTTTTGTTTTGTTTTGTTTTTTAATGTTTATTATATGTTATTTTTCTATTTTCAATAATTAGTAAAAATATTTTTCTATTATAAAAAATTAAAATAATACCTTTATCGATGAAAATATTTCCGTCGGTGAAATCCGTCACTAAATTCCGTCGCTAAATCATTTGTGACGGAAAATTCCGTCGCCTATTTTTCCTTCCCGTGCATTTTTTCCCTCCAGCGTTTTTAGTGACGGAACCTAATTCCATCGCCTAATTCCGTCGGCAAAGGTGGCTTTTAGCGACGGAAACAGTTCCATCGCTAAATTCCGTCGCTAAAAAGCATTTTTCTTGTAGTGAGTGATTGTCCGTGCAAATCGTTGGCCAAAAATGGGAGACACGCCTAATTTGGGATCTTCCCTCCTACCCTTTCCTTGTGCGTTGGAATTCCATCATTATGAACAAGTTTGATGAAGAAGAAGGAGAAATCTCAAGAATTTATAGTGAAGAAATCTAATTGGAGATGAATTAGAATGAATGAAATCTTCTTTGGTATAGAATTTGAGAGAGAAAAGGATAGATTGTGATCTACGCGAAACCCTAAAATCGCACACCAATCTAAACGGATGAACCGATTGGTTTTCCAGTTTAAATTTGCCAACTCACTGACTAACCGTCCTGCTTTGACATTTTATATTTGGCACCAATCTGACTGCTGACCGATCGGTTTTTGATATTTCACTTTTGACTCTCGAGCTCTCTGATCTACGGGCCGATTTTAGGTTCCTAAAAAAATCCCTCACATGTTGTTCCTTGAACAAAATGTTCAAAAACTTTATCCTTTGCATACTTGTGCGTGTATGCTTGCACATCATGTTGTTGAATCAACGACCCTGTGAATATGACACCCAATTCAATAATGTTGAGCATATCAATTTGAAATGAATTGCTATATTCGGCACTCAATGACTAGCTTTTTATGGACATTGTTGGCTCTGACTTTGAGTGATATCTCTGAAAATCTTAATCCTTGTATATAGGCGACCAACCGTTTTAAATGCGCCGTTTGCTTCAGCTATTAGATATAAGTCCTAATTTTATCAAACTATCTGCCGCTTGAGCACGTCATGGCTCTAACACTCAGTCAAATCATCACTTTCACCGTCAACCACTAAAATCTATTTGGTGGCTCAGTAACGGGCAAATTGTTCTCCATATTTCTAGACCGCTTAAATGGATTTAGTAGCTCCGACATCTAACAACATATGTCTCTTGTCTGTCGACCATCCAAATTGAATTAATGGCTTTGATAACAAGCAAGATTCCCTTTTTGGTATATCTAGACGACCATCTAAATCGATTTGGTACCTTCGGTATCTAGATATAGGGCTCTGTCTGTCTACCACGCAAATCGATTCGGTGGCTTTGGCAACGGACATAATTATTCTTTTGCACATCTAGATGACCATTCAAATCGACTTGATGGCTCAAGCAACTGGATGCAGGTTTTTATAAGTTTTTGTATGTTGACCATGCGTTCTGATTTGGTGGCTCGGCAACAGAGAAATATCCGAACATTCGATGTCGATGATAGATCATTGTCGTTATTCTTTCCAACTTCAAGTAATACTTCTTATTCCAAACTACGTTGGTCTGATTCCTTTTCTAAGGATACGTAGGAAGTCCTATAAAGGTCCGACCTCAT
The DNA here is from genome assembly GCA_033065855.1 of Escallonia rubra. Taxonomy (NCBI): domain Eukaryota; kingdom Viridiplantae; phylum Streptophyta; class Magnoliopsida; order Escalloniales; family Escalloniaceae; genus Escallonia; species Escallonia rubra. The sequence continues at coordinate 27,170 of JAVXUO010000323.1, forward strand.
ATTCGGTATAATTATCCACAAGTTGTCCACAGTCTTGTGGTTTTCTCCTTATTTCCACTATAAGAATGAACAGTTATAGGTGATGGTTGCTCTCCGCGAGCTCCCTCACTGAGGGGATCTGTAAAGAACCCATTTTGTACCAATTTTGTATTCTTATATAACTGTTGGGCTTTATTATTAATTAAGGTTTATTATTATGAGTTTAAGCCTAATACTATTTCAAACTCAATTAATTTAGTCCAGTCCATTAATTAGCCCAGTCAATTACTTGGGCTCAGTCCAGTCCATTTAAGTGGGTCCATTCCACGTGTCAAGAGTGACTTACTTAGAAGATTTCAAATTATTTTGTGATTTGTCCTTAATTCAAGGGATTAATCCTTGATTTGTATCAAATATGAAGATAATTCCAGAATCGGGTACATCCGATCCGATAAAATTAGAGATAATTATTGAATTAGAGGCAGATTATTAAACCGGTCAAATTTCGACCAACCAGGCGGTTAATTGACTTCTCTTTGTTTGCGATTTCTATCAAATATTCTACTTTATCTTCAAAACACAGATTGAGATGATCGTCTTTATCATTTCTGGCGCCCCAGACCTCAATAAATAGGGCCTTTAGGCTACATTTATAAGGATCAACTTTTTTCTCCCTATAGCTTTTATATCGTTTTCTCTCTAAAGTGGTAGATCATCTCTTAAGAGAATTCAACATTTCATATTCCTTGCTATATATCTTTCAGTCATTTGTATCGTGGATCCTTCACAAAGTATTTCCAAGTCTTCTAAGCGAGCGCACTCGCTAATTTCATGTAATGGTCTAGAGTATTCCTTTTTCCCGGCGATCACATTTCCATTACACAAGAACTATAAAGAAAGAGTTTTTTCGTTTCATTTCTTAGTTCAAGTCTAGGACCGAAATGTAGGTCACATCCCTTATGCTCTAAGTCGAACTAAGTGGTTTTGATTTCAATTTTTGTTCGACCAGATATGTAGGTCATCTGACCACTGCTGTCGAATTCAAACCAATAATGTAGAATTAAAATTAGAATAAGCTTTATTGTATATTTACATGTTAAAAGGTCAAAAGTCAATAGAAATGAAGTAGAAACCGAAAGAGTAAAGCGAGTGTCTAATACCTTCCCGTCATATAACTTAGTCTCCGCACCATTTTTCTGTTTTTGATAGACTAATTGTTCTTTGGACATTTTAGAGTCCTTTTTCGCGCTTTCTTATTTTATTTTTGTTTAATCGCGCTTTCTTATTTTATTTGAGACGGTTCGCTATAGTAGCAGTGCATCATTTGAGGAATATAGATGTTACAAAATATATTGTTATTACTTAGAATTCTGGGTGCAGTGAATTAGATGCGATACCTAATGACTACCAAAAATCTACCCAGAAGAATTGAGAAAAAGAGAAAAGAGAAAAGATCGATGTACCTAGGCAATTTACCTACACTACGTGCCGTTGGGACATCTTTGGCTATAGCTGATTAAACCTCTATCCCCATGGTGCAATGCGTACAAACGAGAATACAAACCAAAAGTTTATATGTTCCCACAACACCTTTGTCAAAATAGACTCAAAAAAAATTGGGAAAAATAAAATGAAATCAATGAATCCATGACAAGAAATTAAGAAAAAAAATTAGTTAATCCACGAAAAAATGCTGACTATTTAACTGTAGGAATAGGTCTCAAATACCGTGTGGCATGACTTGGGGTTTTATCTACCCAGAAAAAGCTTCAAAACGCTAATGCGGGCTCTTTCATGCTTTTGGCAGAAAACATTATCCATTTCATGCATTTAACCAAGATTATCTTCAATGTCTAACGTGTCATCTCATCCTTATGATATTGCTAGGATCCTGGCAGATTATGAAAATCTACTGGTTCAAAATTTCTGATCATGAACATAGTTTTCATGTCAGCAGTTTAAATAGAGGAATGAGCATACAGGTGTGGGTACTTTATCTTTAGCCTGTCTTGCATTTGTTGTATGCCATGAGGAGCCTCTTTCTTTTGCCCGTTCTCGCACTTTGCCTTATTTCAACCACCTCTGCTAACGTGCTGGTTCCATACTACGAGGTTCATGTCGTTAACGCGCTCCCTTACGAGTCCCAGTATCTGCAAGTTCATTGCGCATCTAAGGATGATGATATTGGGTATCACACGCTCTATCTTGGTGAAGAAATCCATTGGCGCTTCAAAGTCGGTTTTTTCCCCTCGACCCTTTTCTTCTGCCACTTTTGGTGGAACTCGAAGGACAAAGCTTTCGTCGTCTTCGAAAAGGAGAATTCCTTAATGTGCAAACGTCATATGTTTGCATCCACTCTTTACTGCTATTGGTATGTGAAGGATGATGGTTTTTATTTTGCAAACTACTATACTAGGGATGGCAATAAGATCCGCATCCGGCGGGTCTCCGACCTGCTCCGATCCGATAGGAGCGGGATATTTTGACTTTGACCAGGTCATGGAGCGGGTACGGTATTTTTTTTAAAAACCCGCAGCGGGTTAGGATCGGGTATGGTATTATGTCCGGTCCGCCCCGGTATCCGACCCGCCCCGTTATACTAACCCTATACATCAGTCAATCTTAGCCGTCCATCGTAAAATATATATATCTTTTTTTTTATCTCAAACCCTAAATTGCTATCTTCTCTCTCACTCTCTGCGCCGCTGCCTGCCTGTCTCCTTCTCCCACCGGCCGCCGCTTCCTTCTCCCCCTCTCCCCTGCACCGTCGGCAGTCAGCCTCCACGGCCACGAACAGCCTCCATGGCTCCACCTTACCACCGCCTAGCCGACAACTCACCACCGCCACAACGACCAGACTGCTTGTCTGCTTTTGTACCCTTTGAATCGTCAAAGATTAAGTCCACGAAATGGGTTTTTCATCTTGAATGTGTATAGTCATTATTTGAAGCTGTGTGCAAATTTGCTTCTGGTTTAGTGCAACTCAGTCATCAAAGGGAAGAAAGGGATTTCATCCTAGATCATTCACCATGGTCTGTTGATGCGGCACTCCTTTTTCTATTTGTGCCATCACAGGAAATTTGCTTGGAAGAATTTGTACTTGCAGGGACTCCATTCTGGGTTCATATTTCTGGTTTAATGTGATTTTCCTTACTTTTTGTTTGTTGGTTCCTTGGCTGTACCATTGTCTTTTCTTTACTAGTTTTGAATCAATTTCTGTTTTCCTGACTTCTCTTTTTTCTCTGTTTATGGAAGTTAAGATTTTATTTAAATCTCTATGAGGCAAAATCACAAAAGAAGATCTGCATCCTCGTTTTTCAGGATTCTCTTGTTTCTAAGATGCTAGGTTGGAGCGGGTTTTCAGGGCTGCGGGGCGGGGCCGGTTTTCTAACACTTGCTTCGGATCGGTTTTGGTATTGGACTTACATGACCCGGTGGCGGGGCGGGGCGGGGCGGGGTTTCAGGGGCACCGGGGCGGGTGCGGATTTTATAAGATCCGCATCCGACCCGCCCCATTGCCATCCCTATACTATACCAATAATTCTGCAAATTGGAATAAAAAGCAAAACTGGTAACGGCTGACCTTCATCAGCTTGTCTCTGAATGTATAACCCAGTGTAAGGATCTACCTATAATAAGATCCCAACTTGCTCTCTCTCTCTCTGTGAGTTTGTGTTTGCAGGCGCGTGTATAAGTATATACAGCGTTGAAGCACCCGATGATAGACGCATCTTTCTAGAAAAATAGCTGCAAAACAATTGAGTAGGGCTAGGTCTACACACTGCTACCCACACTTTTAGAAATTATCTCCTAAGAGAATGCAATTATATTTCTATTATTTCCTTTGTTTAGCAGCAATCTGTGAAGGTACGACTGTAGTCAAAATGGAGAAGGGATTGTACATGGTTATGCCTCATGATACACATTACATCCCCAAATTACATAGTACTGCCAGTTTTATTGCTCAAGGAAAGGCTTTCCCATACAAACATTGTAGCTTTCGTTAGTTTGGGTAAATGAAAGTCGATCTGAGGTTTCATGTTATTGCACTAAATTACACGAGGTATTGAAATTTACATGTCATTCCGTGTGTTTGATATTTTGTTGCATTTTATGACTATTGTCAACCTATATGCCTTTATGGATTTTTTTAGAGTTTCTTTTTTTTTTTTGGGAACGATTGTTGCTCTCTCTCTGAGCACAAACGTATATGGAGCACGGACCTGCCCACCACTAAATCTCCATCACCCCTACCTCGCCAATGTCGATCTTCCTTTCTTTTGCTCCCATTTCCTTTCTCTACAAACATCTAACAAACACAGTGGTGGAGTCAGAAACTTAGTTCAAGGTGAGTACTTAATAGACAATATTTTTTTGCTTAAACCTAACAAACTGATGAACATGGTTCAAAGGGGCAAGAAACAAGAACTCCAATTCGGCATTTCGAACTTTTCAGTTCATCAAGTGGGCAGTATATTCAACTTGTTCACGAAAGGTCCAAATTCTCAAACCCTAATTGCCAAATTTAGTGCTAAATTCTCATAAATGCCAAATTTTCACTTCCTAATTGCAACCACAAGCAGCAATTGTCAGTCTCTCAATCCAAAATAAAAAAATCCCAACAAATCTCAATCTGAAACTTATACACTCACCACCCACGAGTAGCAATTGCAATCTGAAAATATAAATCCAAAATCTCAATCTGAAATTAAGAATCCCACTAGCGGCCCCAATTCCCAATTGGGACCTGTAAGTTTCAAAACTCAATTATCAAATTCTAAATTTGAAACAAAAAGGAAATGTTCACGTTCAAGGAATTAGAAATTATAAGGATAGACACTAGGAGGCTAGATCTTACCTTTTTCAAAGTAGAAGATTAGGGTTTGCGACTTTGCATGGAGGCAGTGGAGCAATTCCATTAATCAATGGAAGAGTGGTGGCTTTATTTGAAAAAAAAAAAAAAGGATTCTTCATGATCTTTAGGCTAAAGGGATTGTCGTGGAAAAAATTAGGCGAGCCACTGATAATTTGGGAAAGAAAATATGAGGAGAACGTAATTGTAAATACACCATGATGAATCGATAAAGTTGGAGGAATAGATGAATCGATGATTCGAGAAAAACACCACGACTTCAACCATCCTGCCGTGATTGAATCTACCGTCTACGCGACTATGCCGGTCGCCAGAGGCAAACCTGCCGATGGAGGCAGTGGGCCGTGGCATTGAGGGCGAAAGGCCGGAAAGGGGACTGAGGAGGCGGTGTGCTCCGTGCCTCTCTCCATTATGTGGTTTTTAGGCTTTCGAAATAGAGAGACTTTGAAAACCATAGAAAATAAGAGATTTTTTTATGTTGACTTTAAGCGTAGAACTTTTTTTTATTTAGTAAGTTTAGCATTTTTAATGGCTAAAAAGACATTTTTTTTTTAACTATTTTTAGAATTTTCATATAGCTCAACATATAAAGTGACAAAAATACATCTCTTTTAAGTATTTTTAAAATTTTTAGGTGGACATTTTTCTCGTTAAGGATTAAATATACTATTTAATATAGGAAATTCACCGAGAAGCAGGTGGGCACCGGCCCACCTGTGCCCCCTATTCCGTCCACCCCTTACAAACACATAATTAGCAAAAAAATATAAAATCAGCAAATTTGATAAAATTTTCAAAAGCTACACTGGCCGGTTATGGATAACTTTTTCATTAAATAAGACATTTTCTTCTGAACCTGGAAGTGCTAGCGTTAAAAATGTAGAATGCAGACATACCATCCTCTACCAATCTATTTTCTTTTTTTTAATGTATCCTTACCATGAAAACAAGAAAAGAAATCGGATGATAGTCAGAAAATTAGTACTCGAGTGCTCAAGCTATGTCTATAATCTATATATAAGTCACATTTCTTTTATTTCCTTTTGGCTGCGATATTAGAACATTGTTGCTTCTAAAGAAAAGAGTAAGCTCTGATCCTATCATATAGTTCACATTTGATATTGCTCGACCAGCACCTTAATTTTGAAAGAAAGAGATGTAAGGAGCATCGCAAGAAGAGCTTAGGCTTAAAGAGGAAGAAATTCTCGCATCACCTCATACTCAAGGGTCAATAGCACCTAGCACCGGTGTGATTCCATTTCTGGCACCCAACTCCAAGATTTTGAAAATCTTGGTTTCCGGCAACAAATAATGGTCAAGATAGCCTTAGACCACACTTCAGTTAGTTTCTCATGGGCAAAATGGTCTATTTGTCCTAAATAAATGAGCATCCATGTCCTCGCTTAATCTCTCACCTAACTAATCACCTTCGCACCCACACCCCCAACCCATGCCAAACCCCCCACCGTGTTACCACCTCAATCCCGCCCATAACCCCTCTCTCAGCCCTTACCAAACATGCACCAAGCTAACTTCACCTCAATTTGTTCTCAAAACTTTCAAGAGCCACCACCACGTCAATCGTCCCCCTGCCCTAGCAACACCAGGTTTCTTGACGCTGCATCGACCCTTCGCCTTCTGTGACCGCTCGAATCCCTAACTACCATAACACTTTTAAGGATCTAAGATAGGCATTCATCAGAATACATAAAATGACCAGTACCCATCTTTACTTGAAACCCAATTTGATAGGATCACTAGCCAACTTATAACCCCGTTTGATAGAATCACTAGCCAACTTATAACCCAATTATAATGTGAGACCCAATAATTAGGCTTCCAACCTCAGTATTAGCTTCCTTAACTTCACATCCCCGCACACAAACACACATACACACACAGCCATGTCAACAGGGTCTTGACTATGGGTAAGGCGGCCGGTCCAAGTTACAAGTCGGTGGCTCGGAGGTTGGTGCAAGCTTATTGGTGCGGTGGTAATTGTGGGGTTGACTGGTGGTGCGATGGCTAGTTCAGGTCGTGACTCAGTAAATGGTGCGCTGGTGCTGGTTGTGGGTGCAGTGGTTGATGAACTGAAATTCCAAAGTGGTCTTAAGATTTGAGGTAGGTGATTGTTGGATTATGGTTGTAGGTGCGGTGATGATGTCAAATTGGGGTAGTCATGTGGTGATTGGTACAGGTTCGCGGGTACAGTGATTGTAGGCACCTCATTTTTGTAGTTTTATTTTAGTTGTTACAGGGCTTTATTGGTAATTAAATTATTATTGTGAGTCTAGGCCTAGTAGTATATGATGAGCTTGCCGCCTTCCATTAAACTAGCATTTGTTGGAATGCCAACTCCCACATCATTAAAGAACACAACCTCAAATACTCCTCAAGTGGGTTTGACGCAGGAAAGCTGAAAACTTACTCTACTGATAGTGGGCAGTGGGCACCAAGTCCAAAGGTACACTGTTCTCTCAAATACCTTAAAGAGCCCGATAGGTACGCACGATTGCCCTAGTTTTGGGCAACACAATCTGCTACAAGCTCACTTTGACGAATGTCATTCCATTAAAGAAATTGCAATTATAACCACCCCTTTCAACGACATATTATCTTGCCTCAACCCAATGGATCACCAAAAAACCCCGCACAAAAATCTTGAATTCATACCAGGAAAGCAGATGCGGAACAGTTAAGTTCCTTATCTGATGAAGCGAAGGTGGATACACTGCACAACAATGAAAGGGGTTGCTCAAATCCGATCTCTGTCTTAAGATCGTGGAACCACCTACTTCATCAATATCCTTTCCTATGGCCATCCATCATCTGGGTATTAGCAATTTGCCTGCGCAGGAAAAAATCATGGTCTCGCCCCTGAACGCCTTTCCCCTGCTTTTATGTGTAAGCCACCTGATTTCGAAGATATTGACGAATAAAATGCAGATAAAGAAAAAGTTACCTACTCCTATCACACACAAGCTATCACCCATGGACTCCTCAATGAAAAAAATATTGAGAAGAACTCAATCCCAACTCTCGACATGGATGGGTCTCAACAGGATTAATGTAAGCACAAGTTTTCAATCCCCTGTCCTCTCTACCTCGAGCAGCAGTGAATCAACTATATTTATGGTAGTTGTCATCAAGCAGAGAAAACTCAGCTCTTTCAATCCTGGTGACCTTACTGAGAACCACACGAGGCTGACTTCAGACACCTCAAGTTATACCTCTGCTCCACTAACCCATCCTTCCACAAAAAGGACTCTGGTTTCTTCTAACCCAAGCTTTGCACCTATATTATTACTCTGTGCTACAACTCCCTTATTGTTAGGTTTTTTCTGCTCTTATTTTGACTAACCGGTCGGTTTTTGACATTTTATATTTGGCACCCCAGCTCTCGAGCTAACCGACCTATTTTCAACATTTCATTTTTGACTTTCCAGCTCTCTAACATGTTGTTCCTTGAACAACATGTTCAAAAAATTTATCCTTTGCATGCATGCTTGCACGTCATGTTGGTGAATCCAACGACTCTGTAAATATGATACCTGATTCAATAATGTTGTCCATATCAATTTTAAACGAATTGCTATATTCGGCACTAAATGGCTAACTGTTTGTGGACATTGTTGGCTCCGGCTTTGAGTGATATCTTTGGAAATTCTTATCCATGTATTTAAGCGACCAACCACTTGAGGGCATCGTTGACTCCGGCTCTTAGATATAAGTCCTGATTTTGCAGCTTGAGCATACCATGGCTCTAGCACTCAGTTAAATCGTCACTTTGACCGTTAACCACTCAAATCGATTTGGTGGCTCACTAACGAGCAAAGTTGTTCCCTGTATTTCTAGATTACCACTTAAATCTATTTAGTAGCTCCAACATCTAGCATTGGCTTTCTACCATCTAAATTGATTTTGTGGCTCCGGTAACAAGAAAGATTTTCTTTTTGGTATATCTAGACGACCATCTAAATCAATTTGGCAGCTCCAGTATCTAGATAGAGGTCTCTATCTGCCTACCACGCAAATTAATTTGGTGGCTCTGGCAATGGATATAGTTATTCTTTTTGCACATCTGACGACCATTCAAATTGATTTGATGGCTACAGTATCATTTTCCAGGTTTTTATAAGTTTATGTCTATCGACCGCGCAAATAGAATTGGTGGCTCCGGTAACAGAGAAATATCCGAACACTCGACGATCGATCATCGTCGCTATTGTTTCCAGCTTCGAGTAGTATTTCTTGTTCCGAACTATCGTGGTCTGATTTCTTTTCTAAGCATACATAGGAAGCCCCATAAAAGTCCGACCTCGTATCAGTATAATTATCCACAAATATGTCCAGAGTTTTGTTGTCTTTTCCGTACTCTCACTACAAGAATGCGTTGTTTTTGGTGGTGTTCGCCAGCCGCGAGCTCTCTCACCGAGGGGCTTTGAAAACACTCTATTTTTGTAGCCATTGTTGTTTATTATAGAATTATTGGGCTTTATTATTAATAAAGGTTTATTATTATGGGTGTAGGCCTAATAGTATTTCAAACTTAAGTAATTTAATCCGGTCCATTAATCGGTCCAGTCCAGCATTCTAGTCTAGTCCAGTTGTCCAGTCCAGTCCAGTCAATTACTTGGGCTCAGTCTAGTCCATCTAAGTGGGTTCATTCCATGTGTCAAGAGTTACTACTTAGAAGATGATTCCCAATTATGGTACACCCGTTCTGATAAAATCGAAGATATTTACTGAATTAAGGGTAGATAATGTCCCAAAATTTGGAAAAAAAAATTAAAATTTACGGGATTAAACGGCCTTTTTTGACCAACCAACCAATTAGTTGACTTCTCTCGGTTTGCGATTTCTATCAAATATTTTACTTTATCTCCAGATCACAGATTGAGATGGTCGTCTAAATAGGGCATTTGGGTTACATTTTTAAGAGTTAACTTTTTCTCCCTAGAGCTTTTATAAGGTTTCTCTCTCGAAAGTGGTAGATCATTTCTTAAAAGAATTTAGCATTTCATATTCCTTTTTATATATCTTTCAGCCACTTGCATTGTGGATCCTTCACAAAGTGCTCCCGCCGTCTTCTAGGCAAGCGCACTCGCGAGTTATATTTATTGCTTTCTAGGTCTAGGCCACTTTCACATAATGGTCTAGAGAATTCCCCTTCCCTGTGATCATATTTCCATTAAGCAAAAACTATAAAAAGAATCTTTTCGATTCATTTCTTAGTTCAAATCTAAGACCGAAATGTAGGTCGCCTTCTGTTCGGTCCAAATCAAACTACGATGATTTTTATTTTGTTTTGTCCGACTAGATACGTAGGCCATATAACCACTACTGTCGATTTCAAACCAATAAGGAGAGTTGAATTAGGATAAGGAGAGTTGAATTAGGATAAGTTTTATTGTATATTTACATGTTAAAAGGCCAAAAGTAACACATTCGTATCTTGTAACTTAGTCCCCGTACCATTTTTCTGTTTTTAGACCCTTTTTCAAGATCTGGCAATTTTTTTTTAGGCGGTTCGCTACAGTAGCAGTACACCATCTTAGGAATACAGATGTTACAAAACATGTTTTTAGTACTTAGAATTCAGGTGTAGTGAATTAGATGCGATACCTAATTACTACCAAAAATCTACCTAGGAGAATTGAGAAAAAGAAAAAAGAGAGAAGATCGATGTACCTATGCAATTTACCTACATTACGTGCCGTTGGGACAACTTTGGCTATAGCTGATTAAATATCTATCCCCACGGTGCAATGCGTGCCAACGAAAATACTAACTGAAAGTATATATGTTCCCACGGCATCAACCGTCATATACACTCAGAAACAATATTGGAAAAAAAAAAAGTTAGTTAATCCCCTGCAAAAAAAAAAAAATTAAAAAGAAAGAGAAATTAGTTAATCCACGTCAAAATGCTGACAATATAACCGTAGGATCAAGTCTGAAATACCGTCTGGCATAACTTAGGGTTTTAATTACCCAGAAAAAGCTTCAAAACGCTAATGCTTTTATGCTTTTGGCAGGGTCTTCCATGGTCTTCAAACGTCTGGCATCTCCCATTTCATGTATCTAACCAAGATTATCCTCCTCCCATATGGGAGGAAGATAAGAATTGTTGGCATATTAAGTCTATGAGGTCAATGTCTAACATGTCAAACATAAGATCTTATACTTATGATATTGCTAGTATCCTGGCAGATTATGAAAACTACTGATTCTAAATTTCTGGTTTTGAACATAGTTTTCACGTCAGCAGTTTAAATAGACGAACGAACATACCGATGTGGGCACTTCTTCTACAGCCTGTGTTGCATTTGTTGTATGCCATGACAAGCCTCTATCTCTTGCCCGTCCTGGCCCTTTGCCTCATTTCAACGACCTCTGCTAACGTGCTGGCTCCATACTACGAGGTTCATGTTGTTAACGCGCTCCCTTACGAAGCTCAGTTTCTGCAAGTTCATTGCGCGTCTAAGGATGACGATATTGGGTATCACGAGATCTATCTTGGTGACGAAATTCATTGGCGCTTCAGAGTCGGTATTTTTCATGCAACCCTTTTCTTCTGCCACTTTTGGTGGAACACAAAGGACAAATCTTTCGTCGTCTTCAAAAAGGAGAATTCCATAGTGTGCCAACGTCGTATGTTTGCATCCACTTTTTACTGCTATTGGTATGTAAGGGATGATGGTTTTTATTTTTCAAACTACTATACCAATAATTCTGCAAATTGGGAAAAAAAGCAAAACTGGTAACGGCTAACCTTCATTCGCTTGTCTCTAAATGTATAACCCAGTGTAAGGATCTATGAATAATAAGATACCAACTCTCTCTCTCTCCCCCCTCCCCCATTCTGTGTGTGAGTGTGTCTGCAGGCGGGTTTATATGTATATATACAATGTTGAAACACCTGATGACAGACGCATCTTTCTAGAAAAATAGCTGCAAAACAATTTAGTAGGGCTGCTACCCACACTTTTTAGAAATTGTCTCTAAGAGAATGCAGTTTTATTTCTATAACTTACCTTTGTTTAGAGGCAATCTGTGGAGATTCGACTGTAGCCAAAAGGGATTGTACAAAGTTAGGCCTCACAGTACAGATTGATCACCAACCAAATGGTTTGATATTTTGTTGCACTTTATGATTTATTATGGACTACCCTATATGCCTTTGTGGATTCTTTGGAGCCTTATTTTTTTCCTTGAACAATTGTTGCTCTCTCTCTCTGAGCACACACGTACATGCAGCACAGACCCACCCACCTCTGAATCTCCATCACTCCTACCTCGCCAACGTCGATCGCATACATTATTTTGGACAAACATTTTAGGCCACTTTCCTTTCTTTTGCCACCTTTGGCTCTCTCTACCAACGTTTAACAAACACATAAGTAGCAAAAATACATACAATCAGCAAATTCGATGAAATTTTCAAAAGCAACGCTGGCCGGTTATGGATAACTTCCCAACTCTCGACATGGATGGGTCACAACGGGTTCAATGTAATCACAAGTTTTCAATCCCCAAGTCGCTTTACCTCGAACGAACAACAGTGAATCAACTATATAATGGTAGTTGTCATCAAGAAGAGAAAACTCAGCTCTTTCAATCCTGGTGACCTCAGTGATAATCACACACATCTGACTTCAAATACCTTAATTTATACCTCTGCTACCTCCAACGCTCCCACTAACCCATGCTCCTACTAAAAAGACTCAGGTTTCTTCAAACCCAAGCTTTGCACCTATATTATTACTCTGTGCTACAACTCCCTTATTGCTAGGATTTTTTTTTTTTTTTTTTTTGTGGCTCTTATTTTGGCAACTAGCTTATCTTTACTATAATAACCCTCGCAAATGAAAGCAACCCAAACAGCTTGCCACCCCAAGCCCTAACACCCCCTCTCAAAAAGAGATGCACCATTTCTTTTACGAAAATAGATGATACTCGTCACCTTCTATGCAATGCTCAAATTAGCCTACTCAACCATATGGCACGGAAAACCATCGCCTTTCTCGACATTTAGACCTGCTCCTTGACTATGAAAAAATTTTTTGGACACAAAATATGAAAGCGAGATGGATAAAAGAAGGCGACAAAATACCAAACATTTTCATACCACAACTCAGATACACGGAGCTCACAACCAAATAGAAGGAATATACAACGGTAACAATTATTGGTGCACAAAGGAGGATGAAATTATGGTTTCCTATGGAAACCATGTTGGAAAAAATATAGGCTTTGATTTGTATTTTCTACAACAAAATATTAGCAATACCAAGATATTAAACGTAACAAAATAATTGAAAGTAATTCTATATGAACTCTTGATAAGATTATGTAATCTAAAGCAGTAAAAGGATATAAAATAGCTCGTCTGTGAGAGTCGTGACAGAGTCACTGTCCTAAAGACGTTATCGCCTCCCTACGTGCAGGTGTTGACGGCAGATAATGTCTCCAAGATAAAACCCATTGACGCAGCTATGTCTCCTCCATGTGCACGTCCACAGGAAGACGGAATGAACTAGTCCACGATCACGTTGCCCAAATATAAAATAGATAAAAAAGAAAAACATTGTGATAGTAGTAGAAAACACTAACTTTGGAAGCATGATAGCTTCTTTTCTTCTATGTCACACCCCATGGCCTTATATACTTGGCCTATCATAATCCATTTATTGACCACATAAGTAAGCTTATAAAAGCTTTTGTAACTCATGGAATAATTATAACCATTCTCAATAATGCCAAATAATAAAGTATAATATATACACCATAAACACATTTGAGTTAATAATACTTATGATTGCATTTGTAACTCATTCATAATTTACATGTAAGTAAATACATAGAGCCATAAATTGCAATATAATAACAATGCTATAATGTACATTTTATTTTATTAAAATATTCCAACAATCCCCCACTATTTTGATAAAATAAAATGATAATTTAAAATACTTAAAAAAAAAGCCACTGATGAAATATTTATAAAGTCTCACAGTTCCAACAAAATTTAAAGCATTTAAAACCATATCAAAGAAAATCATGATAAATTCATAAACCTCTTTTTTTATATTAATATTTTTCTCTTTCGCAAAAGAAAGCCATGGTTTATAAACTCATAAAGTAATAAAATATAACAAAAATAAATAAATAAGATGGGCAACTTGTACTGTGTAATAGGTGTTGGTGCCTTCCGGGCTTGAACCAACACTTAGTGTTGACAACTTCCATTTGAGAGAGCCGTAATGGACTACGCCTTGAATTAGGTCCCTTGGCCAAACTTCAGTTGTCGCACACACAATACTGATATGGGACTTAGTTCGCGGTTAGCGCTATGAATGGCCATGCGCTCTTATCTTGATTCTCATGAGACTCTTTAGGGGATGGCCCATGGTTCCCACAGTCGCGGCCTCACGACCACTCTCACTTAGGTGAGTCCTCCAAGGGTACGTGTGACATGTACCTTGCGAAAATATTCGCCTCGGGCTCATTCAGGGAAATTCCCTTCCTGGACGTCACACTAAGTAGCACGAGCACCGTACGGATGGGGAGGAGACACTCTCCTATTAACAAAATGGTGCTACTTTTATCACGAGTCACGCTCTACGGGTTGTTTCTACCCATTGAACCTTCTTCATGGGATCTCCAATCACAAAGGATGGGTTACTCCCGTTGGTGACTCCCTGTGGGCTCACCCCATCCGCCTCAGGTGAAAAAGGATCTAGCCTCTGTGCTAGTCCCGAGGCAAGTTGCGCAACTTTTATAAAGCCTCTATAATTTATTTTCTCTTCATCGATGAAGTATCACAAGTCTGCAGAATTTTAAGGGCCCAATAGTGCACATGGAAGCAACATTATGAATCTCATCAAGTAAATCACATTTCAATGGTAACATCCACTTTGCTTAATATCAAAGATGATACTATCTAGTCAGTAGCCTCACTACTAGGAATCAAACCTTTGATCAGTAGTCTACTACTAGGAACTAGTCTTCAACATATTGTGACCAGTAGTCTTTCACCCACTAGGAGCCACATTTTCCTCAACATGCGTCATGCTTTGCATAACATAATCTCACATCAATAGCAACTTCACAAATATCCTCTGATAAGTTTCAAGAATTTTCAATTCTCAAGCTTTGCAAAAGTTAGATAAAATCCATGTGCAAATATAGTTTCGAATTTGCAATCATATGATAAATAATTGGGTATCCAGGATTTAAAGTACCAAAAAATTCAACGCACCTCGTATTCAAAAAATCAAAACTTAGATACCATTTGAAATAGATACCACAACAATAATTATCAAAATAGCCAAGATAATCAGAAGTCAAAGATTTCGGTTATTATGATTTAACATCTTTACTAAAGTATAATTTCAATTACTAAACTTCGCAATACTTTGCAAAAAAAATTTTTTTTTTTTATTTTTTTCCTCCTTCCACATTTTAAGCTCAATTATGCAGAAGAGCTATACATGCCCAGAGATCCAAACTAGCAAAGCTAAGTGCAAGAAACATAAATATATGCATGAGATATATCACATAATCTCACTACGCATACACGCATGCGATATGCTAAAATAGACTTCAAATTAAGAACATACTATATATAGATGTTCTTCATGTCGCTAATATTCTTTGTGTATACATGACTCGAGAAATCATAATTATCTTCAAATCATGTACCCCCAAATTTCGCAGTCATGTATTTATCAAAGAATTTAACATTGAAATAAGAATTTCCATAATTTCATCAAACAATTTATTTCATAGAGACACTCAGCAAAATAAAATCAGCTTCAAGTTACTTGTTTTACAAAAGTCGATAATCCCATGAAAATTTTTCTCTCTTGAAAGAGAACTCCACAAACACTGACTTTAGGTGGTTTACCAAACTATAACTCTATATGTAAAATCTCAAAAAAATTCCTTTTTTTTTCTTTCAGGCCAAAACCATGTATCAAAAATTAAAAAGGAATAAATGTAGGTATTATCCAAAATACAACTACTTATAGACAAACATAATAATCTACAAGTAAAGGCATCTGTGTTATTGTCACTAAATATTATGTCCAGAAAAAGTCATGGTATCACTAAATCTAAATATCCAATTTTTATTTACTATAACATAAACCTTTTGAAAACTATTTAATTTATTTGCAAAATCGATTTTAATGAACCCCCCTTAAAAAAAAAAAACATTTTACCAAAAGAAAAGTGTCCCTTTTATTACACCGCTATAAACTATTTTTTTTTTTTTTTTAAAACCAAATCATGTAATTTTCAGACATTACAAAATGAGCTCATTAGCACAAAGGTGAGGTCCAGAAAATTTACACAAATAAAAATATTTCATACAAGACTGAATAGACACATATTGTCTCACAATAGTGCCTTGATACGAGAAGTCAAATCAATTACCTTTTTAACCATCTCGTTACCAAATTTAGTAACTCAAAAATTCCTTGCATGTAATTAGCAAGGAACCCACACTATGTCACGTAGTGTCAATTCAAATAAATATAATAAGATAAAAGGACCACAAACAACACAATATCTATGCTAATATAATTTAGCACAAGCACAAAGATAATTCTTAATTTTCCTTTACAATATGACTGCTTTTCATATTACTTGATTAACAACTCTCGACAATCTTACATCTTTGTAGGGATGCTACTATCAAAAAAAAAATAACTTTAAAACTATTATGAGTCTTCTAACCGGCATACCAAAATAATGATTCTAACAGTAATTGAACACAATGGACTCTCATGTGGTGTATAACCCAATTTTTATTTCATAAGTTTTATCGCTCTAAAAACATAACTCATAAGGTATGCATATTTTCTTACTCATCTTATTGTATGCAAGTATCAAGTTTGTAAATAACTGATTTTAAGTTAGAACTTACCTTAAGTGATATGAAAATATCACTATCTCGTACCAATATTCAATTATATAGCGTTCAGAGATTTCCATGACCAACATAAGTGATCTTTTGCAGCAAGTGCCACCATCTGAACTTTGCGTTCAAGACTTCGACGCCTTGTATCTTGACCCTCGTACCGACGACAGGAGGCAAAAACTTGGTCCATGTGAAATTATGTAAGCAAGAACACAATAAAGTTTGCCAACGGCCCAGTAGTTGCCGATCTCTTGCGACACTGCTCTCCTGCTCTACCGATCACTTTCTCTGCTATCTGTGCCCACTTTCTCACTCCATGTTTCTTCACAAGTCTTATCAATTTCTTGTCTTCATCATCTGTCCATCGGCCCTTGATCAGAGCATGAACAAGGCTCGAATCCATCGGCCAAAAATGCAGCTGCCAACCTCATGGCCACCAACTACTCAAGATCCTCCCTTATCTTCTGGACCACGGCGGATAGCAGAGAGCTGCAAAATAGTGCTTTGGGCGGTCAAGGACTAGTTTCAAGAATCAGTAAGATGTTTGACGAGGTGAGGCTATCGGTTTCCTTCTATGAAACTGCATGGGTTGCTGTGGTTCCATCCAGGAATGTCTCAGATCAGCCATGTTTTCTTCAATGCTTGGATTGGCTTCTGGAGAATCAGCACCCAGATGGTTCATGGTGCCTCAATGTAACTCACCCATCTCTAGTTAAAGACTCTGTGTCCTCTATACTTGCATGTGTGTTGGCCCTTCAGAAATGGAAATCCTTTGTTTCTTTTTTTTTTTTTTTTTATTCTCCTGGCCCCATAAGAACCTGAAACCACCACCTCCTTCTGCAGTGAGAGGCTATGGACTTGAGCCCATCAGTACTGAATCCATCAAAGCTCAACAGCGACAGAGACTTAAGGCACGGAAACGACATCGCTTTAAATTCCATGCTCTCATCACTGACGGCCATCCTCTTCAGCCTCAGCTCCTCCAAGAACTGATAAGCCGCCGCAAAACCGCCAAAAGCACCACTGGGCACATGATTTGAACCCAAAGCGTACATTTCTCAAACTAGGAGACGCCCAAAGTCACACTACGCAACACTGGTTCCTATTTTCTGTGCTACAAACAGAAACACAACATAAACAGAGGAAAACCAATGCCAGATATAGAAACTTTTCTTTTCCTCTTTCAAAAATAAAAATTTAAAACTACACAAATCAAAATTTTGAAACAATACAAATCAAAACCGATAACGTCTTTAGAAAGTTGGAAAAATATAGGCTTTGATTTGTATTTTCTACAACAAAATATTAGCAATACCAAGATATTAAACGTAACAAAATAATTGAAAGTAATTCTATATGAACTCTTGATAAAATTATGTAATCTAAAGCAGTAAAATGATATAGAAATAGCTCGTCCGTGAGAGTCGTGACAGAGTCACTGTCCTAAAAACGTTATCACCTCCCTACGTGTAGGTGTTGACGGCAGATAAAGTCTCTAAAATAAAATTCATTGACGCAGCTATATGTCTCCTCCATGTGCACGACCACAGGAAGACGGAATGAACTAGTCCACGATCATGTGCCCGAATATAAAATAGATAAAAAAGAAAAACATTGTGATAGTAGTAGAAAACGTACACTAACTTTGGAAGCATGATAGCCTCTTGTCTTCTATGTCATACCCCATGGCCTTATATACTTGGCCTATCATAATCCATTTATTGACCACATAAGTAAGCTTATAAAAGCTTTTGTAACTCATGGAATAATTATAACCATTCTCAATAATGCCAAATAATAAAGTATATTATATACACCATAAACACAATTGAGTTAATAATACTTATGATTGCATTTGTAACTCATTCATAATTTACATGTAAGTAAATACATAGAGCCATAAATTGCAATATAATAACAATGCTATAATGTACATTTTATTTTATTAAAATATTCCAACAAACCACCCATGATGTATCAAAAATGCCGAGAGCTCATGAAACAAGACGGGTTCTTTCCTTCCTCAACTCTGGTCATCTGCTCTCTGAAGCTAACTTCTCTTACATTTCACTAATACCAAAAAAACTGAACCTAGGATACCCCTCTGATTTCACGCCTATAAGCTTGTATAACACTATCTACTGGATATCCTCCAAAGTTCTTGCCAATAGACTTCAAAGAATCGTCCCTTCCAATATTTTTCCTTTTCAAAATGCCTTTGTTAAAGATAGAACCGTAACTGATAACATCCTCATTGCCCAAGAACTGACCATCTTAATCCAAACCAAAAAGAATGACATGCAAGACCTAGCAGCACTCAATAGACATGAGCAAAGCTTTTGAGCATTTACGTTGGGATTTCACCCGAGCAGTGCTCATCAAACTTCAATTTCCTCTTCACCGGGTTCAATTTGTCATACAATGTGTTACAACTGTATCCTTTGCAATTTTGATCAATAAGTCACCATCCAATTGAATTCATCCTAAGTGTGATATAAGACAAGGAGACCTAATCTCACATTTTCAATTTGTTATCTGCTCTGAAGTCCTATCGCAGCACTAGTCAAAGCAGAGCATCTCAAAGGAATCTGTGGCATCAAATAAAGCATCTTTGCCCCGCCGATAAATCATCCTATGCTTGCAGACGACACACTCATCTTCTTCCAGATGAACTTTTGGAATTGCGAGACTGTCAAACTAATCTTGGATCAATATTGCAATATTTCAGAACAAGTCATGAACCTCTGAAAATCATCCCTATTTTACAGCCCCAACATGCTTGCTGACATGCTTGAACATGCCTCAAATTGTCTTAGCATCAAGATCGAAACAAAGTTTGGGCTATATCTTGGAAGCTCTCTTGATGTTGTGACCAACTGGGGAGATATTTTCCAAGATCTTATCCAAAAAGTTCAGTCTAGGTGTGCCGGTTGGAACCTCCTCAATAGAGCTGGACGCGCAACTCTCATTTCTTCGTGTTAGCTTATTGGTCTACCATATGCAATCTTCATTTTCCCTGTCTACGTATGTCAAAAACTAAATTCAAATTTTAGTTCCCTTTTTTTGACCAGTGGCTGTAATAAGCAAAATCTTCATCCTGTCAATTGGCGCACACTTTGTGGCCAAAGACTAACGGAGGTTTAGGTTTTAGAGACTGAGGCTGGAAATCCTCACTCAGCCAGACCGTCTTATAGCTAAAGTCTTTCTCGCTAAATACTACAGGCGCCACAAGTTCCTCCACACATCAAAAACCATCTCCTCGTCTTGGGCTTGGAAAGGTATTCAGGCAAGCATCTCTGTTCTAAATCTGGGCTTGTCATGGCAAATTGGTGATGGATCTACAGTGGATATATGGAAAGACAATTGAATACCTGGCCACCCGGCACCCACCTCATCTCTAAATGCCTTTCAGAACTGTTGCTCCTGAAAACAGAACGGTCTCAGAGTTAATTTTATATCGTCATTGGAAGGATCAGGCCCTTCTTGATCTATTTCTAACCCAAATTATTAAGAGAATCAAAGGAATTCAAATCTCCCCTTTAGGAGCCTCGGACACACCCATCTAGATCATGAAATTTCAGGGATTTTCTCAGTCTCAACTGCGTATAATATTTTGCACATCGAGAAAATAAATCGCCTAGATCATGAAATTTCAGGGATTTTCTCAGTCTCAGCTAATCCTCCACCCGCCCCCTTGGATTCTCTAGAAGAATCAACTCATCATCTTTTCCTTTCTTGCTCCAAGAATACCTCCATTTGGAACTCCTTAAATTTGATTGTACCCCAAAATGTGGACCATTAATCTTTTAAGGAATGGCTCATTGCTTGGATTTCTATCCTCAACTCCTCTCACTCATCTCGGCTTCGTAACATAATACTCGTCACTCTTTGGCTTACTTGGAATTTTCGGAACGAGGACTGGAATTCAAACGGCATCAGGGCCCTGCAAAGTTAGCTGTGTAACACCTACTCGACTGCATACCGAAATTCTCATCAAATAACAGATAAGCAAAAAAGAATCCAACAAAAAGATCAGGATCTCAGTTACCGTCACTCGACAAATTGCTCCTACTTTGGGACTGTAAGAAATAGAGCTTTTATAGGTTGCCACTTCAGGACAGATACATATGAGTTTGGGCTCCATATCTGTACATAATCCAAATGGCCAACAAATCAATAAGTCGAAGAAATCCTTCTAGACACACATAACAGTGTCCAAAGGAATTCTAACTTGCATTCTGGATTACTAATCTTAAGCTTACACACATTCATCCTCATAGTGACGATGTATTCATTCTTTCTCAGATGCAGCTACCTAGTACAGAGAGAGCCATGAATACTGGATTGATGAATGATATTCGTTTTGCATTAAAGGCATACCATCTCTTCCATATAAGTCAATGTAAAAAGGACCAGATCAAGGAAGCTAGGAACAGAGCATAGAAGATCAATATGACAACGCCAAGGAGAGTGCTTGGAACCCTTAGGGACACTATCACTCCATCGTTTTGGTTGACGGCCGTATTATAGACTCTTATGTATATTACGGTTCCCTTCTTTTCTTTAAACTTGTTTTGATCTGGTTATATAATCCGAAAACACTTTGTTTTTCTGTGGAAAGTCGTAACCATGGAAAACGAACTTTTTATTCCAATATGAAAATTCTCATGTTTAACTTAAAAAACAAAAATTCGGAAAAGCTTGGATTAATGAAGGAAAACTTAGGACCTTAAAGCCTAAACAAAGAGCCCAACAATGGAACAGTGACCAAAGCGTAGTAGAACTTGTAGACCGAAACACAATGCAGAGGAATCTATATCTATATCATATCATATAAATATATAATAGACGAAGCGTTGTGCGTTGTCGAGGCGACACATAAGCTTTTTTTACTGTGCTTTTCCCTTTTTACCCCTTTTAATTATGCGACACGTCATCTTTCTTCCATTTTGCGACACGTCACCATCTTTGTTTTGGTGTTTCATTCCTATTTTACCTCTATTTATTAAAGTCTCAAATGCATCATGACTCTTTATTGATAAAAAATATAAATATATAATAGACGAAGTGTTGTGCGTTGTCGATGCGACACATAAGCTTTTTTTACTGTGCTTTTCCCTTTTTACCCCTTTTAATTATGCAACACGTCATCTTTGTTCTATTTTGCGACACATCATCATCTTTGGTGTTTCATTCCTTTTTTAGTTCTACTTATTAAAGTCTCACATGCATCATGACTCTTTATTGATAAAAAAATCGAAATTATTATTATTAAAAATTTAGTTGACCTTATAAGAGTTAAAAACCAATTCTACGCAATTTAGAACTCTACCTAATTAATGTATCAACAAAGTAGGACTTAATTTTGATTATTAACACCTCAAAAACATTTTAAATAACAAAATAAACACTCAAACATAAAGAAAACATTAATTACACGTCACCATGTTTGTTTGAAGTGACACATGTATCATGACACATGTATAATTTATTACCTCTACTTATTAAAGTGACACATGTATCATGACTTTTTAGCATAACTTATTATTAAAAATTACACGTCACCATATATGTTTTGGTGTTCTATTCTTCCTTTACCTCTATTTATTAAAGTCACACATGTATAATGATTCTTTAGTATAACTTATTATTAAAAATTCGGAGTCATTATTATCATAAATTTAGTAGACCTTATAAGAGTAAAAAATATCTTCTACACATTCTAAAACTCTACCGAATTAATGCATCAACATATTAAGACTTGATTTTGACTATTAATACCTCAAAAATACTTTTTATAACAAAATAAACACTCATACATAAATAAATAAAAAATTACACATCATCATGTTTGCTTTGGTGTTCAATTTCTCTTTTACCTCTACTTATTATAGTTACATATGCATCATGACTCTTTATTATAGTTTATTATTGAAAAATTCGGATGTATAATTACCAGAAATTTAGTTGACCTTATAAGAGTAGAAAATCAATTATATATCTTTTAAAACTCTACATAGTCAATATATCAACATAATAGAACTTGATTTTGATTATTAGCACCTCAAATATACTTTAAATAACAACATAAACACTCAAACATAAAGAAAACATAAGTTACCTATGAAAAAAAAATTATAGGTCACAAATTTAAAGCTTTCTTTTCTTTCTACAAAAGTAACATGTAAGAAGAATATGTGTTAATTGTTATAAATAATTTAAAAATATCAATTTGAGATTTTACTTCATTATTTAATTCTAATTATATCACATTGAACTTTAAGATACATAAGCTTTTATAAGTGTTCTTTTTCATTTTTACCCCTCCAACTTATGCGTAACATCATTTTATTTGTTTTAATGTCCTCTTTTTTAACACAACTTTAACCCTATACTAAAATTTATTATTAAAATATTTGTGAATATTATTGTCCCAATTGTTGTAAACCTGTTAAAACTAGAAAAATAATTCTAAAATTTTAAGTATATAACATTGACCTTTCAAATACATTAGCCTTTTTAGTGTTTTTTCCTTTGTCTCCCTCTTACTTGCATGTCATCGTATTTATTTTGGTCATTTTTTTTCCTTACTTAATAACTATGTATTATAATTTATTGTTAAAAAATTGTGGCTATTATTAGCCCAATTTTCATAAACCTTTTAAAATTAGCAAACTATGTATTATAATGAATATACTTATATATTATGCCTTAATTTTGACTGTTAATACCATAAGTGCACTTTAAAATAAAAAATAATATCTCACAAATATAAAGTATGAAGACTACGTATCAAAAATAAATAGTAACACTTAACTTATTTTTATATAAGAAATATATGAAACAAATATGACTTCATTTTTAGATATCTTTGAAATGATAAAATAACAGTTTATTTGACAAATTAATTTTAATATAATAACTCAAAGTCTAAAGTAGAAATCATACTCTTTTGAATGCCCAAAACAAAGAATCAAATATAATGCATTCTTAAATTGGTTACTTTAGAAATTCTTCATAAAAAATATCAAAACGGCACCTCCAAAAATTATTGAACATGATCTTGAAGTGAAACAATTAAACAAAAGAATTGTCAATGTAATGCTACTCTATTTCTTTTATAAGATTAATATTATCTCTTATAGTGATGATTATGTAAGAAATTTTTGGCCGCTACCTAAGTCATAGGAAGATGCCTACAGCCTCCCATACGGTGAAACTAAATGGTCATTGTATACTCTTAATGACACTTATTTAGTGACACAATTTTAGGGATATGCTTTCATTAAATTTCTCTTGATTATGGTATTGTTTATATCTGAAGTGCATGAATGTGATATGTTTTGAATTCGATAGTTCACTTCAAGCGAATACGATTAAATTGTAATTTTCAAAAATATCGACGTGATGCTTAAATACCCAACCTTAACTCTATCAAAATATGTTAAAACTCAAACATACTCATAACTTTTAAATGGAACTCACCCGGGCCTTGCCCGGGTTACTGAGCTAGTAATATATAATAAGCGAAGCGAGAAAGACATTGATAGCTTCTTTGCGCGACACATCATCGCTTCTTTATATGACACGTCATCAAATCCTTATTTTAAGATTAATTAACTTCTATATTAGTAAGTCTTATTCAATTTGAAAACTAATTCTAATCATTCTAAAACTCTACCTAATCAACCTACTAATCTATTAAGACTTCTTTTTTATAATTATGTCCTTAAAATTCGAAGAATAATTTTAATCATTCTAAAACTCTACCTTATCATTATACTAACTTATTAGGACTTAATATTGACGATTATATCTTTAAATCTACTATCTAATATGAATATAATAACTCATATATATTAAAAACGAAAATAATAATTTCGATTTAGAAGAAAAAATTAATTCAAAAATTAATTCCAATCATTCTAAAACTCTATCTAATCAATATACTAATTTATTAAGACTTAATTTTGACAATTATGTCTATAAAAGTGTTTTCTAATATGAAAATTAAAATTCATAGACATAAAAAATAACTTATGAAATTTAGAATAAAAAACATGATCAATCATTCTAAAATTCTACCTAATCAATATACTAATCTATTAAGGCTTATTTCTAACAACTATGTCCTTAAAATTCAAAACTAATTTTAATCATTCTAAAATTTAACCTTATCATTATATTAACTTATTAGGACTTAACATTGACTATTGTAGTTTTTAAAACTACTTTCTAACATGAATATAAAAACTCATATATATAAAAAACGAAAATAATAAATTTGATTGAGAAAAAAAAATTAATGTTATAACTAAGATTAAACAACTTACGAGACTTATGAAAAAATTAGATCTAAACGTAATTTTGATAGGTGTCTTTCAATTTAAATTTGATTAATTTTGCAAGAATGATAAGGGTTGTACAATTTAAAATTTAATTCTATATATTTTAGAACTCAGCCTAATTCATACACTAACTTATTATGACTTAATTTTAACTATTGTATTTTCAAAATTACTGATAAGTGCCTTTCAATTTAAATTTGATTAATTTTGCAAGAATAATAAGGGTTGTATAATTTAAAACTTCATTCTAAATATTTTAGAACTCCACCTAATTCATACGCTAACTTATTATGACTTAATTTTAACTATTGTATTTTTAAAATTACTCTTTAATGTGAATATAAAAATTCATATATCGAAAAAAGATGAAAATAACATATTAGATCTAGAAGGGAAAAAAGTAACGTTCTAATTAAGTCAAATGTTCTATATATATATATATATATATATATATATATATATATATATATATATATATATATATATATATAACACGTAACATACATAAGATATTCATCTTTAATAATGTGATATATAGATTTAATAAACGAATTATAAGTCAGCATTTTTAAATAAGACCTCACGACCACCAAACTGATTATATCCCATATATAAGAATTTAGAAAACAAATCAAACTCTTTACTACGATTTATTGTTGAAAAATTCATATTATAATTATCACGATATTTTTAAACCTTATAAATATCAATTGTAAAACATTTAAACTCTATGCTACAGACATATTTACGTATTAGGCTATGATTTTGACTATTAAAACCTTGATTAGATTGTTATGCAATTCTTCCGTAATATTTGCATACGCATATATGTTTGCTTTGATTCCTTTGAACTGTAAGTTGAAAAAAGAATGAGTAAATTGTGTTACAGAACCGCCTAATGGTGTAAAAAAAAAAGCTTAAAGAACGCAAAAATTTAACCACGACACTGTAACACAATCTACTCATTATTCTTTAAACTTACAGATTAGAGGAACTAAAGCAAACATATATACTTAGCAAATATTCTGCAACAATTGCATGACTATTTAATTAATCAATACTATAATTTTATAAGTGTATGAGACGAAAAAATATTCTACTGGATATCATGTTTGCATCTTAATAAGTTGGTGATTTCTTGAAGCAATGATTTATGAAAAAGATAAGAACGGACTTTGACATTTACGATTCTAAAGATTAAGAACTATTAACCTAACTTTTGAAGTTAAGAGACTTGGTTTTGAGATGTTACATGTTGAACCACTAAAAGAGCTTAATAATAATATAGTCTTAACATATTACTTGAAACTTTTACAAATGAAGTATTAAAAATTTCTTACTAACGATTATAGTTTTAACAAAAGTATAAGATACTCTCTTTTTGTTTCT
Organism: Escallonia rubra; assembly: GCA_033065855.1. Classification (NCBI taxonomy): domain Eukaryota; kingdom Viridiplantae; phylum Streptophyta; class Magnoliopsida; order Escalloniales; family Escalloniaceae; genus Escallonia; species Escallonia rubra. Next base: position 53,688 of record JAVXUO010000323.1, read on the forward strand.
TGAATGTGGTATGCATTGATACACTTTTTGTAACTTTTTAAAATATTTTATTAATGTACTCGAGCTAGATGTAGGATCCCAAATTATAATATCTAATAATTGAGGCGAGAAATACAATTATAGCTCATAACACGTCTTTGCATTGTATTTCTAATATAATAAGAGTTATAAAAACTAAGCTGAAACATACTGACGTTACTAAATGTCTCCAAACATCATTCTGAATGGCATTCTTAACTTTGCAATTAATTAATCGGCAAATATAGTAAACATTTAAATAATAAGCCATATGCAATTCGAAAAAACAATTCGAAACATTCAAAATATTCTAACCAATATAGTAAACTATTATGACTTTATTTAAATATTATATACCGAAAGCTCTCTAGCATGAAATATTAACCTGTAAAACAAAAAATTACTTAAAATATTTAATAAGAAAAAATAGGTACTATTTCAAATTCATATATAAGTTTCCTGTAAATTCAAATATGAATATAACTAAATATGTTGGTTTAAAGTTTTGGTCAATAATTTCCTTACTCTAAGGTTTTGCGCTATCCTATTTAGTCGCAATGGTTAAATGCATATTTACCATAATATGCAGATTCTATATGAGATAAATTAAATAAATAGTGTAAATTTAAAACATTAATTATGTGAGCATTTCTTAAATTCAACTAATTTTATGTTGGAAAAGTTTTGAACCAATTTTTTTCTATGGTACTTTTATTGTGAGTAATTAAACTCTTAAGCATTCTAAATTCTATATTAGCATTATACCATTTATGATTTTATGTTAACTTTTATACTTTTGAATATAATTGCATATAAAATCTAAAAAGATATTAGTTATGTTGTGATGAATGTAAATTAAAAAAAAAAAAAAAAACCTTATTATCTCTTAAGATAAATCGTACATAGAAAGCATGCTTATTGTATGCTTTGAGAAATCTTGGTTAAATTTTATTCAACAATTTCCTTACTACGAGATTTTTGAGTTATCCTATGTAGTCATGTTAGTTAAACTTTATATAATTACCTCATGCAATAATTACTATATTCTCTGTATATTTTGTTGGTGGATTACATTTGCTTTTGTAAGTGGCACATCATCCTTACTTAATTAGTCTATGCTATAAACAAATATATGGGCCAAAATTTTCTTTATCAAAATTAAACTAATATGTAATTAACGTTATGGGTAACACATTCAAGGTACAAATTATATTTAAAAAGTTCTTAGAAAATAATAAAAATGTCTTGAGCAATAGCAAATTGATCTCAATATGTTCTCCGCATAATTTTATCGGTAGAGAATTTACTTTTTATTTTTTGTTTACTAAATGAACTTTTAATTTTTGTTCATCTACATAGTTACCAAATCAGAATTAACAAATATGCACAAGGACATTGCTTAATGATATTTCACCATAAAGATTAATTTATTTTATTACAAGCGAGTTCAAGATAAAAATTAAAATAGCTATCTTTGATGAAATAACCATAATAAAATTGTGCATTTCAAAACTACTAAAATAAGTTAATGTTAATAAACAGTCTCGTGCTTGGCACAGGATTCTGAACTAGTTCACAAGTAACAAGGGAGCTGCACATACCAGAAGATTACTCAGCACCACTATCATTATCAAGGCATAAATATCAGTTGAGATGGTGTTCAAAAAAATTAGGTATATACAGTATAAAATCTAGTTACATCCTAGCAGCCAATGACAAAAACTAATGCAAGAACTAGCACCGCAAGAGGACGAAGAAGAAGAAAAATGAGGAAAAGCAGCCAAATAACCAAGAACTAGAAAACAGGGAGGCAGAACAGCAAAAACCAAGGGCAATGAGGCACAAGTTTGATCATCTCAGACAGTGACAAACATCGGTCAGCAACATCTTCATCATCCCCAACATCTTAAATATTCCAGATAAAATAATTTTTTTCTTGTGGAAAATAGTCTATAATAGCCTTGCAGAAATAGTTATTAGTTTAATAAAAAGAAACCTTTGCAGAAATAGTTAGTTTAATAAAAAGAAACCTAAATGTAGATACAATCCACAAACTGTCAGATCAAGAAGAGGAGGACACTTCACATATGTTCTTTAATGTAAATTCTCAAATCACATTCCAGGTGCTCTCATCTTGTCTGGCCACGGGAGAGTCTCTTTGTCGTGGATCTTTTGCAGAATTTATGACAAACAAGTATCCAGTGGCGTCAAATTCTTCATGTCGATCAGTGGCTCATTGGGGAGTCATTCATCGCATCTTTGGTGCTTGGAATTACCCCCATTTTTGGGGCTACACTCCTCATGTGGCTGCTTGCCTTGCTCCTGATGATTGTCTTTAACACGTGTTGAATGGGCTTCCAGATAGTCTTCTACGTGAATATACTCGTTTGATTATCCAAGAGGCCTTCATGTTGACATGAAGGCTTTTGTTTACCAAAAAGGCAAATCGTGTCGTCGGACCGAGGTGACACACGGTGGCCTTTGATGGCACAAAGAAAACCGTATGTGGCACTCGACTTGCCTCTTGCAAGAAGAGTCCGCCAACAAATCTCAACAATCTATAGCAATCAGTGCATCAACATTGCATAAAACAGTGCACAAAGAAGTAATTTCAACACAAGGGCAAAACGGTCCCAAATATTCTCATTACTTCAAAATCATCGTTACAACTTCAGAAGGCTTTGTTTGCATCCACAATGTGCAAAATAGCTAAACAGGCAAGCTAAAACAAAGCAAGGGACTCTCGGGTATAGGTGTACATGTACTCCCTATATAGTACCATTAGGAGGATTTTCCAAAGTGACAGTAGTAGACATCACTATGTGCGAGGAGTCATAGTGCCCCTTTTTAAAGAAATACAACTCGAAATGACTTGAAAATTTACATGGAAACTTAAATATATACAAGGGTGATCTCCACCAAAATTGAGCAAAAACGCACGCCTAGATCTTCAGATCTTCACGGTTGGCTTTTGACGTGCGCGGCACTATAGTTGGGCGCGCGGGCGCTGTGCTTGACGGGCGCATGGGCGCGAGACTTGAAGAACTTGCAAGGACGCATGGGCGCGTGCAGGATGGGCGCGGGGGCGCTGTGCAGGATGGGCGCGGGGGCGCGGTGCTAGGCGGGTGCAAGGGGCAGCCCGTGACATTCTCCCCCACTAGAGCTGTTGACGCCCTCGTCAACTTCTGCATGTGGTAGGCTTCAATCTTGTCGGTGTAGGCTGACAAGTCTGCTGCTCGTTCCCAAGTGTTCTCTTCGTCCATATATCCCTGCCACTTGACTAGGTACTCCTGATGGCGTTTGCGGGATGCTGTAATCACTCTATCATTCAAAATAGCTTCAGCAACTCGCTTTCCTGCCGCTTTGGGTTTGAGTCCTGGTCTCTTGATTTGGCCCCTGGAGGGGTCTGTTGTGTCTTCATAGAATGGCTTCAACATGCTGACATGAAAGACGGGATGGAGCTGGCGGCTCCACCAATTTGGCGGATCAACTTTGTAAGCCATCTTGCCTATCTTCTTCACTATAGTCAGGGGTCCCTCATATTTCTGCAAAAGACGAGAGTCTCTTCCCCTTAGAAATTTGCGATCTTGTGGCAGTAGCTTAACCATAACTTTCTCGCCCACGTTAAACTCCTGAGATCTCCTGTTCTTGTCTGCGTGTTTCTTCATTCTTCTGGCTGCTTTCTCCAGGTAGGAGTGAGCTAGGTCTATATTCTGCCTCCATTCTTCGCTGAAGCTTATGGCCCTCGGAGATTTTCCTGCTTTGGGGACATTTACTGTGTGGGGAAGTAACGGTTGTTGTCCATTCACAATCTCAAAAGCACTCTTCCCTGTCGAAGAGCTTTTGCGTGAATTGAAACACAGCTGGGCAACGTCCAGTAGCTTGACCCAATTTTTCTGTGTTGCACTGACAAAATGGCGGAGGTATTCTTCTAGCATGGAATTGAACCGCTCCGTCTGACCGTCTGATTCTGGATGATAACTTAAACTCATGGAAAGTTGGGATCCAAATAACTTAAAGAGTTCAGTCCAAAAGTTTCCAGTGAAGCGAGAGTCCCGATCACTGACAATGTCTTGAGGCATGCCCCAATACTTCACCACATACTTAAAGAAAAGTTGCGCTGTGTCTTCGGCTGAGCAATACTTGGGTGTTGCGATAAAGCTCGCATACTTGCTAAACCGATCAACGACAACAAGAATCGTGCCTAAGTCTCCAACCTTCGGCAGACCAGTGATGAAATCCAACGACACACTCTCCCACGGTCTCTCGGCGATCGGCAGCGGTTGTAGTAACCCTGCTTTCTTCTTACGCTCCACCTTGTCCTGCTGACAAGTAAGGCATGTCTTCACATACTCCTGCACTTCATCCCCCATTTGGGGCCAGTAGTAACCTTGTTGAAGGAGAGCTAATGTTCTTTCTCCTCCGGCATGGCCTGCCCAAAGGGTGTCATGACATTCTCGAATCAATGTTCGTCTCAGATCATCAACTCTGGGGACGTATACCCGTCTTCCTTTGGTCATCAGCAAACCATCTTCTTGCCAAAACTGTCGAGTTTTACCGCTCTCGATCAGTTTCAGCAGTTGTTGGGCAACCGGGTCCCTGGTAAGGGCCTTCTTGATCTTCTGTCCGATGTTGATGGCAACTCGGCTGTCTGCTCTAACAATAGCGTTCATGGCCATCAATGCTACCTGATTTAGTTCGGCTCTCCTGCTGAGGGCGTCTGCTACGTTGTTGGTTGAGCCGGCCCTGTACTCGAGCATGAAGTTGAATTCTGCCAGAAGTTCCTGCCACCTGGCCTGTTTCGAGGTGAGCTTAGATTGACTCAAGAAGTGGCTCACCGCAGTGTTGTCTGTCCGCACTATGAAGCTTGAACCAAGCAGGTAGTGCCTCCAAACTCTGAGACAATGCACTACCGCGAGTAACTCTTTCTCATGAGTCGTGTAGCGACGTTCTGCTTCATTGAGCTTCCTACTTTCATATGCCACCGGGTGGCATTCTTGCATTAGAACCCCTCCAAGTGCAAAGTCAGAAGCGTCTGTATGAACTTCAAAAGACTTCGACACATCAGGGAGAGCAAGTACCGGATCTTCAGACATAGCCCGCTTCATGGCCAAGAAGGCCGATTCACATTCCTTGGACCATTCCCAAACTTTGCTCTTCTTCAGAAGTTCGGTTAGGGGATGGGCCATTCTCGAATAATCTCGAACAAATTTCCTATAATAGTTGGCCAATCCTAGGAAAGATCTTAGTTCTGAAACATTAGTAGGCGGCTGCCACTCCTGTATCACTTGAACTTTAGCTGAGTCCATCCTGATCTGACCCTGTTCTATCACATGGCCCAAGAATTTAATCTTGGTCTGGGCAAAAGTTGCATTTCGACAGCTTCACATATAACTCGTGCTCCCTCAGTCGGGTAAGCACCTTCCTCAAGTGCTTCAGATGCTCGTCCAAGCTGGAACTGTAGATCACAATATCATCGAGATACACTACTACAAAATCATCAATGTAGTCCCGCAAAACCTGATTCATCAAGGTGCAAAATGTGGCCGGGGCGTTGGTCAAGCCGAACGGCATGACCAGGAACTCATACGCACCGTATCTGGTGACACAAGTTGTCTTCGCCTCATCACCTTGGGCGATTCGGACCTGCCAATACCCAGACTTCAAGTCCAACTTGGTAAACACTCTCGCCCTACTAAGCTGATCAAAACAATCGGCAACTAAAGGGATAGGATACTTGTTCCGAATAGTCACCTTGTTTAGCGCCCTGTAGTCCACACACATCCGCAAGGAACCATCTTGTTTCTTCTGGAAGAGGACTGGCGCACCATAAGGCGACTTCGCTGGAGTGATCAAACCCGCGTCTAACAACTCTGTCAGTTGTTTTCTGAGTTCAGCAAGTTCTGGTTGTGACATCCGATACGGAGCTCGGGCGGGTGGCTTCGTGCCTGGCACAAGCTCGATCTCATGGTCAATTGCCCTTCTGGGTGGTAATTTCTTCGGCAATTCATCAGGCATCACATCTTCAAAGTCGTTTAATATCACTTTAACTTCTTTGGATAATGGTCCCGATACTTCTTCAATCTCGTCCCACCGTAGCATGGCAAGATAGGTCGTTTCGTCCCGTTTTAACCCCTTTTTCAACTGGAGGGCTGAAATAGAACGCTCTCCCGCCCTAGTAGATACAGTCGGGATGACACACGGTTTACTCCCAAGCATGGCCAGAGAGTTGGTGCATGGCATCACGGTGGTCTTCGTGTCACGCAGAAACTCCAACCCAAGGATCAGCTTAAAGTCGTCCATGATGACTACTGAAAAGTTGGTCCTTCCTTCGTATGGGCCAATCTTGATCAAAACAGATCTCGCTATTCCCGCTACTGGCTGTGCGGCAGAGTTGATAGCCTTCACCCGTCCGCACCCTTTTTCTAGAGTTAGACCCAGTCTTTCCACTTCGGTGCTTGAAATGTAATTATGGGTAGCTCCTGTGTCCACCATGGCCCTGATGGCCTTCCCGTTAACCTTGATGTCCACATACATCAAGCCTTTCCCTGGTACATCGCTCTTTTTCTTTGGCGGCACATCTTTAGGCTTTTCCCCAGTCGAGCTCTCTTCGGGGTTCCCAACCTGCGTTGTCACAGCATTACACCACTGAGGAAAGGCCCCGACGGCATCTTCCTCCTCGTAATCTTGTGTGTCTGTTTGTTCCTCTGTTGGTGGATGCCTTGATTGAGAGCCAGATTGTTCCCCACGTTGCACCTGTCCCATGTTGTCAAAGAAGGCATTCATCATCTGTCGTTGCGGACAGTTAGCGATCACGTGCGGCCCTTGACACAAAAAGCAACCCCTGAAAGCAGGTTTCTTCACTTCTCCGCTAGTGCTAGCGTCAGGCTTGGCTTTGAACCCAACTCCACTCTTCTGTAGGGTAGAAGAGTTTGACGCCCAACTGCTTTTACTGCCCCAACTTTGGTTTGGCGCTTGACCCCCTGGCTTCTTGCCACCATTACTCCTGTTTGGATTCCCTCTTAGGGGGTCTCTGTGGTTCGGAGTTATAATCTGAAAGGCTCTCGGCAGCGATGATGGCTTCGTTAAGGTTGTTCACCCGACGTCTATTGAGCTCGGTGCGAGCCCATGGTTTTAACCCTTCCATGAAGAAGAAGAGTCTGTCGACTGCGGACATGTCGCTGATGTCCAACATCAAGGCAGAAAATGCCTGGCAATATTCCCGGACCGATCCGGTGTTCTTGCATTCCAACAACGCTTTCCTCGCGTTGAATGCGGTGTTCTCTGGGAAAAACTGGCTCTTTAACTCGCGTTTGAGTATTTCCCATGTGTTTATGACGCAAGACCCATCTTCGATCTCTGCGTACTTCTTCCGCCACCATAACTTGGCATCTCCAACCAAGTACATGGCAGCCATCGACACCTTTGTCGCTTCCGAGTCAACTCTGATGGCTCGAAAGTATTGTTCTATATCGAAAAGGAAGTTTTCTAATTCCTTGGCGTCACGGGCTCCCCCGTAACTCTTGGGCTCTGGCACTCGTGGCCTCGATGAGTGCTCCACACCCCCTGCGGGTGTGTTAACCACTGCACGACTAAGAAGCTCCACTCGATCCTGGAGCTCTTGAAACTTGCCCTCCCAATCCATGTTCTCAGCATAGCGGGCATTATCAGTGGCTTCCACATTCACTTCCAACACGTCCAGACGAAGGGAGATGTGCTTCAGGATGCCTGGAGCATCCTCGTCGCACTTGACAATGCGTTGGACCTGTGCTTCCAAAGCATCAATTCTTTCTTTCGTGTTGGCCATAGTTTTTCTCAACAAACTATCCCACACAATTCAATCTACGAACTTTGTGATCAAGAGAGGAACACTTCTCATTTGTTCTTTAAATATAATTTCTTAAATCGCACTTGGTTTGCCAATGAATAGGCCATATGGCCCAAGGACTCAAACCTGGAATCAATGGGTAAATGCCTAAACTTTCTATGTAATCCAGAACAATTTTTGCTGAGAACAACAAAAGCATGTCTTACGACTCTCAACAGCCATCTGCTGCTACTTTTGAAAGCCAAAAATGAAGCCACATTTGAAGGGAAAAAGCCTGTTCCTTTAAGGATCATAGAAGAAAGTCAACAAGTAGTAACAGAGTGGACCGACAAAGCATCTGTTGCTGTCAGAAAATCCTCTCGAAAAATGACCTACAATACAGAAAAAGAATGACCGCCGAGTAAAATTCCGTCGGGAGAACTCTCTCTCCTCAAGTCAGAACACAGTTAGATGATAAAACTCTGAAAAATCAAGAAAGACCGTAGTTTTTGTTCGCAAATAGTTGTCTACGTACCTAAAGAATCCCCTCCTATATAAGCATAGGTGTTAGAGTCTAACAGGAGTGACGGCTGGGCCTGGCCTTGATCCTCAGGATCAAGCTAGTCTTTTTAAAAACTTAAGTTTGACCAGGAATGACAGGTGTCACTCAGTGATTGGGAGTATTATTATTATCTATATAAATATTAGCATCCATCTTCATAAAATTCAAAGCAACAACTAGAACGAAGCAGAAAAAATAAAATTCAGAATGATAAATAAAATTCCGAGTGATCTCCTTTGCAGTCCAACTAGGCACGTGATCACAACCAAGGCCAGACAAACCTTTTGAAGATACAAGCAGTCGCTGCACGGAAGGAGACAACAGCAAAAGAGGGACTTGAATTTTCCTAAACCCAGAGCAAGAGCAGATGGAAATAAAGTTGCGCAAGTGTGCACCCAATGCAGAACAAGCAAAAGCACTGGCCACAGGGAACGCATTAATGGGCATTCACTGATAGAACTCCATACGAATTGTCAAGATGTAGTCTAACGGTCTAACCTTTGGCCTTTGATTGACGTACGTAGGAGAAGTTTGCACCCTGCAATACCAGACATAAGAACTTTGCAGTAGTAAGTTACTTTTCTGTAACATTAAATAGTTACATAGGCAGCATGTGGGGCAAAGTGCATGAGCTAGCAAGGACTGCTTTGCAGATAAAATGAATGCATCCACTTATCTTTCAAAAAATAACAAAGAATGAACCCAAGACCTAAGCTTTTAAGCCAAGCTGAGCGTACTCTGAGCATTTTTCGTCACTCTTGCTCCTGTTATCTCCCTTTAAAACTAGCCCATCAGCACAAAATTTCAAAATTCTCAAAACGAAAAACCGGAAAGTAAAATATTTCGATTGTTTCCAAGAAGCTGATCGAACAGGGGATTAAGCAAAGATCCAAAACAAAGAAATAGGAACAAAATTCAAACCAATAAAAACCAGTTCAAGCACAAGTTGCACACTTTTGCAATTTTATACAGGACGACACAAAACACTTGAATTCAAATCGTCCGGAAAAACTGCCAAACAGGTGAACAAGCATGAAAAGGAAATTAGTAAGCTGGAAACATAGGACCTGTCCCGCCTTCCTTGTCCGCATCAGGAATGCTGGAGTAGCAGTAAAGATTATTGGACATCTCCCAACTCCAGTCCAGCTTCCTTGACACAGACATACGAGGCCACCGGTTAATCCTCACATAGTGCGCCCTAATCTTTCCATCTGCCAAGAAGCTGGTAACAACGGAATAACAGGCCTCGTGACCACCCCACACCTTGTCACCGGGATCTGCAGTTTGGCTCCCATCCGGATGGAAGTAACGGCGCATCGGACGTCCCGTGCCCCTCCAGTAGGGATCAAGATTACGCCAATACTCAGGAGCCCGCTGCAGTAAGAGAATATTTTGTCACAGTGCACGCAAACAATGGATATAAATAGACTGCAGACATGGAATATATCCAGCTGTGATTATCATTATCTCAAAATATAGTGGACAAAGTTCCAAAAAAAAGGTCGCTTTATGTATAATAATACACTAAAACGGCCTAATTTGCTCCTACCATTTTTCTTTGAGGTTAATACCGAAACCGTCCCTCGATACCTCAAATACCATCAAGTGTGTCAAACTCAGTACACTGTTCAACATAGTCCACTTAATTAAATGTGCTCTGATGCCCATCAGAAACATGAGGTATTACTATGAAACAGTCAAAAAATTTGATACTGAAGTCGCACCACGATAGAACTTGAGGTGAAGTCGTGAAATTTATCCCGTTCTCTCTTTCTCTTAGTGTTTTTGTTCTTTTACATTTTTTGTGTCGTCATGATGCATAATAATGTATTAATTGTACCAAACAGGGGGTTAACAGCTCGTAGGCGAGCAGAAAATCAAGATTGTGCATATTCCAAAATTTTAGGCACCTCTTTTTCTCTTTTTTTTTTTTTTTTTTTTGGGTGACAAGTATTCCAAAAGAGTTGGCAAAGCTGGGAAGAAGGCAGATACCTGGTTAAAATGAAAATCCCAACCATGGTCCCACAGATCTTCCTTCATGATGCGGGTCTAACATCAAGAAGTTAAGGTTAGGAGGAAGTTCACATGAGCATAAAATGATGAATGTGAGGAGAGAGTGAAATAGAGTCACTCACGCGCTTGCCGTCCATAGCGGACAATGAGTAAGCGGCCAACTTTGACAGTCCCCGGACTTGTGACAAGCGAGGTATGTGTGCTTTCCCAAGCCATAATTCCTCGCACTACAAAAAAAGGACACAATCTCTAATCTCAATCTCGTTTGAAGAAAAGAGCGACAAATAGACTCTGTCATCAATTAACAAAATACTGCCATGGGAACCCCACTTTTCAACAGGTAAACGTAAAAGAGGCATCTCTTGGAGTAACATTATGTTAGCACAAGCAGTAACAAACTGTTTGATTTAAATAAATGCAACTTATAACATTTACCAGTCTTAAGGAAGTTATCCCTGTCAATAAGGGATAGATCTGTGGCTTTTCTACCCTGTTCATTGCCCAAGAAACCCAAGATGACTGTTTAACACAAATCTCTAAAACATTGGATCTTTGCTAGTGCCTTTTATTGAACTTGAATTGAGCTAAAATTGCAAAAGACTCATGGATCTATAAACCAATGAAAGCATGCTGGTCAAGCTTTTAAAAGAAGTTTGAATCACCAAAAACTCTCCTCTCCCCTCATACTCTGCTTCCAGAAAGTCAAGAAACTACAAGTATGATTTAGAATCTTTCTTATCCTCGATACCTGATGTATTAAAGCCCTATCAATCATCCCTCAGACTATAGGGCCCTGACTGGACCCAAGTCTCAATAATAGTTTTCAAATGTTCCGGAAACCCAAATATCTGTTATTTGCCAAAAGAAGCAAAAACAACAGCAGGATGCTCTTTAAAAAGGTTTTAACTTCTCTCCAACATTAATAAATTCAAGCTAGCACATTAGACTGCAAAACACACGAGAGGGTACTACTGATGAACGTGACAAAACCATCTTATTCATACAAAGGATGCCTTTCTACCTTCAAGCGTTCTTTTATAAAGCTAAAGCCAAATGCCGCACCAAAATCTAACATGGAGCTAGTGAATCATATCTGAGAAATGAATACTCTGAAACATTCAGGAAGGAGGAAGCTGTTCTTGGCAGTTGGCACACTATTAATCTCGCTTGTGTGCTCCTCCTGCATGGGTTGAATGAGAAGACGTACCTGTAAAACCCTAGCACAGAAGCTGCACAAAAATGGGTATCATGAAAAAACTACTAACTCGACATTTCCACCCCTTTCCCTCCCAACTATGGAGAGACAGTCCTGAGACGTAAGTGGGCATAAACTTTTCCCTTTTTGCTTCCTTTCTTCCCATTTAGAAACTCTAAAACTCCACTACTTTCCGTCTTCTAATCCTTCCTCGCCTTTCTAAAATCTTAGACGATTTGAAACTATTGAACATAAATCCCTTGATATGATCTTGCGTGTACATCCCTGCTTAATCTCGAATGTTATCAGTTCGGATACCTAGACCAGATAATACTGTACATGGCTTAAGGACTACAATAACAGCAACAGAAACAAAAGACATCCTATACTTCCCACGGTTATAACTTCCTCTTTTCCTCTTTTTACCCCCTATTTGCGCAGAACCAAGATGCAAGCCAATCAACGGATGTTCATTGCACTTTCGAATATATTCAATCCACAAGATACCACCTGCAGCTCCTCCCCCCACAGAACCACAGGAGAAAAGTCACTACTCAATTATTAATCCTGCTAAAAGAAGCTACAACACAGCGCAAATTGTTTAAGGAGAATGAACACGATGTATAATTACTCAAAGTGCGCGGGGATAAGGTATAGAATATGTCAAGCACAGAGTAACCCTTGCAGTAGCATAAATGAAGATTCTTGAAGGCTTCTCTAAAAAGCCAGTCAGCTTAAATTTTTTTTAACTCTTTTACCCACCATTATTGCTTTTGTTCTTCCAAAATATCTGCATCATTCAATTTGTTTTCAACAGCGTCATCTTCTCGGAGACACCATATCCTTTAGCTTGCACCAATCTCTTTCTTTTAGGATATTCTTGTGTCTAGTTCACAAAGAAAAACCAGGAAGAAGAAGAGAATAAGGATAGCAAATAGCTGGAATTGAAGAAAGGCTGTTTAATGATGAATCTCATTAGCATGAGCATTATAATAGTAGGGAATGACCTAAATAGTGGTGGTTACCATACAATTTAATTCTTCTTTTGGGAGGAACGATTGTGCTAACGATAATTTATGCTGGTAAAATGCTGCAAAAGCTACACAATCATCACAAAAATCAAGAAATCACAACTTCATGTTTTTGGGATAGCCATGCCAGTGGCACTTGTTTTCCAGTGTTCTTCTTTGAGGGTTGGCTTTTGCTTTCCTCATTTCCTTTTTGGGAAAGGTGTGAGCTTTGTGGTTTTTGACGTGGCCTTGCCATCTACACATGTTTTCCAGTATTTCTGTTTGGGGTTAGTCTTTATTTTCCTTACTTCTCAGTGACTCACCATTGCGATACTGTAGGCAGGCTATTTCTGCCTTTGGAGACCTTACACTCATGTCACCACGATGCCAAGGCTTGCCCTAACCTCAAGAAAAGAAAGTAAAACCAGTCAGAAAGTAAAAATAACCCACCTTTCATTCCAAAATCTTAAATTAAAGCACCCCACTTCCACACACAACGATTTTCTAAATAGTATGCCCTCCAATGCCACACTATCTGATGCCTGAAAGGAACCACCCCACCCACCCCAAAAAAAAAAAAAAAATAGAAAACGAAAAGGAACACCCCCTTTTCGATAGCTCTGCCAACTATCAAAGTGATGGGTTTGAAGCCCTAAGGCAGCTCCAGAGTGACGAAGAGAAAGAAACGGGCAACATAACTTACATTAAGCATGAAGAAGCTTTATTGTAAGCGACGCATGATTGCTAGGTGGCTTCAAATGACGACCGACGATGATGGTAACTCCAGCCAAGGTGGATCACAAACAACAACTCAGATTACTAAGCGACAACCAAAGAAGGATATGGGAATTGAGTTTCTTATGATCTCTGGGACTATGAAGAGGCTTCTAGCGACATCGTAACTTTGGAAAAGTCAAAAACAAAGGCAATATTCAAAAACGATGACACTGGTCTGTGCTCGCGTCAAACAGTCATGTTTGTCATATCATCGGTGTGGCTCAGCGCATTAAACTGTTGGTAGTCTCGGGATGGTGATGACGGTTCGAGTGGGAAAAAAATGAAGAGGAAGGAAGATACGGGCATCTTCTTGTGGTGGTGGTGGTGATTGGGAGTGAAGGGTGATGGTGACGAGCGTCTCAAGAAGAGCTTTCATTTATAACAAGAAAAAAATGATGAAGACGAAGTTGACATAAAAAAAAGCAGGAAAAAGAGCTGAATTAACACCTTAATACACACACACGAATGAAATGAACCTGCCGAAAAAGATTCATACTGCCTACAGAAAAAAGGGAATAAAACCCAAAGAAACTTAAGAAACCGATTAACCAACCCATCCAAACAGATCCTTCCTGCAAAACTAGAGCAAAAATGTTAAGGTTCTTAAGAAAGTACTCTAAATGGAGAGATAGTTTGGTTAACATCTTCCAAACAGAGAGCTTATACTATTGATGACAAAAAAAAAAAGAAACTGGTAAGCATGAGCAGCGGCAATATCACAGTAGCAACTACAAGCCTCCACATCTGTCGCCCTAACGCAATGGAAAAAGCATTTAGTTTTGGAATAGGATCCACACACCTTAGATAACTCTTAAGATACATATCCACTGTCAGCCTTCCACTATAGAAGCTATTTGTTCAATCACTTCATCATTGGTGAGCCAAAACATTACTTGTCAATTCAGCTGCTTATACTCATTTCTCCATGATAATGTTTCTCAATAAGTTCTTCTATAACCTTTTCCAAGCCCATATGCAGAATCAATTTCTCACTGAAACTTTCAAGAACGATGATTTATGCAGCCGATATGCTCCTTGAAGTGTCCCATAAGCCACTAACCTGTACTACATGGCCTCTCAAGCAAAGAGCTTTTCTTCCCCTTCCTCACTCTTTCAATCTCCCATAGATCTTTTACCGCCATAATATAAACAGTAATGCAATATTATCAACAGAATTTTGTCCCCCTCACAACCAACTTATTGTCACATTTCTAAACGACAATTTGAACCACAAATATAAACCTTATCCTGTTCAACTAAGAATTATCGTTCAAGTTAAAGAACAGATTTCCAATCACTGCCAATAACATTCTGCCGTGACAGACAAAATAAGCTCCAGTACCTCATAAGAATTTCAACTCTGTAGAAAGAGAAATGTAGGAAGAGTACCACACAGCCATCATTCAACACTCAAACGGGTCAGAAACCAAAAATTTCCCTCCCCCAAAAGGAATAAGAAAGGACCATCTATCAATATTCCAGTTTTGGGTGTTAAGTATCGGAAGTACAGATATGCAAGTGCTGAAAAGCAATTTGACTACTGAGTAAAACATACAGTAAATAATATGTGAGCTTTTGACCATGAAATGAAGTCATAGCGCATCTTGAACATTGACCAACGCCTCAAGTACATTGTCTAATCCATAAGACCGGTTGCAATAGATGCAAATGATGCAAATTCCGCGGGTGTCATCCCCAAAAGCTTAAAATAATTAAGATTGCAGCTATGATTTATCATATAATATAGTGTTCCATAAGATATGTATGGCTACCGAAACTCTTAGTCATTTTCTAATACGCACAATATTCTGTAACATTCTGTGTCTATGTCATTATGTGAGATGCATGTTGCGTATCCTAAGACACCAAAAACTACGCTGAAAAGGTCAAGTCTTAAGGAAACAACAAAAGCCCATTTCGGTGTCCACAAATACTGCAGATATACAACCTTAGCCTCAAAATGCTTCAGACCGAAGCAAACCACCATGTAGACAACAGAACCTGAATGTTAGCCAATTGCATTAAACCAGCAAAATTTGCTACAAACTCAACCAGGTGTAAACCACCAAAAATAGAGATACACACGGAAAAGAGGAACTAGAAGCGCTTTTTTATTTATTTATGGAAGTTAATAAACCTGTAATCATTCATAATCACACCTCAAGTTCCTCGTGGAATTGCTCACACTGAACTCAATGGAATATGTGGCGAACTTGAACTAACTACCTAGCACACCAATCGAAAGCAACAATAACCCAATAAGTGTCACACCAATCACACCCAAACCATAAACCCAAATGCAAAATTCTCCAACTATGATAATCGCATTCAATCTTTGCACAAGTTCCTTACCTTTTCCACTTACATGCAACCTAACTGTTGAATAAATTCATTACTGATAGACGTTCTTTTTCACTAAACACAACAAACCCAAGAGCAAAATTCTCTCATATCTTCAACATGCAACAATAATCTAAAAGAAAGGAAGTGAAAACAAACCCAATAGAGTAAAAAACAAACCTTGCTGGCCCAGAGCCTGTCACTGGAAGCAACTCCATGCCACCCACGGGAGACAAGGAGCGATAGTGCCACGCTGCGTGCGTCGAGATAGCCCAGTATCACCATCATGATGTCCGAGCCAAACAGAACAAGTGGGTCTCTAACAGGACCCCCATCCACTTGTTCTTCACTTTCCTCCCTTTTCCTCCTCCTCTTCCTCTTCCTAACACAATCCTCCCCGTACCCACATCCCAGTCTTTCCATTTCCACCGCTTGGCTCTTCCTTTTGCTGAGTTCTTGGTACTTGAGTTCTCCCATGGCCGTCCAAGGCAAGGCAAGAAAGAGGAGAGGAGAGAAGAGAGGGTATTTACATATGTACAAGGGGAGATAGGAGAATTGTTTGTTTGAGGGTGGAAAGGTCGGGGATGAGGACATAGAAATCTAGTCATGTAACCTGCTTGAATTTAGTACTCTTTTTTGGTTTTGGAGTTTTCTGGGACTGTGTGAACCGACCCCGTCTGTGTGCGACAAAAGTAGCATTACAAAGGCAAAAGAAATGGGTGTTGGCCGGTGGGAGCCGAGGCTTCCCAGTTGGAAGGGTTTTCGATTTCATGGCCACGGGGTTCAAATGTAACATAATCACGGGGTTCATTTTGCTTATGTAACACTAAAAAAGATGGTAATCGGTAAATTACATAAGCTATACATGTACTAGATTAAAACATTTTGCTTATTAGGGGTAAACAGCTTTGTTTATTGAATCCATTTTTGGATTAACATAATCTGATTCAAATGTTTTAATGTAGTACATTTATAGCTTATGTAATTTACCGATTATCATATTTGTTAATGTTCATTTAGATGTTTATACATTAATCAAAGGGTAAATTACACTAAACACCCCTGAGATTTTACGTAATTACACTCCACTATCGCTATCTTTAAAAATTACACTCAGCTCAAAAAATAACTTTTTCTCTTACGGTGTTAATGGTGCAATGCAAAAAGACATGAATACCCCTCAGACTGTTTTCTTGAAATTTTGGAAGGAAAACTTGTTTTTGGAAATTACCTTCCCGCACAATTTACATGCAAGCACACGGGCACTCGCACACATGCACACAGCTGAAAACACACACTCAAACACATCTACTGCCTCCTTTCATTTGTTCAGAGCCACCCAAAATACATTCAACCCACCTCACAGCACACTCACGTACACAGCTATATACACACCTCCAATCCACACCCACGCAACACACACTTGTGCACACATCACTCACACACATGCACTCAGAAATTGTCACACACACACACACACCCAACGCATGCACACACATTTCAGCACACAGGACACACTTCACGGCTGATCTTTTCAGCCCTTCAACACTCCACACTTCACGGCACTCATACAACCACACTCACACTTGCTCTCAGCAAACACACTTCCTCACCCATATACTTATTCATCCACTCCACCAATGTATACACACACGAACAACTCCCTTGCACAGCAGCCTGTGCTACTCCTTTCGCAACCCACCTGCATTCATGGCAGCACCACGGCTGCCTCATCAACTCCCATCCTTCTTTCACCAAAAACCCATGAACCCACACCCGTATACACACCTTTCCCTGAACCCACTCTCACTAAACTCATCTCCATGCCATCACCAAACACGCATATTATTTTCTGTTCGTAGAAAACCCACCCGCGACTATTTTTGAACCACAACTTTTTGTGACGAATAAATTTGAATGGTCATGAGACTTGGAAAAAGACAGAAAAGAAAGTAAGCAAAACGATGCACCATAAGAAGATTTTGAGCCAACCTAATTCAAATTGAATGCCCTAGTTGAACCCTAATTTAACGCCATAATTCACTTAGACACATAATTGAACCTATGGATGGCAATGGGGCGGGTGGGATGCGGATTTGATAAAATCCGACCCCGCCCCGCTAGTTATGAAACGTTGCCCCGCCCAACCCCACCACCGGGTTCTATTTATAGAATACCATATCCGATCCTATGTGAATCTAGGAGACCCGCACCCGCCCCGCTCCGAACCGTTCTGCTTGGTTTGGCAAAAATATCACATTTTGTCAGATTGTGTGGTCGGCGGTGGTCTTCGGATCGATCTCAGATTGTGTGGTCGGCGGTGGAGTCGAAGAAGATGCGGTAGCCTTCGGATCGATCTCAGATTGTGTGGCCGGCGGTGGAGTCGCAGAAGATGCGGTGGCCTTCGGATCGATCTCAGATTCTCGGTGAGCAACGGCCGGCGGTGGAGTCGAAGAAGATGCGGTGGCCTTCGGATCGATCTCAGATTCTCCGTGAGCGACGACCGGCGGTGGAGAAGACGCAGCGGAGTCGGCGGTGGAGGAGACGCAGCGGAGTCGCATAGAAGAGAAAACGCAACGGAGTCGCAGAGAAGAGGAGACGCAGCGGCGCCGGTGGCTCTTTGGAGTTTGCAGAAGAAGAGAGCGCCGAGTGAGAGAGAGAGAATAGATGATCTAGGGTTTTAGTTTAGGACAAAAGCTTATATATATTACATGATGGACCACTAGGATTAACTATGTATAGGATATGTATATCAGGGCGGGTACGGGTCGGATCACGGGGCGGGTTAGGCAGAATACCATACCCGATCCTAACCCGCTGCGGGTTTTAAAAAAAATTACCATACCCGCTCCGTGACCCGGTCAAAGTCAACATAATCCGCTCCTATAGGAGCGGGTCGGAGCGGATATCCTGCGGGTGCGGGTTGAATTGACATCCCTTTTTGAACCCTAAATTGAAGTAATTAAACCCTAAATTGAATGCCTTAATCGAATCGAACCCTAAATTAAACTAATTAAACTCCTAATTGAACCCTAAATTGAATGCCCTAATCCAATCGAACCCTAAATTGAACTAATTGAACCCTAAATTAAATGCCCCAATTCAACTGAATCCTAAATTAAACTAATAGAACCACTAATTGAACCCTAAATTGAAGTAATTGAACCCTAATTAAACCTTAAATTAAATGCCCTAATCAAATTGAACCCTAAATTAAGTTAATTGAACCCCTAATTAAACCCTAAATTGAATGCTCTAATCTAGACCTGGCAAACGGGTATACCCGTCGGGGTACGGGTAAAACCCGGTCGGGTCCGGGTAAAAACGGTTCGGATAATTTTTACCCGGATTTTTACGGGTAGGAATTTTCAGGATCCGTACCCTACCCTTGCAGGTAGGGTAATACCCGCGGGTAAACAATTTAAATATTAATTTTCTTATAAACAGAATTTAATTACTATAAAATAATAAAATACCAATCTAGGGCTATTTTATTTCTTTTGCTTTTTCAGCTTCCTTTTGCTTTTTCAGCCAATAACATGTTCGGTGTTTCCTCATTTCACCAAAAAATAAAAATTATACATATCCCATTCCCCTCCCACAATCCAAAATAAAGCAAATTAAATTTCCAATATATATACAATCCTATTTCCTACTAAGTACTAACAATCTAAAATACAACAACTACAACTAAAATACAACTACTACAACTAAAATACAACAACTAACAATCTAAAATACAACAACTACAACTAAAATACAACAACTAACAATCTAAAATACAACAACTACAACTAAAATACAACAACTACAACTAAAATACAACTACATCATATCATAATTCATATGCACTTCTCCTAAAATAAAATAAAAAATCATATGCATAAATAATGAAAAATTAAATCTTCCATTCCTCGCAGAATTGGTGTCGATCGACGGTGAATAGCGGCGTCGCGGTGGTGATGCAACTTCAGATCGGCGTTGGTTATGCAACTTCAGATCGGCGGTGGTGATGCAACTTCAGATCGGCGGTGGAGGCGGCGGCGCAGATCGGTGAGGAGGCGGCGGCGCAGATCGGTGAGGTGGCGGCGCAGATCGGTGAGGTGGCGGAGCAGATCTGTGAGGAGGCTATGGAAGACGGCGATCTGTGAGGGGGCTATGGAAGACGGCGTGATGGCGGTCGACTGAGAGGGGAGGCGGCGATGGTAGAGAGGAAGGGGACGGCGTGATGGCGGTCGACTGAGAGGGGCGGCGGCGATGGTATAGAGGAAGGGGAGGGGACGGCGTGAGAGAGAGAGAGATGGGACTTGGGAGTCTGAGAGTGAGGTGAGAAGTGGGAAGAAGGGAGAGTGAATGAGATTAGGGCACAAACACCCTTTTTATATACGAATGAAACCGGGTAACCCGCAACCCGACCCGGATTGATCCGAAAATTACGGGTCGGTTCGGGTCCGGGTCCAATTTCAGCGGGTAGGGAAAATGGCTACCCGTACCCGGGATTTTGGACCGGGTACGGGTCGGGTAACGGGTCCGGGCAACATTTTGCCAGGTCTACTCTAATCTGACCGAACCCTAAATTAAACTAATTGAACCCTAAAATGAGCTAATTGAACCCTAAATTGGCTAAATTAAACCCTCTAATTCACTTAGAGTTTGTGGAGTTGACTAAAATTTTGAAAAACCCACTACTACAAGAAGACCACACAGGTGAGTAAAGGACAAATGTGGGGTATTTTGGGTATGAAAATTGCATAAAGTAATATGTCAAGGAATCTTTTCACGGAGTTGGGCCTGCCGTTAAATGTGTGTAGTTGTGTGTAATGCGGGTACAAACCTCGGGGGATTGGAGTGTAATTTTTAAAGATAGTGGTAGTGGAATGTAATTACGTAAAACCTCAGGGGTGTTTAGTGTAATTTACCCTTAATCAAATTTATCGTATAATTTGATACAAAGCCAAATAAAAATCAAATAAACTCTAGGAATTATTTAAAACATGAGAAATGATTTTATTTTATATTAGATTCAGGTTAGGGTATGTTATCATTGGAGTTGATCTTGGTTCGAAGAATCCTAAAAATAAATCTTTCTTTTTTTAGCTTTTTTCGTATATTCTCCATCCTAATTTGGGTATTTGGTTTCAAGCCGAAATGGAAGCTTTCAACCCAAACCAGATCCAAGAATTGAAATCTAGTTGGATGCTCATATTGTTCCTGCTATTATAGCAAAAGTGTCGTTTAAAAAAAAGAAAAAAAAACTAGAATTAATATTGTTTGTAGCATCAGCTTTTGTAAAGTGACGCTAAATGGACTCCATATCCTATAGGTATATCCTATAGGCAGTATCAACGCCATACTCGAAAATTGGACTTTAAGAGATTTAAATTAGGCACATAGTCTCGAATTGGGCTATGATCTTCTACCTATCGTTGGAGTGTGAGTGCATTAGAGCCTAGTTTTCCAACCTTATATGTTGGATTATGAGATTTAAATTTTGGCCTACTCTAGTTGTTGGAGGAAGAGCCTACAACAACTTTGTGCAATGGTAATTGATGTACTAAAATAGTTAGTGTGTTCAATTAGTGACACTAAAGGAGTGTCGCTTGGATTGTCGGTGAAGGTATCTACAAAGATTTAGTAATCATATTTCTTGACCATTAATTAGCATGACCGGGGGGTTGTTGTTTGTTCCTACAACTGAGTTTGCAGTCAATTTTATTCTATATTTTAATCCATGCAGGTTACGTATCCTAAGTCTTATCCACTTTGTTTTACTAAATTATAATTTTTTTACAATTTTTAAGTTGATATTAGAATATATGTAGAATATGAGTTAAATTATATTCAAGGAATTCACAAAAAACTGATAAATCTAGTTAAATGCAGAAATATATCATTGCACTAATGCCCAGCAGGGCAGACCCAGGATGTATAATCGGGGGACCAAAAATTCATAAATAAATTAATGGCTAACATAAAAAATACGCGTCAATATTGAATACGTTAAATATAAAATAGATTACTCAATTTGACTACTAATTATATAATTTCATATTCATGTTAATTTAAGTAACTTGATAAGGTTAATTAACAATAAAATACTAATCTTGTATGAAAAAAATTAACTCTTATTGTGTATATTATTAATGGTCAAGTATGAGTTACCATACTATAAGAACATAAAAGAACAAACATTGATCTATTCTTGTTTTCTTTATAATCCGAAAACTTAAAATTTAAAAGATTGAAGACGGACAATGGAATGAGACGCACAAAAAATAAAAAACGCAACAAAATAAAACTTTAATATACGGACACGGATCCTCTGCTGTAACCCATGGTGGGTTACAGCAGGAGTGCTGTGACTAATCCTAGTCTTTCGATGCAAATTCAACGCACCACCTTTTGTCACGTTACTGCATCTTAACCCACGAGTTACATCCCTCTCTCTCTCTCTTCCATCTCTCTTAACACAGCACTCTCGCCGTAACTCATGGTTACAGCAGGGAATCCATATCCTTAATATACTAATGATATAATATAGTAACATCTTCATAAATATCTTAAACATGATTATCCCCGCCACGTTCACACTAGTGCTACGCCCAATAAGTAGCATTTAGTCTAGTTTGGGTAGATAATGTAAACCTTGTGTCATAGCTTTGACTCTCTATTTGGTCTCTCTGAAAGACTTCCCCAAAGATTCTTCCAATGCATTTATAACAACATATTTTGCTTTTACATCCATTTGGCTCCGAGTAGTTTCATTGCCGAAGTAGTTTGGACTTTGGTAAAGCAGTTTATATTTTTAGGCTGATTGGACAAAGCTTTTTTGGAATTTCATTACTATTTTAACGAAAATAATATACGATTTTGCATTAAAACTATTCTTGTTACTGGTCTAATAACTATTTGAGTACAAATTGTTTCTTGCCCGAGTTATGGATAATGTTGAACGTCTCTCGAATGTTCACTCTTAACTTTGCTAGATAATCTTGAAGTTCTCGAATTTTCACTCGGCACGTAACTTTGATGTGTCTCACTGCATGAGTCAAGCATTTTAAATTATCAATTCATTAAAGAAGATCGTCGAGGAAAAAGGTAAGAAAAAGTCACACTTACTGGAAAGGAAAATTTTTGGTTGTTACTCGAGTTGTAAGAAGATGCTACAACTCCCTATATAGCGATGACTAATAGTGATTGAATATTGTTTGTGTCTTTTGTTTAATGACCCGAAAAAGTGCTATTAAATTGTTACTGAAAGTATTAGAAAAAATAGGGTCAAATACACGTAAGTACCCTGAAACTACCACTTTATCTCAATTAAGGGTCCCAAAGTTTAATTTTTACACATAAGGGCTTGTAACTCCAAATTTGCAACAAGTAAGGGCATCCATCTAAATTCCTAATGGTTCAGCCCTTTCCGTCCGGGGCATTTTTGGGATTCCATATTTGAGAAATCCCCTTAGGGCTGCAAAAAAAAAAACAACCAAACAAACTCAAAAGGAAACATAGTGCAGAACCCGTCTGACCCGCGCGTGACCCGTTCACGTATCTCTTCCTTTAACAAAGCTAGGATCCAATCCTAGACTCGTGACCCATCCACCCGACCCGCACACTGCATCTATCTCTCTCTCTCTCTCTCAACCCTAATCCATCGTTTCCTTCTTCGTGCCGCAACCCTTGGCGTCGCCGTCGCACCTCCTATGGTCTCACTGTCGCGCCTCCCCATCATCGGTATTCCTCATGCCCCGTCGCCCTTCTTCCTTTCTTCCATCCTTCATCATCCCACCTCCCCGCCGGTAGCCCCGAGCCGTACCCCTTAGCTCCGTCATCGCCTTTACGGCCTCACTGCCGCACCTCCCCATCCACGACATCCCCTACACCCCGTCGCCCTTCTCCCTCTCTTCCATCCTTCATCATCCCCCTCCCCGCCGGCAGCCCCGCGCCGCACCCCTTAGCATCGTCGTCGCCTCTACGGCCTCACTGACGCACCTCCACATCGTCAGCATCCCCCACACCCCGTCGCCATTCTCCCTCTCTTCCATCCTTCGTCATCCCCCTCCCCACCGGCAGCCCCACGCCACACCCCTTAGCATCGTCGTCGCCTCTACAGCCTCACTGACGCACCTCCCCATCGCCGGCATCCCCCACGCCTCGTCGCTCTTCTCCCTCTCTTCCCTCATTCATCATCCCCCGCCTTCCCCGCCGGCAGCCCCGTGCCGCACCCCTGGTTAGCAATGGTAATCTGGATGTTTACCAAACAACTGCAAAAATGTTCGTAACCCTAGTTAGGAATTACCAAATACCAAATATGGAATCCCAAAAATGCCCCTGACGGAAAGGGCTGAACCGTTAGGAATTTAGACGGATGCCCTTACTTGTTGCAAATTTGGAGTTACAGGCCCTTATGTGTAAAAATTAAACTTTGGGACCCTTAATTGAGACAAAGTGGTAGTTTCAGGGTACCTACGTGTATTTGATCCGAAAAATTATCTCTAACTATATTTAGTGCGTATTAATTATTATTTTACGAGGATTGTAACTATCTATCTACAACAATCCATGATAAAACAAAAAAAAATTCCTACTCAAAATTCACAAGGCACCAAGTAATAGAATATGCAACAAACTTATTCTATAGAATGAGGACTTTGACTTCATTCAACATGTAGTTGTTGAACTAACACATCTACATATGTCTATCTAGCAATTAGAAATGTTTGGAATCCGACCTTGGTGCCCAAGTCCAAGTAATAGTTATAATTAATGGGTTAATTACTCACGACACACTTGAGGTTTATCCTAAATTACACACGGACCCCCCCTATCTTTTGAAAATTACACTCCGCTCCATTTCTTCGATGGTGTTAACGGTGGGACGCAAAAAGACATTTTTACCCTTGTATAGTAACTACACAGTATCGTCTTGGATTTTGGAGGGACTGTTTTGGAGGTTGCTGCGGGCGGTGCTTCCAATGGAGGGCAACGGTGTCAGGCATGCGGCTTTGGGTTCACAGGTGATGAAGCCGTGCGGTGTTCGGTGTCGCAGTGGTGCGCAGTACTTCCAGTGAGGGGTGTCGCAGGAGAATGAGGGGTGGTTGACCACGAGATGGCACCGAAGATGGCATCGGAGATGGCGTAAATGATAAATCCCGCGCGGTGGTGGTCGCCGCTGTTATGTCGTGGTGTACACTGTATGCGACGTCGGAGAAGAAGCCCACCGTCGCTGAAAAGAAGCCCAAGGCCCGCAAGAAGCTCCCCAAGGAGGCTGGCTCCGCCGCTGCCGGAGACAAAAAGAAGAAGAAGGCAAGCAGCGCCGCTAGTGCACCCCCGCCTCATCACAGTCACCGCCACGGCAGCTCCTCCGAGAAAAAATTGGTGCCATACCGATTGGAGATGGACTTGGTGCAGACGGTGTTTGTGTCAGATCCGTCAGGGCCCAGGCTCATGCCGTCTCCATCACCGCTGAGCAGACCTGCTCCCTTTTCGAGCAGAAGCATGCCTCACTCTCTTCCGAGTTCGCCGCTCTCCAATCACAGCACTCGCGGCTTGCCTCCTTCCTCGAACAGCGCCTCGCCGAGCTTGCCCAGCTCCAGGCGGACAAGCGCCAAGGCCATCTCCAATCGGTAATCCATGACCACGGCACTTCAGATCCTCGTCGTCTAGTTCAGATCTGGTTGATCGCCGTCGACCGTGTGGCTTCGGTGGCAATGCACAACTGACCTACAAGATCTACATCTTCAAGGTCTTGAAGCAAGTCCACCCGGACATAGGGATCTCGAGCAAGGCCATGGGGAGGGCAAGGGTTAATGATTTTTCAGGGGAGGGTAATTTGGGGATGAAAAATCCAAAAAGTAAGGTGTCAGAGAATCTTTAGACGGAGTTAGGGTCCCCGTCAATTTTGTGGGGCTCCGTGAAATGCGGGTACAAACCTGGGGGAGCAGAGTGTAATTTTCAAAAGATAAGGGGGTCCGTGTGTAATTTAGGGTAAACCTCAGGGGTGCCGTGAGTAATTAACCCTAATAGTTATTATCTAATAGTAGAATAAGACGACCTTTTGTGGGCCGAAGGGTCTTGTCTTCAATAGAGAAATCTGAAAAGATGGAAGAAGTGAAGCTGCATGAGGATGGTCAAGTCCATTTAACTTCAGATCCAGTCATATGAACTTTGAAGCTTAAGGGCATACCTTTTGAATACATAGAGGAAGATCTTTCAAACAGAAGTGATTTGATTCTCAAATGCAATCCAGTTCACAAGAAGGTCCCTGTGTGTGTTCATGCTGGAAAACCAATACGTGAGGCCATGGTCATCCTTGAATGCATAGAAGATGAGCAACCCTTTGCTCCCAAGTGATCCTTACGACGGGGCCGTGGATCGGTTTTGGGCAAAATTTGCAGAAGACAAGGTATTACAATTAGCAATTTGTATAGTAGTCCTATATATGGTTGTATTGCATTAACTAGTTTTGCCATTGCTTCTCACCATATTTCTTCCACTTTGAATTTATATTGGTGCATAACCAATAAAGGAATACCCTCGTGATGCTATTGATTGTCGCCATTACTACATGACAATGACGAACGTTGTCGAAAAAACGTTATCGGAAAAGTTTGTGCTTTATGGAAGTGCGGACCTTTTACCAAAGAAAAAGAAGTAATAGAAGAATACTAATGGAGTTAATCAAGGCAAAGTTGGTCAAATTAAAAGCAATGAAGGGGAAATAAGTCAGGTATTAACGTGCTAGTTTGCTCTTTCCTTTGTTCTACAGGGTATTGTTACTTGGTCAATGTACAGAACCAGTGGGGAAGAACAACAAAAGGCCATTAAGAACAGTTTGGAACTGCTGAAAAACATAGAAGAACATGCCCTTGGACAGAAGGAATTCTTCGGCAGGAAAAGGATTGGAATTATTGACATAGCCTTGGGTTGGGGGTTATAGAGGACGTATCAGGGTTGAAATTGCTCGAAGCTTACGCGTTCCCTTGCTTGCACGCATGGATCAGAATATTCAAGGAAGTTCCTGTTATCAAGGAAAACCTGCCCGAAATTGACAAGATGTTGCATTTTCTCAAGCGTCACAGGGAATGTTGCTGGCTACAACAACACGACTTTTTTTTTTGGTGCAAACAACAACACGACTTCAAAGCATATCCTATGCTTAGACTTTAAACTATGCTCCCTATCTGATCAAGAACTAGTTAATATGGCCAATAATAAGATCATCACGTGTCTCTTTGAACTACATTTTCAAGGCATTAGTACCTCAAAGGACAATAGAAGTTCTTTGCATATGCATCGATCCAAGGGATTACTTCTTGTAGCATTCTACTTCGGTTTGAACGATATTTCGTTGTTGCATCATTTTTTCCCGATAATATCCAGAATGTCTTTCTTCTTTCCTTTTTTTTTATAGTTCATTTTAAATTAAAAAATAAGATACAAAATGACAGAAGGGTATTCCTACCCTCTTCTGGACATGCTTAGAAAGGTAAGTAACTAGAACAACACATTAGAGTCTGAGAAATGGCAGTGCTGCGACAGTGAAGGCGCGGAGCGAGTATAGACAACAATCTAGAGTCTAAAGCTGAGGTTCATATGTCAATGTCTAGAGTTATGGTCTAGAGTCAAGATCCAGAGTCAAGGTCCATGCTTAGGGTCCGGAGTCTCGGGCCTTTCTCTCTCTAGAATCATTTAGCTCTGAAGTTTTAGAGTGAGAAAGTGAATGTGAAATGAGTTATGTTCTTCTATATATGAAATCTCAAAGTCCCATATTTAAAGGAGTTCAAAAGGCCATTTCATCGAGTGATACAACGCTCCCTATGAGTGGCACCTCGTCTAGGGGGCTACAATTACGGGTGCTACACGGACTATCGTACCGAATATTTACTCGACATACCCCGCACAGTTTCGCTCTGCCTGCCTAGGAAGACTGACTCACAGAACGCCGGTGTGGCCAAAGAATGACCTTGATCTAGGCACTTTTTCAAAGCTCTTACTATGTTCCACGGGGGCGTCGAACTTGGTCGTAGTGGGGAAGGTTCAATGCTCAACTGCCCGAGGTGACTAAGCGTTATGCCCTCCGAAGACCTACTCCCCACTCGGATTAACGCGGTGGTCATTATCCCTAGAATACAGATGAAAACCCAGACACTAGAGCAAGTAGACTACTCATCACGCCTATGTAGTGTTCTGGAGGAGTCACCTACCCGACATGCTGAGTGAATCTCTGCCAGGGAGCTCCCAGTTTTCCGGCATGAGGAATCCTCTTCTCCCAGGTAGGTGACTCCTTTGTGACACAAGGGAGTCGCATATCCCGTGATGAATCATTGTGCCGGAACATATGGAGGGCAACAAGGTAGTATCTCGGAGGACTTGGCTAGCCGACATTCTTAGTCAGTATCCCGGAGGAGTTGCCTACCTGGCGAGAGAGGAGTCCTCTTGCTGGAGCACTCAGCTCCATGAGGTAGTGTCCTGGAGGAGGAGTCTACCCTCAGGGATGTTGCACTCTAGAGAGTAGATCGAAAAATATTCTCTGACTAAAGCGAGGTGCACATGGCATGGTGAAAAGATAGACCGACGTCGGGGGCGTGGTAGTGTAACCGATGGTAGGGGCACGATTTCATAAATTGCACGGTGCGTAGGTGTAATATCCCGAACTTCGAGAGCCTATTAAAATAACCATCTAGGCTCCGAAAAATAAATGGGTGATAATTTTGGGCAATGATATTGTATTAGTAGCATATGGAAGCTTAAAATAATTTTGGGACAAAAATATAATTTTTGAAATTTTGGGGGGCATTTTCGTAATTTTGGAAACTTGAGGGATTATTTTGCAATTTTATGAAAATAATTTAAGAACTATGTTTTTTTAGAGTCTTGCCACCTCCTACTAGCTTAGTGACTAAGCCAAATTAAATGGTTTGATATGGGATTGGATAGGTGAGAGAGTTCGCATGGAATCAAGAAAAGAAAACAAAGGAGGAAACTTTCCCTTTCGGGAAAGAAAGAACAAAAACAGAATAAGAAACAGAGAAGAAGGAGAAGTAGAGAAGAGAAAGAAAACAGGGAGGATTCGAACTAAATCTTCTTAAGGTGAATCTAAACTTAGTTTTGGAATTTATATATGTTTCAATTTTGGGGAATGATCTTGGTGGCATGTGTCTGTTGAGTGTGCTTTTTGAGTGTTCATGGCTGCCGTGGGGTATGGGTGAGTTAGAGGTAACCGTTTGGGTAAGGTGTTATTATAGTGAGTGTTGGAAGATTACGGGGATGGTAGCAGTAGGTGTGAGGGTGCCATTCGTGAGGTTGGTGCACGTTTTAGCATGTGCAGTGTGTGAGTTCTGAGTGTGCTTCAGTGTGTGTGTTCATATGTGTTTTCGGGTGAGTGATGGGGGTGTGTAATGATGTGATTAATTGTATGTTAGTGTAAGTATTTAGGTGTAAATTCATTGTGTGGGGTTTTGGGAGTATTTGGAAGAGATGCCGTGGGTGAAAGGAGTGTATCAGTGAGTGGAGTGTGTGTTGTGCGACGGTGTAGTGTGTGTTCTTGAGTGTGTGAGTTTCGGCTGTGTTTGTGGGTGTAATTTCAGAGTAGGATGGTGTTAGTGTATGTGTTTTGGATAGAGTAATAAGAGGTTAATGTTTTGGAGTGTGTTGGAAGTGTACCCACGTGTGTTCGTGAATGGTATGTATGAAATTGGTCTCGGCAGGGAGGAAGGTTGAAGGAGATGTGTGTGGAAAAGGTGAATTAGTGTGTGTTCTAATCTAAATAGTAAGTGTAAGTGTTGCTAAAGGTGAAATCAAATTGGGCAGATTTAATCCAAATTTTTATAAATAGCTAGGGGAAAAATTGGATCAAGTACAAAACTGTAACCCATAATATTTTTATGAGAACTACGCTTTGGAATTTTTGGAGAATTTTCGGGGTCACCAAAGGACGCTAAATTGGGGTACCGATTAGGGAACTTTCCAAATTTATTTAACCTAGTAAACTAAGTTATTTTAATCTGAAATTTTTATGGAAACTCTATTTTACTGATATGATTCATGCTCTAAAATTTCGGGCCATTCTGAGGCCGATAGGTATTTTTCGCGAAACTGGCTTTTTAGCGCTCGATCCGGACACTGGTTCGGAATTTTCAGACGAAAATTCTTTAAAATACTTTTTAGACCAGAAATGATGTCAGGATGCTTAAAATAGCGTTTTAAGATATTTTTGAGATTTGTCCGGTGCCAGAAACCCCAGGGGCATTTTGGTAATTTGCCACCCGAAGGGGTATTTTGGTAATTTGACCTAAGAAAGGTATTTTTGCATAAATTTACATATGTGAAGCTTATTTCAGTGATTCTACTTATGGGAAGACCATTTTGGTAATTTAAGTCCGAGAAGGGGCATTTTGGTAATTTTACACGCTGTTTCGGTAATTTTACATACCCGGTGAGGGGAGGTTCATTTTGGGAGTATGTGTGAGTCCGTATTAAGTTATAATATTGTCCTATAGGCTGTGTTCTAATGATTTGATTATTCCGTTTAGCGTAAGGTTAAAGACTTTTTTCGGTTAGGATAATTTAGCTGCGGATCCAGGTAAGGGATTCTATCTGAACCCTGGGTAAGGACTTTCGTCCGAACCCTCGTTGTGATAACTCGTACTCATAAGTATTCCTTTGATATATTTATGACTAATGTCAAATTCTGAATTATGTATCGATATCAGCATGTTATTGCCAGAAAACCCCAATATTGAACCTGAATCGATTATTGAAAATCTTATGATGCTCTCATGTATTTCATGCTGAATAAATCTGATAATTCTTTGTATCCCATTCTTCCGAATTGTTATGCCTAAATCCGATAATCGTTTTGCTACTTATTGTGATTTTCTTCTGAAAATTCTGAATGATGACTTATTTTGATATGTTATGGTTATTGAAATCTGATCTGATTCTGGTGAAAATTCTGCTTTCTTCTGAAAATTCCGAATGCTGACTTTATGTCAGTATGATTATTGTTATTGGAATCCGAATTGATTTCGGTGATTGAGCTTAGATTAAAGCTCATTGATATTGTTGATTTTCTGTGTTGACCTGGGTTTCCGTTCTGTGGGAGGGCGTAATAAGGCTGGTCTGAATCCTGCAGGAAAAGCAGGCTAGTACCCAAGTGGACTAGTATTTTGGTACATCATGCATGTGTACATTCTGTTAGCTTGCCGGAATGGCATTGCTATTGCCCAGGATCAACGTTGATTTTTGATTTTCTCTGCTCTGGAAAGTATTATCTGAAATGATTTGTGCTTCTGTTGAAATCCTTTGGAAAATCTTCATTGTTTTCTGAAAATGATATGTGATTGATTGATTTGGAATCCGTCATGTTTGTTCTGATTTATTTTGGTATCTATTTCTGATGAGTTTTTTAGCCTTTTGGAAATCATTGAGTTTTTTACCATCCGAAGTATTCTGGAAAGTTTCATCGGTTAGATTCTTCGGAATCACTTGTAATCCTATTGTTAGTCCTTGTGCGACCTTACTGAGCTCTCAAAAGCTCACCCTCCGTTGGCTCCCTTCTGCAGGTGATGATAAGCTGTAGCAGGTTCGGGAATGGGTTAGAGTCTGAGTGAAATTCCGGTGAGCCGATCACTACCGTATAGTAAGATCTCTGCGTGGGCCGGTACTATTATTTGATCTTAGAGAATTTGAATTGTGAAGAACCTAAGTTGTAATAGTTTAATCTAAGCAATTGTGATTTAGTATTGTGAGAAGTTTGAGTTGATTCGAAATTAGATGATTTGAAGTATGTATTAGTGAACAAATCTGACAGGTTTGATGTGATTCGGTAGGTTAACGACCCAGGAGTTCGGGGCGGCGGAGCTCCGGATTTCCGGGGGCGTTACAATAGGCGTGACCTCAATTGCGACATCTTTGACTAGTCACCAACAAAATTCTGGCCATCGCTGGCTTGAAACACCAAGCCCCAAATTTTCTTTTGGAGCATCCCCTATCCAAACGAATCAAGCTGATAAAAACCTTTATGGTCTGATTATTGTGAATCGTACAACTCTCTTAGATAGACAAATTGCATAGATTTAGAAGATTCAAAACATGTCTGAAGCCAATAAAATTACTCTAGAGGGAGGGGGGGAGGTGAATAAGGGTTTTGAAAATTAATGGAGAATTTAAACTAAGCATTATCACGAATCTCAATCAAACCAAGTAATAGTTCAATGAAGATGCTAACTACACAATCTCAAGCAATTATAGGGAAATAAGTAAAGAGATTGAGTTAGAGATACTTGACGAGGAGATTTAAATGGTTCGCCTTGAACTACCTCAAGCCTACATCCACCTTTTCAAGGAAGTCCCTTGTAAGAGCACTATAATCAACTAACAACAATTTTCTTCTGGGTCAAGATCAAAACCCTTACAACACTTGGTGATATCCCCACACCAAGCACAAGCCTTGAATCCACAAAGCTCACCCAAGACTTGACAAACCCAAACCTTGATCACAATCCTTTTACAAAGATCAATTGTGTACAAAGAAATCATTTTGAAAGGAAATGAGTACAAATGAAGCTCTAGTACAATGGAGAGATGAGAGAATTGATGACTTGAAGAATGTTCACTCTCAATCAAAGAATTGCTCACAAAGATGCTCCATTTAATGATGTAAAATCATGAACATGAAGAGAAAAAAGTTTAATCTATGAGTCTTGATGTTTCTCTAATGAATGGAGGCTTAGAATATGGTTTCCATGGTGTATGATGAAGCCCCAAAATATTTTTATAGGGTGGATATCAAATATAGCCGTTATGAAAAGATTTGACATTATTTTGGGGAAAACTAGCCGTTATTTCTCACCCAACGGTCAATAAAGTCGACTGCATTTCCTTACTGCCCATTTCTCAACTGTCTCGCGAAACCTCCTTTCTTATTTTGGGCATAACTTTCTTTAGAAAAATTGAATTAAGGTAACGTTTTTTTTGTTTTGGAAAGCTAATGAAAAGTTTTATCAAGATATAAAAAGATTAGCTCCAAAAACATTCTTGAGAAAGTTCACTCATTTTCAAGAAACACACTTGTGTGAAAGGTTTACTGAACTCACATGCAATGCATAAGGTGTCATGAGGTCATTTTAGGCTATAGTCATCAATCCAAGCATCAAACCAAGATTAGTTACATAATATTAAAGTTCAATCATAATCAAAAGTAACTTAGCCTATGCATTCTTTGTTGCTCTTTGTCATTGGACTCGATGAAGCTTCCACAGCATGTCCATTATAATTCCAAACTTCTTTGCCTTTAATCCATATATCTAACTTCTAAAATGTGTCTTCATGAGCGTGTATGTGTATACATACTAAGAATCCACTCAAAGCACACATTAAAACATAATCAATGTGTAGTTACCATCAAAATAAGATGTAAACCTAGGTTATTCAATCATAAGACTAACAATCTTTCCCTTTTTTATGATGACAAATTTTGATTCTATATAAGGTATGATATATCATATGATAGTAAATTAAGCACAATAGTTTCATTTAGAACATTCAATCATTTCTAGTATACTCAAGATATGTCAATTTATCTCATATAGCAATTAAGCTCATAGCTCGCTTCCCCTAGCTAAAACAAGATATGCTCTTCCTCTAATGTTCTCGCGAAACACACAATCACATAGCATATAAAATTAAGATTATTTCTCCCTTTTTGTCATCAACAAAAAGACAAGGGTATACGTGTGTGAAGAGATATTTATAAGCAAGATAATGGCGTAAAGTGCATATAACTCATGAACTCATGCAGATGACATCAAGAGTTACTTTATGATCCAAAGAAAGATATGCAATGTAGCTTAATAATCTCATTTACTTCATACATTTTTCAAGAGTAACAAGATATTATGTGATTCAAGCATGTAAGCTTCCCTATCAAGTTACCATATACATATTTCATCCTAATGTATGCTCTCCCTCAAATAATGCCAACAATATCCAAAAAACATAACTAAATGTCTAACTGAATTGTGCTCTATTTTTGGCATCACCAAAATATGTGTGTGTAGGAATGGCAACGTGAAGCATTAAGACGACATAATCACAACATGGAATTTTCACAAAGTGAATAATGGTCATAACCAGTCACTGTTTCTAATATCAGTGCAAGATGACCATTCATTGTCATCTAAATCCTACTGGTATCCAAGATTATAACATAGAGAAATAAACAATCAACGACTCACAATTTAGACCATAGTTCGCATGGATTAACAAGCAAGTTTTTTTTATAGATTTGACAATTTAAGCATAATTGATGAAATATAAGTTTAGCACATAGCACAATGTTGAGAAGATCATTAAGTTTTACCCCTCTTGGTAAATAATTAAGGAATTGAGCTCATGAGTGATCATTCATGAAGTCCGTTTTCTTTGACAAGCTTTGAGGCTCTTCTCATTTGATGCAGCATGTCCAATCTTGGAATGTTTATCCCCCCTTAAGATTTAGCTTGTTGCTCATCATTTTCAAAATTTTCTTGAAGCCTTCTCCTTGTTGCTATTTGCCTTTACTTTGAACAACTTACAATCACAATTTAGGTCTAACTTTTGGTACCCACATTTTCTTGGGTCCATAAGTGTTAGTCTTAGCAACATTAAGAAACTCTTTAATAACCAATATTTTCTTTACACCTCCAACATAAACAATTCTACAAGGACAATAACTAGTCGTATGCCCTTTTTTATTGCACCAACCATGTTGTGTAAATGGTGTGCAATAGTTCGTAAGTTGTCTTGTATGAACACTTAATCTAGCTTGTTGTTTAAAAACATAAGGAGGCAAGGTGAAGTGATCTAATTCACCGCCTTTGTTTAGACCAACTTTTTGGTGTCCAATCATGACATCTAAGTTATTTTTACCATCAACAAATTTTGTAAGACATTTTTTCAAATCACAAATCTCAAGCCTTAAAATTTTATTTTGTTTTTCTAGAATCAAAGTATCACAAGAGATTTTTTTTGTGCTAGTAATGCCCACAATCAATTCAACCAAATCAATAGTCACATGTTCCACATATAAATGGCTAGATATGCATTCATTGTTGGCATGCGACTCATTATTTTCACTTTTTAAGTCATCTACTTCTTTTGAAATCGCATGCACTTGTTTTTTCAAAGCATAATTTTCTTGGCTCATTTCATTGATTCTTCATATAAAAGAGCATAAGCATCACAAATATCATCATTGGAGCAATTGCTATCACTATCACTATATAAAGAATTTACCTCATCATCGTTTTGAGCCATGAAGCATAAATTTACATCTCTATCATCGAAATGAACACATCCATCTCTACTTGAATCATTATCACTACAAATGATGGCTTCGATTGTGTCTTTATGGAGTGTTTCTTTCTTGACCCTTTCTTCTTCTTATTCTCTCATGAGGTAATCTCTACACGTGAATCATTCTTACTTTTGTGTGAGTTTCCAACTTTCTTAATTTTGATATTCTCATTGAATTCCTTTTCAAGTATGTCCACCTCCTTATTATTCAAGTCTTCTTCTTCTTCACTTGAAGATTGATTCATCATTGATGAAACTTTAAGAACAATGTACTTCTTTTTCTTCTTTGGACCTTTTTGCCCGGATGATTCAAGTTGCATTTCGTAGGTCATCAAGGAGCAAATTAATTCATCCAATGTGGAGGTATTAATATCATTTGATTCTTGAATTGTGGTGATTTTTGCATCCCATTCTTTAGGTAATGACCTAATTACCTTTCTCATAAGATCACCGTTAGAGAAATCTTTTCCTAATTGTTTCAAAATATTAACATTTTTAGTGAAATGAAAATTCATTTTCATAATGGATTTATCGGAAAAAATTTATATTTTCTATGCCATAAATTCATCTTTGAATTTCTTTGAAGAGAGATCTCTTCATGTGTGACTTAAAGTGTATTCCACATAGAATAGAGAGATGAGAGAATTGATGACTTGAAGAATGTTCACTCTCAATCAAAGAATTGCTCACAAAGATACTCCATTTAATGATGTAAAATCATGAACATGAATAGAGAAAAGTTTAATCTATGAGCTTTGATATTTCTCTAATGAATGGAGGCTTAGAATATGATTTCCATGGTGTATGATGAAGCCCCAAAATATTATTATAGAGTGGATATCAAATATTGCCATTATGGAAAGATTTGACATGATTTTGGGCGAAACTAGCCGTTATTTCTCACCCAACGGTCAATAAAGTCGACTGCATTCCCTTACTGCCCATTTCTCGACTGTCTTGCGAAACCCCCTTTCTTATTTTGGGCATAACTTTTCTCTAGAAAAATCGGATTGAGGTGCCGTTTTTGTGTGTTGGAAAGCTAATGAAAAGTTTTATCAAGATATGAAAAGATTAGCTCCAAAAAAATTCAATCATAATCAAAAGTAACTTAGTCTATGCATTCTTTGTTGCTCTTTGTCATTGGACTCGATGAAGCTTCCACAACATGTCCGTTATAGCTTCAAGCTTCTTTGCCTTTAATCCATATATCTAACTTTTCAAATGTGTCTTCATGAGTGTGTATGTATATACCTACTAAGAATCCACTCAAAACACACATTAAAATATAATCAATGTGTAGTTATCATCAAAACAAGATGTAAGCCTAAGTTATCCAATCATAGGGCTAACAATGTCGACATCACAGATCTCATAGCTCAGAGGGTAAGACACCTATACCCAAGCACCACCAACAGTTCATCAGCTCTACTGCCGGCCACCCTATGTGAACTCCTTGCGAGTATCACAAAAATAAATTAATCTATATAAAACAAAGAACGGGGATAAGGGGTTTCAAGCCATTCCCCACCCCTTCCCTTGTTGGCTTTTTGCGTGGGTGTGACTTAAGAGAGAAAGTTAGGGCCGACCAACGAGGCTTCGGGTTCCCAAAAACTCTGTTGTACTCCTTAAGGGTCTATGATGCATTCTCATTGTGGTGATTTATTATCAATCTAATAATTTGATGGTTTATGCATGTGCATCATAGATTCCAACCACCCCCTACACCCACACACAAAGACAAAGATAATGCCGAAGACTTTGAGGAAAATTCTATGGTGCATTCTTACTTGTTTCGAAGGCCATGCCCACTCTTATTTTACCATTTCATAAGTGAAGAGTACTACCAAAGAACCAAATTGTACTAGAAAATGACAGGTGCTGTTCAATTTTGATGGACCCAGTAAGACTACTCACGGTTTTACAACAACAATGATGGTTTCTAAAATTACTAGGTTTGGTAATTTTGCAGTAACTATTGATTATTTTAAAGTTGCTTTTATTTACTTAGCAATCGTATCTAACGAGGACGGTGCATCCGAGATCACCGGAATCCACCATAGCCGGACCCCAATTTTTAAGCAAACTTTTACATTGACTTTTTTGCCATCACGATAATAAACCTCTAGACATTAAGAAGAAAAATACACTACTTTATCTCTCATTCCCGAGACACCTCAACCTTAACACCTTTTCTTTCTACGTTTGCATATGTATAACATATACCGCTGTAACTAGGGAGGCTATAAAAGGAGAAAAACATAAAACTTCGAAACGACGTCGCCTCCGCCTTTTGAGTGATCCCTTCACCGTTATTCTGAGTTTGTGGCGGAAAACCTCTCTCTTAGCACACCTCTGTTATTTGCCCATTATGGCCATTGTCACTGCCAACCTCTGCTCCTTGCCCCTCACACCCTCCATTCTCTGTTCAACTAAAGGTATAAGTGTGTGTTTGTGTCTCTTTGCATGTGTGTGATATTCTGAGATGGTTTGTTGGTGCTTTAGTGTGTATGTGTGTGCGCGCGCGCGCGAGAAATGCTGAGATGGTTTCTTGGTGGGTTTGTAGGTACAGATGCAAACCCAAGCCCAAATTCAGTAAAGCTTAGGGAGGACTGGAGGAAAAAGTCGAGGCCCATTCCACCTGGCGGGACCTACCCGGCGAAAGACCATTGCAGGTTCACTTTTCCATTTTTTTTTTTGACAATACCCATTTGTCAAATTTCCATTTTTTTTCTTGAGTTTGACTTTGATGAATTATCAAGGAACTTTTGTAGTGGTTAAGTCGAATTTTGCTTAACTTTTTGCAGTCAGTGTGGGTTGTGTGATACTTATTACGTTGCCCATGTGAAGAATGCATGTGCTTTTCTGGGAGATGGCATGTCTAGAATTGAAGTAAGTTTCCGGTTTCGTTTTGAAGATTTTGTGTCTTCATTTTGTTTTAAGTATAAAATTGGCTTCTTGAGACACTAATGCAGTGAAAATCATAATAATGTGGTGCCATAGCTATATTATAAAAGATAAACATATATGGTCTTTCAAACCACCAGTGACATTATCATGGACTTGGTGTAAGCTCTTAAAGCTTAGAAATCAGTGCCAACAGTTATGTACCTATAAAATTGGTGATGGTAAGGACACTTGGCTTTGGCTTGACAATTGGTTGCCTGGTGGAAACCTTAAGCAGCAATTTGGGCTCAGGATTGGTTATGATTCAGGACTTGGCCTGAACTCAAAGGTAGCAAGCATAATACAGAACAACACTTGGACTTTGCCTACTACCAGATCACATGCATTGAGGGCACTGCAGAATATACTGAACATTATACTAGCCCCAAAGTCTGACCACAGAGATGAGATACAATGGAGATTGCAGCCAACTGGTAAATTCACAATCAAATCTGCATGGGATCATTTCAGAACTAGAGCAAGAGTGGTGATGTGGGGACACTTAGTTTGGTTCCCTGGTCATATTCCCAAATGTTCCTTCATTATGTGGATCTTGTGCAAAAATGGAGTGAAAACAAGATCAAAAGTGAAGGAGTGGAACCTTATTCAAGATGATAGGTGTCTGCTATGTTTCACAAACCAAGAAACTGTAGACCACCTATTCATTCAATGTCATTATGCCCAAGTACTATGGAAAAAAGTGATGGATAAGCTTGGATTGAGGATTCCATTGGACAATTGGAATCAATTCTTAAATGATATATCACTGGCTGCTAGAGGGAAAAGTTTTAGAGCAAGAATTTGTAAACTTTCCATTACTACAGCTGTCTATAGTCTATGGAAAGAGAGAAATACCAGATTGCATGAGCTAATGCAGGCTGAACCTCTTGGGTGCTGGCTTGTCATACAGCAGTGGATTAAGTGGAGGGTGTGTAGCTGGAGGAATATACCAAAAACTGCTAAGAATGAGCAGTTGTGCAGGGAATGGGGGATTACTGATAGTGTGTTTCAATGTAATTAGGAGTAGTTGATTGATTTGTATTCATGTATTCATTGTAAATAAGGTGACATAAAGAGAGAAGAGTACTACACTACAGAGGTGTAAAAGATGTAATAAGGAGAGCACTATAATTGTACAGATTAATGAGAATTTTTTTGGACCTTGACCAAAAAAAGAAAATCATTATAATGTACGAATGTATACATTTGGCTGTAGACATTGTTGTTACTAATGGTTATGTCAGTGCACACATTTGGTGACTAAATTTTGTGATTAGGCGTGGATATAAGAAAAAGTGTTGTTGATGTAGACTCTCCTGATATTATAGGACGGATGAATAAGTGAACTAGTAGGAGTAGTGAAGCAATAGTGGAGAAAAAATTGTCTGACATCTTTGTTTTTAGTATGAGGGATCAAAATTAGGTCCATGTGCTTGGAAGCCTTGTATTTTGTATATACAGCTGCATTCAAGGAAAGGAACAAATAGGAATCTAGTGTGGAGGGGACAATTGATCAAGTAAGGAAAAGGAAGTTAGAAGAAAAGCACGTGTGGAGATAAATGGGTCATAATTTTGTAAGTTGTTGTTCAGCTACATTAGTATGTGAGACGAGTAACATGCTAACATCCCCAGTCAATATTTCCAGTCAACTTCTATCTTGAAGAGGCGCAAATGGAAGTAGCGTCCATAAGGCTAATGACAAATCTTTTAGATTCCCTTGATGATAGCATGTAGTTCACAGTTGTTACCGTGCAAATGTATAGTGGGCGCCCAAGTGTAGGCCGACATTGGAATCTTCTGAAAAAATTATATTTTGACACGGCAGGACAATATAAAATACTAAATATTGCCCTGCTTGAAGTGTTGGTGCTTCATACAAGAAGACCCTCATCACTCCTTTATAATCTCTTTGAAGTCTGATTTACCATCACTGTTAGATCAGATCCCTTTTGAGAAATGTAAAGCGCTAACGAACGCCTATGACTCTTATGGAGAGAAACATCATAAACAGAAAAAATGAGTTATGCAAAAATTGAAGATAAACACCGGAGAACAACTTTCAACTGGAGCTGCAAAACCTTAGTAGATTTTGATGCTATAAGTTCTAGTACCTCACAACTTGGGTATCAGTCTGATTTGGAGCCAGTCATGCATTAATGACATTTATCTATGAGAGACATGCCTTTTCAGTTTAAAGTTTGCGCTATTGTGAAATGGTTATTTATCAGATTATGATCCATTTCATAGATACATCTATCTTTGGTGTTTCTTCTCCTGAATTTTCTGCTCCAGGGACTGGAACCTGTGGTCCATGGCCGTGGGAGAAAAGGAGAGTCACTGGATGAGGCGTACTTAGGGGTATATGAGGAAGTATTATATGCTCGCAAAACTAAGCCTGTAGAAGGTATTTTTCTTATAAAGCTCCTGAATTTAACCTTCTTATGTCATAATGTTGGAGATTTCGGGTGCAAGCATTGATTATATGACTAAGTTGTAAAAATATTGTTTTAGCTGTGAGACGAGGAGATCTGTCGACTCCTTTCTCTTAGTTATGGAGAGCTGTGGCAGTGGGTTAAGCTTTCATGGCAGGTGATCTGGCAAATCGGGAGGGATGGTATTTCGTTTATTGTGTGCAGATGATACCATTACATGGACTGCTGCTTTGAGGAGTCCCAGCTGTGTCACTCGCAATTGGTTTTTGCAATTCGTTGTGGCTTGCTGGGGACTAAGAATCAATGTGCCCAAGAGTGAAATTATCCCATGGACGAGAGTCCAGATGTGAATTATTTGGATTTTCTTTGGCTGTAGGGTGGGTTGCATTTTAAGGACTTACCTGGGTTTTACCATTTGGGATATCGTTCAAGAATAATGCCTGTTGGAGGTCAATAGCCGAATCCTTTGGAAAGAGGTTGGCAGAGTGAAAGAGACTCTACCTATCTAAAGGTGGTAGGTTCACTTTGATTTAAATGTAGGCTCTCTAGCTTACCAACCAACTTTATGTTGGTATTTGCCATTGCTGCCTCAATTAATAACAGATTGTACTAACGGAGCTGAATTCTACCGGAGATGGCTGGGGGACCAGAGGACGTATCAACTTGTGAGTTGGGATAGGGTGTGCACTCAAGGGGGCATGGGAATTGATGACTTGGGATTGCTGAATTCTGCATCACATCATAAAGGGCTTTGAAAGTATACGGTTGAGGGGTGAGCTTTGCAGAGGACAGTAGTAGTGGGAAAGTTTGGGGAATGAAGGTTGGTGGTCACCTAGGTATAAAGTGATGGAGCCTAGGTGAGGTTTTGGTTTGTTGGAAGTGGTGGTGTGTCTTGGAATTGGTGTCTAGAAGGAATCTGCATGATTCTTAAGGTTTTTGTGACATACGTTTTGTATTTCTCTCCACTTTTGTCGTAGACTTTTGTTTAATTATTTGCTTTTAGCTTGAACTTAACGCGTTCCAGTATCTAATTTTCTCTTGCTTTAATAGATCATTTGTACATATGGTCACCATTCCACATAAGCAACTTTTTGCACTTGGACGTCTTTCCCATTGTACTTTTACTCTTCCATTACAACTTACTAGACAGAACCACTTCATTAATATGTCATAGTCTATTGTTGTAGTTGGTGGTCATGAGTTAGCCCATACGATGCCAATATTGATTTTAGCGTCCTGCATGAATCTATTTGTATCTAGGAGCTCAATGGACCGGCATAGTGACAACAATCGCAATTGAAATGCTCAAATCAGGCATGGTCGAAGCTGTCATTTGTGTACAGAGGTAGTAACATGTATATGTAATCCTGAATATTGGATTGACCTCTCTGTTTATACATTTATTAATGCTACATTTGAAGTCTCACTTTCTTGACATTATTATTCTAAAACTTACAGCGATCCCGAGGACAGGCTTGCTCCAAGACCTGTTTTGGCTAGGTTTGCTTCAAATTTTATCATTTGTTACTATGGCAAAATTCAGGTAAATTATTATCCATCTATTATATGTTCTTGAGATGTTTATCCCTTTTCAACAGGACACCAGAGGAAGTTTTAGCAGCTAGAGGTGTTAAACCGACATTGTCTCCTAACCTTAACACTCTTGCTTTAGTCGAGGTGCTTTCTATCACTTCCTTTAGTTATTGAAGTTTCTCTTCTTGTGATTTTTTTCATTCTTATGTTGTGCTATGTCAACTTCTAGTTGATATATCCCGTCGAACTTGGGCGTGCTTGTTTAAACTTGTTTTGTTGTTCAGAGCTGAGCTTTGATCCCTTGGTTTCCTGGGCATTTAATGTATAGAAATTACCTTTCCCATTTTCAGATTATATTGAATCCTTAAATTTTCTTCTGTTTAGAGGAAGGTAATATACATCCCCTTCGTTCAAACTTGTTTGGTTGTTTGGAGCTGAGCTTTGATGCCTAGGTTTCCTGCGCATTCAGTTCGGAAGCACCAGATTTTCCATTATTCCTCTTACTAATTCCTTAAACAATCCTCAATTGTAAGAAATGTAATAAGTAAGATATATAAAAAAAATATACGCAGACACACACACATACACATTTATATGCATTTTTTTTGTGTAAAATGGCCTATCCTTTGTTGTACACTCATCCACACATACTTGGGGTTATATTTTTTAAGTTACCATCTGCTCTAAAAGCTTAAGGTGTTAAAGAATGGGCCCAACAATGTTATTATGCTTAACACTCCCCCTCACGTGCATTCCACCTATATGAGGAGAGACAAATCAATGAGAATAAATCAAGGTGCACCACCACCAGTTGCCCAAATAAACAGAGTTCTAGTTGCACTATTATAAGGAGGGGACCAAATATGCTAGCGGGAGGAATCAAACCTATGAAGCACCGGTGCGGCAGTCTGGGAGAAGCACCAGCACCGAGTGCATGTCGGGTGCGTGTCTGAAACTAATTTTTTTTTTCTATTTATTTTCTGGATCTTGGGTGCGGCTCGAACATGCGCCCAGGGTTTTTTGGCAGAGAGTAGAAGAAGAAGAAGAAAGAGAAGAAGGAGAAAAAGAAAGAGAAGAAGGAGAAGAAGAAGGCAAAGAGAAGAAACAACCTGCGCCAGAGCGGCGAGGGTCTTCCGGCGAGAGGCGACCGGCGTTGTCCGGCAGCAGCCGCGACGGCGCCCCTCCTTGCAGAGCTGTCAATGTTCTCTATGTTGGGTGACGGCTGTGTTAGAAGTTGTAAGCTAGGGTTTCTATGGAACTTTCTGTTTATTATGTTTAACTCCCAACTTTCTTGAAAATATTTTAAAATAGCCCCACTATTTTCAAAAAATAACATAACTTCTACAAACTTTGTCATATTTGGCTATGCACATTCAATATTTCTGAAGTAGCCCACCAAATTCACAAAATACCTTATTATTTGTCTAAAATAGCATTATTTTTGTTACATATAAATAATATATATTAATAAATTTTTGCCGTATAGTATCCTATTTTTTGATAAAATGACGTATCCGCGTATCCGCACCCGCACCGGAATCCGTGCTTCTTAGAATCAAACCTAAGACCTTGCGTAACAAGAGCCCTGATACCATGTTAAGTTACCATTTGGTTTAAAAGCTTAAGTTGTTATAGAATGAGCGAACAGTGTTATCATGCTTTACATCATATTCTACTTATGTAGCAGTACAGAGACTAACCAAACACAAAATGTAAACAGAAATCAGAACTTAGCATATCAAGTTCTCTGGGATATTTGAGCTTCTACATTACAGCTAATTCATACATGTTATTGTTTCCAACTACTAACTCCTCTAGGATGATCTGAGCCTCATTCTTTGGTAGCGAACCAGAGAACTTTCTTTTTGGGATCTGGTACAACCAGAGTGTCCTTTAATGAACAAGGAATGCAGTTGATAAAGAGTGTTCGACTTTCTTTGCCGTTGCAGGGATCGGCGATGGCAGGCAATCTCAAAGGCACAAAGCTTAGCACACAGAGAAATCAGTACTGACAGTTTTTCTTGGGAGTAGTAGACTTGGCAAACAGGTACCCGCGGGTCAACCATGGATAACCAAACATTGGACGAGTCTGATGGATACGGG
This sequence comes from Escallonia rubra, assembly GCA_033065855.1. Classification (NCBI taxonomy): domain Eukaryota; kingdom Viridiplantae; phylum Streptophyta; class Magnoliopsida; order Escalloniales; family Escalloniaceae; genus Escallonia; species Escallonia rubra. The sequence goes on from JAVXUO010000323.1 coordinate 97,759, forward strand.
TAGAACTTACCCAGACTATTAATGGTTGCATTTTCTTGTACCGATGCCCGACCCACCTTGGGAGGGTCATCCAATGTTTCCCCAGTTTTTTTCTCCCTTCCTTTTTTCCAACATGCACACAAACACAGAGACGCAATCATGTGCAGAATAAACAACACACACAAACACATACATAATAAACAATGCACATTCACACAGACACAACACACAGATGCATTCACACTTACAAGCACACACTTAAGCACGGAACACGCACGCAAAAACCCCACCATGAGACCATGGTGTGACAATCGGGATATAGAAGGTAGCTGGCTTAAAACTATTGAGCACACAGTGTTGGAGTTGGTGGTTAACTGAGTGGAATAGATAAATTAATCGAGAGACTAAAAGTTAAAATACTAAGTATTATTTACCCGCGGGTATGCCCAAGCCCGACCCGCTTTTACTCGACCCTGTGAGTATGGGTAAAAATTACCGACCCTGTGGGTACCGGGAAAAAAATTACCCGTGAATTTACCTGTAAACAAAACGAATGCCAATACCCGGTCTTTTGCCCCATAAACACAGCGGTTAGGCTTTGCCAGGTCTAGGGTGTAGAGAACATCTATAAGAAAATAACTCATTTTTTTACTTGGAAATCAAGAACATATAGTACTAATTATATCAACAAAATTGCTAAACCACCATAATCCCCAAAGTTCTATTAGTACTACAAGTACAGCCAAATAAATCAGTTATTTCGCACAATTATCATGATATTAATCCCGCGCTTAACTCCAATCATTTTCCTGTTTTGGTTTGTTAAATCTTACTGCTTTCTCACACCCTATGCACTGTGGCTGCTATATAACGTAAAGTTTATATTTCTGACAGGCCGCTTACCTGATCTCCAATCATTGTTTTTTTGTGTCATGTACATATGCCTTAATGATATATTATTATTACAAATTCCTTCATTAGGCGACTCTTTCAAGTTTTTGATGTTACTGAAACTGTGAACTTCATCATCATGTACAACAGGCAGCAGGTGTAAAGCGTCTTCTATTCTGTGGCGTCGGGTGTCAGGTGCAAGGTATGTTTTATGTCAATCTCTTAGTTTGTGCTTTGATTCTTTTCCTTGTCATGACTTGTACAATTATAATGTAGAGCACTTTCTTAACCTGCAGCATTAAGATCAGTGGAGCACCATTTGAATCTGGACAAGCTTTATGTCCTAGGCACAAATTGCGGTAACTACAAATTTATATCAACTGTTGTATGCTTACTGTGTCACATTAATTACAATTTGGCCACTAAATACTACTTTGAGTCTTATCCAAGTGATGAATATTGGATGTGTTGGAAAAGTTTTTTGTGGTAAAGTGAATTAAATCATAAATAGTTAATAAGGACACCGCCCTAGTGTGTCCTTGCGAGTTGGGTTAGCAAGCACCTAGACCATAACTATAGACCAAAGTCTCATGCCAATAGCCTTTCCAGTGCTTTTTCCTAAACATACATATACAGAGAAGATACTTCATTCAGCTCTTTCATGCCCTATTGCCCTTTGTTCTCTTCGATGTTACTGAAAACTCGTTACAATTTTTGGTATAGTTGTGGTAAGTTCCTTTTAACTGGACTCGCCCTTGTTGGTACCATTTTCAAGACTCCTCCAAGTGGCTGGTGGCTAAAGTTAAAAAAACAAAAAAAGGAGAGTAGTATTAAAACCGATTGTCATTGACTAATCAAACTTGCCTCTGAGGATCTATAATTTCCTGACAAGGTCTTCTAGATTTTATTCCGTATCCATCGTACGTATTTTGACCAATCACAGTTTTGAAAGCCAATACTGTTGCACGTCATGTAATGCGAAGCCGGAAGCCCAATGATAGATCACGTGAATGATCTCTGTATCAAATCAATAAGCTGGCTTTCTGTGTTTTTACTTAGCAGTGCAGGGAAGCCAGCTTCCATTTATGGGACAAAAGAGTGATAAGCTTTTGGGAAATGCTATTTCCACTCCATATATGCTTTCCACCCCCTTTTTGTTGCTAAAAATATACATTGGTGACTAGTGTTGACCTTTTGGCGACAAAAAAGGAGGGGGATTAGCATATTAGGGGGTGGAAATAGCCTTTCCTAAACATTTTAAGTCGCATTGATCAAATGATTTGGGAAAACTCTGACACTTTATGTTCTTGATAGTGGATAATGGAAAGCGAGAAGGACTAGATAAATTTCTGAAGGCTGCTAGCAGCGAACCAGAAACAGTTCTCCACTACGAGTTTATGCAAGATTACAAGGTTCGACTGAATACTGCTTTTATGGTTTTCTCATCACATCCGTGTGCATTTGGTTGCTGAACTGCACAGGTGTCTATATATCAACTTCTGTCCAACATATACAACTTTGAAATTTTGTTTATTAATGTTTTGCGCTGTTTGATTACTGTAAAATTCCTGGAAGTACCAAGGAATAGCCTGTTGTATTACTTCCTCTCCTATTAGTTTAATGACGCAACCTAAAATCGAACTCCAAAAGCGTGTTGGTATTTAGCATTCAAAGCTTAAAACACATAAGCTTATAAATCGATGTTAGCTATTATCAAAATATCAGTTAGGGCTAACATAAGACATCCCGAATAGTAACACACAAAGATACAGATAACGGATGAATGAATGTATGGGAATATCTTAGTTGTTTTTATATAATTGATTAGGCCAGGGTTGTACTATCTATCATTATTTTCGTTCAGTACACTCCTCCAGGCTAGCATGCAGTAGTGGTAGCAGCCGACTATGACCTGTTTTACACGTATTGTGAAGTGTGTGGAAGTAAGCACTGTGCGTCAGACTCCAGCTGGTGATAGAAGATTCTAGGTACATTAATGAGACGCAACCATGTTAAGGAGGAGCAAGGGGGTGTCCTCGTGCAAAGCTATATGGCGTGCAAATGTCCCACCTAAGTTTGTCCTCTCTTGTGGGGTCAACAGCTTGAAGCTACTCTCGCAATGGGTAATATGGATATAAGAAAAGGGAACCAGTTAATAGCAAATGTTGTTGGATGTGCAATAAGTTGGAAGAGTTGGTATACCATCTACTTCTACATTTTGATGTGGTTCTATGTTGTGGTGCTTTTCTCCTTTCTGTTTCCCATGGGTTTTTTTGCCTTTTGATGAGAGCCTCTATAAGTTGGAGGGATTTGAAGATGGCCAGGAAAAAGAGAAAGGTTTGGAATTTGACACTACTGTCTCATGTCTGTGGAAAGAGAGAAATAGGCGGACTTTTGAGGGGATTGGGCTTCCTGTGCAATGGGCTTTTTTTTTTTTAATGACACAACCTGGTTGGCAGCTGTTATTAAAGTGGAATGTTGGATAAGTAATTTATATTTCACAAAAGCTTAGTTGCAGTCCGATCTATATGTTTTCCCGAAAGTTGCCGCTAACACCCAAACTTTACACATTAGCTCCCAAAACCCTTGTTTTTGCCTATTGTTGCAATCTATCGGAACACGTCAGTATCTAACTAACAATAATATAAAATTTTAGTCTTATCTTATCCTATAGTAAAGATTGTATTTCAAATGTAATCATGACTTCATGTGCTTACTTCTGATGTATTGATCATCGTGGAAAAGTTAATGAGAACATTTCTATTTTTCTACATGTATCCTGAGCCCAAAGTCTCACTATAATTTTTTTCCTCACCCACCATGGCTGCCTCTTCATCAAATTCCACATGCAATCTCATTTTTCCCTTGAATCACATTCAAAATCTAGTCTTTGTCAAACTTTGAAAATTACCTGCTTTGGCGCTGTCAATTTCTCCCTCTTTTTCAAGGCTATAATTTAGTTGGTTTTGTTGAAGGATCTCACCCACCATCACCTAAATATCTTGATTCTACTGAAGCTGAACTGCCTTCATGTACCTCTAAACAAACTGTCATATATCCACAATTATCATCTGAAAATAACCCTGCTTATCTCAGCTGGCATAAACAGTACCAGCTTTTGCTTAGCTCGCTGTTGTCCTCTCTAACCGAGCCACCGACCAGGACACCAGACACCTCGATTTCTAATAAACCAGATTTTGGACACCGCAGGATACCGCTGAATTTTTTTAATATATTTCCATGTTATATATATTCATTAAATATCAAGTACATTCCACACCTAAAATAGTAAACACTTATCAATAACGACAAAAACAAGCAGCTCAAGTAAGTGTCATACTTAAATAGGAAAATAGAAACAGAAACAGGGAAATACATGGCACAACTATTAGTTTTATCCTTCGATCAAGGGCTCAATCTACATCAATAATATCATCTTCTTCATTTCCCTCTTGACCTCCATCATTAGTCTCCTCCCTGCATACTTCAGCTTCCATCTCTGGATAATCAAGTGACCTATAACCCTTTTGGGTTATAGGTTTACTTTGACTTTATATTCTAGTTTCATGGTTGTAGGTTCAGTTGTTATGACAAGGTTAAGAAGCTGGACATGGCAGCGGCTTGGTAACCTAAAAAAGGTAAGAAGAAAGAGATGAGAAAGAATGAACAAAGGTACCTTTTGCTGGAATCTGGCGAGATCCTCCAGCGAGAAGCTCGGTTGTCCGTCTGCTTCGTCTTCTTTTCTCTTGGTTAGGCAGACAGCAAACTTAGCAGCAGCAGCATACAAGAAGACTTAAAAAAGAAAGGTTTGGGTTGATGTTGATGTTGATCTAACTTAGGGTTTGGTTTAAAAGTTAATTTCTTAAAAGCCCCAGACCTTGCCAAATATTACATACAGACCCGGAAATATGTTTAGGAAATTTCATTTTGGCCCCATACTTGTGGACACTTCTTGAAGAATTGTCCGACACGGTGTGCAATAATTATTCGTACATGCTGAAAGTTGTCGGAGATGTTACCCATGGTATTGGGTTAGGTGTCGGGGTGTCGGACACCATACCTCAACCCATATGAGGTGTTGGTGCTTCCTAGTCGGTCATATCCTATTCCTGATGATGATCTAATACATGCATTGTTGTCTGGACTTGGGTCGGACTACCAATCTTTTGTGACCTCCCTCACCACCCGACCTGAACCCATCTCGCTTGACTCCCTTCATGTCTTACTTCATACACATGAAACCCAAATGGAGCCATGCCAAACTCGTGAGTTGCCCCCTCCCTTCATGTCTTACTACTGGAAGCTTTGCATGTTTTTTTTTCATTTTAAAAAGTTTCAAAAAATTTAACTGGCCATAAAATTCGAACTCTTCATAGAGGTTGGAGAGGGCGAGTACCGATCTCCTCAAATTTCGGCCCCTCACCCTATCCTATCTATACGACCCCAAATAATCTCCTATTTCAAATACCAAATTTCATGCTTTCTTAAATTCCAATTTACCTTACCAACACCACCCTCAAATTCGGCCCATCCCCTCGTCCTATCCCAAGAAACCCCAACACCATCTCTTGTTTTAAATTTTAAATCCCCTACATAATTAAATTTAAACTTACCCTTAGCAACCTCCCCCTCTTTTGCACCTGTCAGCCCAACGACATTTTCCTCCTTTAAATTCCACCTTACCCCAACACCCTCCTCATATGTTCACCCCTAAGCCTATTTGTAGCATTTCAAAAAAGAAAAAGAAAGGAGAAACTAAATTCGTTCTCCATTGCCTTGTACTAAATAAGTTATACAGTCTTTATAAGAAATTATATCACCAAGGTATGAAATTCCTTTAAAGAAGGCCTAATCGAATCCTTAATATCAAGGGATCTCCTTTATTTGAAAATAAAAAACTTACACAATAATAACAAATCTACTTTCCCAATAAAACCATAATTGAGTCATTGACTTGACAAGATTTTGCAAATTATCCGGGTTAATGGCCTGATCTTCCTCATAAATCGACACTCCCCCTCAAGTTCGTGCATAGATATCTATCACGCCCAACTTGCTAATAAGAAACTCATAGTTAGGCCTAAATGGTCCTTTGTAAGAATATCTTCAACTCGTTGTGATGTCGGAACAAAAGGCATACAAAGAGCTCCTGCTTCATTTTTCTCTCTTATGAAGTGCCTTGTCAATTCTGACAAGCTTTTCTCTTTCATGTTGAATCGGATTATGTGCAATGTTAATGGCTGCCTTGTTGTCACAGTACAACTTCATAGATTTGGTCTCAGGTCTTGTTAGTTCTTCTAAAACTCGTGTCATCCACATCATCTCACAAATCAAATGAGCTATCGCTCTATACTCAGCCTCCACTACTAGGAGCCACCACACTTTGTTTCTTGCTTCTCCATGTTACTGGGTTTCCGCATACAAAAGTGCAGTGTCTTGATGTAGACGTCTTATATGTAATTGATTTTGCTCGGTCTGCATCTGTGCATGCTTCAATATTTTGTTCTTCGTTCTTTCTAAAGAATAGCCTTTTTTTTGGAGAACTTTTTAAGTATCTTAGGATGCGGTAGACTGCTTCAAGATGCTCTTTATGAGGAGAATAGACAAATTGACTTACTAGACTTACGGCAAGTGCCATGTTAGGCCCTGTATGTGACAAGTAAATCAGCTTCTCAACTAGTTTCCGGCATCGAGATGTATTTACTGGATCTCCCTTTTTATCTCCAAGTTTCTGGTTCGGATCAATTGGTGTTTCTGTCGGACGACACCCACTCATACCAGTCTCTTTAAGTAGATCAATCACATACTTCTTTCGTGAAACTGCAATTCCTTTCTCTGATCGAGCTATCTCCATTCCGAGAAAAAACTTCAATGATCCCAAGTCTAATTTCAAACTCGGAGGCTAGGCGCTGCTTCAACCGCTACATCTCCGTTGTGTCATCCCCAGTTAGAATGATCTCATCGACATTTACTATGAGAATGGCTATCTTTCCATCAGTTAAATGCCTTGTGAACATAATGTGATCTGCTTGTCCCTGAATATATCCTTATCTCTTAACAAATTGTGTGAACCTTCGAACCAGGCTTTTGGTGATTCTTTTAGTCTGTACAGAGACTTTTTCAGTTAACATACCTTTGGTCATACTTCATTTTAAAACTGGAGGTGGATCCATGTAAACTGCCTGTTCTAGGTCACCGTTGAGAAATGGATTGTTCACGTCTACTTGTTGTAGGGGCAATTTAGATTTGCTGCAATTGACAGTCTCACTCTCACTGTATTCAATTTTGCAGCAGGTGCAAAGGTTTCTAGATAATCAATACCATATGTTTGTGTGAATCCCTCAGCGACCAGACGTGCCTTGTATCGCTCGAGATACATCTTATCTGTATTTGGTTATGAATACCCATTTGCAGCCAACTGTCTTTTTCCTTTGGTAGCTCCATTACCTTCCATGTCCCGTTCTTCTCAAGGGCCCTCATTTCTTCAAGAATAGCCTCCATCCACTCAGGAACATGTAAAGCATCCCGTACAGTCTTTGGAATCTCCACACTAGACAAATGTGAGGTGAATGCAAAAAAAATGGGTGACAAGTATTATAGGACACAAAGTTTGACACTGGGTACTTGACACATTTTCAGATACCTTTATGATGAGCAATGGGTTTATGAAGGTTAGATGTACTAGTCTCGGACTGAGATGATTCAGAGCTAGGTAAATTCAAATGGATGGGTTTAGTATGAGTATCACCTGGAGCTTCAATGGAGTTCTGAATGGTCTGTGTTATAGACTTTTGAAAGTACTGTGCATCATCGGTCTCATTTCCTTGAATGTGTTTCCTCCTTGAATAGACAAGAAGTTCTATTGTACTTGTTGTTCCTCCATTTTGGTTCCCATCAATATCATGAGATAGCCTAACTGATTTTGGATCCAAGTTTTTATTATTTAAACCACTAAGTTCCGTGTTTATTAAAAAAATTGGACCATCAGCCATGGTGATGTTTTTTAGGTGATATTGTGGGTTGAGAATCAAAAAACTCTTCCAAAAGCTCCGAATCTTCATCCTTATTCCCCCCCCCCCCCCCCCGAAAGATGAGTGTCAAAAAATGGTTCAGACTTGAAAAGAAATGTCTTCCACTGTGACAAGCCTTTTTCAGAACAAGGATCATAACATTGTATCCTTTTTGAGTTGGAGCATAGTCTACAAGTACACATTTCCTTGATGGAGGATCTAATTTCCCATGGTTTTGATCATGTATATGAACAAAGTCACTACTCCTGAATACTTCTAACAGTAAATCAGAAGTCAACCTAGAAGTGGGAAAGTTGTTTTTCAGAACACTTAGAGGTGTTTGAAAGTCTAAAACCTTTGTAGGCATTCGATTTATAAGGTTAAAAGAGCTTCAACCCGAATGTACTTAGGAACCCTAGTTGTAAACACCAATGCCCTAGTAACTTCAGCAAAATGTTTTTGTTCACTCGTGCAACTATGCCATTTGTTGTGGCGTGTCATTGCAAGAGCTTTGATGTGTTGTACCCTTTTCAAGAAAAAATCTCCTACAACTTTGTTGAAAAATTCTCTACCATTATCACTTCTAAACACCTTGATGTTTTCTTGAAATTAAGTTTCCACCATTGTGTAGAAAACATTTAATACCTTTTATACTTCAGATTTTAGTAGCAGGAAACTCCTAATATGGTGACTCTTCTCTCTCGGAAACTCGCTTTTTCGATCCCAAGTTAGGAGCTCCATGGGATCTCAAGCTAATATGGGAACTCGATGGCTTCAGCTGGACAGAGATGCATGGAACAAGTGAGAGAGTACCTGAAAATCAAGCCCTATATAACTCAATTCCTTGTTTCTTTCTTCCTTCAAGTCCTTAAAGCCTCCTTGTCTGTTGTTGCTGGCTACCCTCCTCGAGAGAATAGAGCTTGTCAATCAGTGCGCTCTCTCTCTCCCTCTCCCCCCCTCCCTCCCTCCCTCCCTCCCCCTCTCTCTCTCTCTAAACAAATGGTAATACTCTTTACGCATTTTATGCATTTATTTATTCAACCCGCTCCCAACCTCCGATTCTTCCAGCTGCTTACGCTCCCCTGCCCCCGTTCCCGCTCCTGCCCTGCCCCCGCCCCCGCTTTGTGCAACTAAGCTTCAGATTTATTTCTTAACAAGTATACCCAAGGTGATGCTTTGCCAATCCACAATTTTCACATTGAAACAAAGATGGACTTTTATTTTTGAATAAACTAGGAAACAAGTTTTGTAGATAGGAAAAATTTGGATGTCCTCATCTATAGCGCCAATGCATAACCACCACAGGCCATTGTTCTCACCTCCATGACCACCAGAGACACCACCACTGTGCCTAAAATCGGCACTACCACCACCGGAATTTCCCCTAAATCTTCCATCACTTCTAGGAGAAAAGTTTGATAAAACCAATTTTCTCTACAACTTGTTTGGATCTGCACCCAATTTAATTTCTCTGAATCCCAATCGAATAGGCCCTGCACAACCACCATGCATCCTACCTAAAACAACTGCCACACTCGTCGATGCACAATGACAACATCATAACTGAATATTGCCCCTCATATTTGTGGATCTCGTCATCTCTCCCAATCACCACCGCATAAGACCACTAGAAATCAAGAATCATCTTGGTGTTTCAGTACTGGTTTGGACTTAGAGTTATGGGTGATAGGTGGTGGTCGGGGGAGATTCAGGTGTCTTGTTCAAAGTGGTAGTGGTGGTAATTGCGAGGTCGTGTCCCACAATGCTGGTATGGTCATTTTTCTGGTTGCAGCGGTGGTTATTGCGGTTGACAAAGAACAAAGTTGAGGAAGATGGGCGGTTTGCCTGAATTGACAGTTTTACCTCTCACTTTTCCATCGATTGCAACGAAATGTAAACCTCAGTGTTTTGAGAGCTAAAGTGGACCTTTGGGGTCTTGGCTGCAACTTTTGGGGAATCACAGGGTTTGGAGTAAAATTTAGCCTTTCACAAATGAGTATATGTATTGAAACATGCTATTCTCATCCACCTATCGGAGAAACAAATAGTGCTATATGTATGAACTGTAACACTTTAAGTAGGATACCTGTTTGTAACCGTGTCATTGATCTTTGACTGTTCATTTCTTTGAAAGGTGCATTTGAAGCATCTGGATGGCCACATTGAAGAGGTAACAAGATCCCCATATTATTCATTTGCCTTTCAGTTTCCCTAACATTCTGTTTCATCCAACCTCAAACTTAATTAAAGCAGGTTCCCTATTTCTGTCTACCAGCAAATGACTTAGTCGATGTTATTGCACCATCATGCTATAGGTAAAGTCTTGATTTTTAATACCTCCACCATCTAGCTCTCTTCGAATGTCTAGATTATAGTTATACTTGAATCTTTGAGTGCATACATTACCTGTGCAAAACTATGAAAAATGCAATATAATTGACTAGGGGAGTTGTGTTAGATTCTTTTACAATTTGACTTGCAGCTGATAACGTAACTAGTTTTCAGGATACTTGATTTCTACTTACAAATGGTTTGATCTCTAAGAGTAACTAGAGAATTGCAGTAGCGGATCTTCTTATCTTGCAGCCGACGATTTTATCCAGTAAATTCCTTACAGATACATGCACAAGGCATTTTGAGTGACTAAACAGAATTGCAGAGAAGAATCTTGTGGTTAATGTAATTAGGGACTTGGCAAGACTGATGGTTTTTGCTTATTTAACCAAGCTATTTAAAGTACGGTGATAATAACACCTACACATAGATGGCTATCGAGGTGTGAAATTACATTGTAATAATTAAGTTGTCTCAGTTGTGCTCGACTACACCAAAATAAAGATGGTGGTGGATTTTTTTCAACATGCATATTGAAATGTTTGTGATTGTATTAGAACTTTCTTTGAGGAATTTGATCAAAGACATCATCTGAACATTTTCAATCATCAACCATCAGCAAGATATTGAGGAAAAAAGGTTGATAATGTTTTTCATGTACGTAATATCATTTACAAGGAAGCCCCAATAAACGGGTGCATAGTCTTGTGTTTTTTGGTTTTAGGCAATGTAAAGACGCAACTCCAAGAATGAGCAACAAAGTTGAAGTTTTTGGTTCTAGGCAGTGTAAAGATGCCATTAGCAAACCATCAACTTTTTCATTTTAAACAATTGTGGTTCATATTAAGCAAAACTTGTTTTTCTGCTCATTCCCCTCAAAAGACAGGTATATTGAATCAATCTTATTATGCATTTAGCATGGCATCTTTGATGCTCATTGTTTACTAAACCTGAGGTCAAACTTTAACCGTGAAAAGCAATAACTGCTTTCACAGTTTTCCTAGAGTATGCATGAGCATGATACAGTTTCTGTTTTAACTGTAGATTTATCTTTACCTGATGCGATATAGGTTTCTTTCCTATCATTAATCTGGTAGTATGTGTAGAGTGTATTTTAGCAGACTTATTATTTTGTGGTTGACATATTTCGGCTATTAGGGCTGTATCAGGGCCAAACAGAAAGGGATCAGTTTCTTATTTTGGGAACGTAGTTTTAGTAGAGTTTTGTTAAGCTAACAGGTTATGAATGTGGTAAGTACCGAGTTTAGTAGAGCTTTATCCGCTAGTTGTACCTTTGTCCTTGACCTGCAAACATGAAGCTTTATTGGTCTACAAATAGTCAATATCTTGCAAGGGTGCTACATCATGTCTCTTACCGTTCAGTATAATGTGCTCATCCTTAGAAATGTGTCAAATCATTCTCTCATAAAAATTCATCCTCATATTTCTTCATGTGAAATGCTTCATGCGGCATTTGCATTGCTTGTAGTTGACTGTAAGGTGCCGGTCTTCATTATATCTTTTCTTCATTCTGAAGCTTTTGTTCTGTTCTGCAGCTGTTTTGACTACACAAATGCATTGGCGGTGAGCTTTCTCTTCTTTGTGGAGACATGTAATTTCTAGAGGATGTATAATAGGCCTTTGTTATACTGAGACGTTTGAAAATATTGTTATGCCCATGAAATTTATGGTTTTTGTGTCATTTGAAGCAATTCGGAACTGTTCTATTGCAAATTGGTTGACTTTTTGGTGTTAGTAGTCAGGTGACTGAGGTGTTCTAGATTCTTCGTAGTTGGTTCTCATCTCAAAAGTTATTAAGCTCTACAAACTTATGACACCGTAGAGAAGGTAATAGAAGTGAACTTATAAAAAATCTCAATACTGAATTTTTGGTTGGTCCAAAGAGGAGAGGGCAATGGAAAGCTGGAGTTACCGAAGGAGATCAGGGATGTTTTTTGGGCCAAACAAAACACATAATATTCGAATGAGTAACATGCATTGTTTGGTGTGCCCTATCCTGTTTCCTGTTCTTTTTCCTTTGTTCTCCACTCCTCTTCTTTAACAAACTAAGGGAAGATGATCAGCCTACTTTCCTTCTTTAGTCCCAAAGTTGAATCTTCTATGTTTTGCATGAACAAACAGAACAAGGGTACTAAGTCATCATCTGTAGTTCAATATGTAATCTTCTTCCTTTTCTTGTTATGTTTTTCCTTTTTTTCTCGGTTTGTTTCAGAGGTTTCACCTTATCTTTTGTGTTTGTTTCCATATGTAGTTTTAGTGCTTCTATAGACCCCTAGAACAATCTTGTATATGTCAAAGCCTTAGCATTGACTCATCCTAAGGAGGGATCTGAATATGAACAACAAGCTTGTATCTATACCAGTTTGGCACAGATGTCCTAAGTACTCTTGTTCTTTTTCCAGGATTTGGTGGTGGGATACATGGGTGTTCCGAAGTATGCTGGAATCAGCATGCCACAACATCCACAATATGTTACCGTCAGGTTAATTAGCCTCGATTCAAATCATATTTGGAATTGCGCTTGACTACCTCTACCTTTCATACATTGATCTTTGTTTAGATGGAGAAATAAATTAGCACTTTGACATTTTTATCCAAACACAGAAATGAACGTGGAAGAGAAATGTTGAGCCTGGTGAAGGACCTTCTCGAGATTACTCCTACAACGAGTGGAGTAAAACCCAGTTCTATTCTATGCACACACTAAATATCTTGTGTTTTAAGCTCTCTTGCTTACAAAATGAGTTTTTTTTTTGGTTTTCAGGGTGACCGGCGACCATTTGTCATGGAAACCGTCAAGGCAGATGATAATGCTAAGTTCGGTATGTAGTGGTATCTTCTTTATGACAATTGACCTGGCAAAGGGGTATCCTGACCCGCGGGTCTACCTGACCCTTAAAAAACCCCGGTATTGGCATAAAAAACCAAGACCCGTAAAATTTTTACCCAGCCAGACCGGCCCGTAAATTCTAGTTTGGTCAGGGACTCAGGGCCAGATACGAGTTAACCGGGTTACCCGGTTATCTATGGTATACATGTCACTTGGTTTATGTTTTAGGGTTTCTCATCTTTTAGGGTATACCCAAACACATTTTCACTCTTATCTCCTCTCACTCTGCCTGCTGCCGCCTCTCTCTCTCTATCTCTTAACCTCACTCATTTGTTTCTCATGTCACTTCTCTGTCGCCACCCCCACCCGCCGCCCCTCTCTCTTCTCCTAGGCACGCATTCACACTCCACTCCAGGACTCCATAGACCACGGTCCTCGCCGCCATCATGACCACATATATCACCGCCGACACGACCACAGATCTTACTACCTACTCAGTCACGGCTCCTCGCCGCCGACACGGTTGCGACACAATCGTAGGTCCTCGGCGTCCTCACTTACAGACGTAGCTCCTCGCCGCCGCCTTCCTTTTCCACTGTCCGCCGTTGCTTCTCTCCTCAGACAACGAACCACAGTCCACACGAACACGATGCAAGGAGATCTTCATTCTTCTCACCTCGCGCTCACAAATCCACCGAGTCCACACTCACTGATCAGATCTGCCATATGTAATTTGAAACGCTTACCCGTGAGTCTAACCGGGTATGGAAAAGGGTTACTTGAAAAAAACTGGGTAATTCTTACCTGGACCCATTTTGCCCGTACCTGTCCGGGTGTTACCGCCTGACAAGCTAACCCATTTGCCAAGTCTAATACCAATGAATTCTTTGTGGATCTTCTAGATCTTTGGGATTCTATAGATTTTGTCGATTCTGTAATTGGCCCATATGTAGATGCAATCACATGTGCATATGTGTAGATGTAACAACTTGGGCTACGACCCATCTGCAAGGCAGTGCTTCTCTCAAAAGGGCTAGCCAAGTAGGTACTTGTTATGTTATCATTTACTCTTGAAGCTTAAACTATTAGAGAATGAGTTCTTAATTGTACGTGTGGATAAAAATAAATGAGAAATAAATCAAGGTGCACCACCACCTAATTGCACAATAAACGGAGTGCAAATTCAATTGTTAAAGAGAGGGACTAAATGCAGAGGGAAGGTCGAACCCAAGACCTTGCGCAACAAGTGCTCTGATACCATGTTAAGTTATCATTTGCTCTAAAAGCTTAAGTTGTTAGATTATGGGGAAAAGTATTATCTTGCTTAATCATTCTCATCAGTTCATGGCACGGTCTTATAAGGTTAATCGCAAATATCTCACATCCAATATGAGATATTATATTCTTCCCGCCTTATGCCTCATCGTCCCCCTAAAGCCCATTCTTAACCTTAACCAAACATTGCCCAAAATCTTCCTCTCTAACCATTGTTGGATAATACTACTAACCCAATCGGATCAGCCCGATTAGAGTATGCCTATGTGTCCCAACCTGCAGTAACCCGACTCGATAGCCTAGGCTTAGCTTTCGAAAGTCGCACTGATACCATACGTAATGACCCAGTCCACAGTCCCATTACATGGCAATACCTCAATCAAAAGTGCTAGCCAAATAGATACTTATGATTTTAGGGTTAATTACTCACGGGCTTTTCTTTAGTATCTTGTGTTTGTGTCACAAATAAGTTTGTTGCCGTTTTATCGCAGGGAGAGGCCCTCCTCAGCCGGCCCCAAAGTTTGTTGGGAACTTGATAGCATTCATTTTGAACCTAGTAAGACTTGCTCTTAGTTTTGCTTATCGTGGTAAGTGTTTACAATAACTTCTTTAAAGACCTTGCATTTTACTTGGTTATTTTGGTTCAGATTGGCCCAAAGGGACTAGAATTTGCCCGTTATTCACTGGATTACCACACAATCAGGAATTATCTATATGTAAATCGCACATGGGGAAAAGAAAGGTATGCATGAAGAAGTGTTTATCCTTACAATGGTCCTGCAGGTTTCCTAACACATTTGAAACTTTGATGAATACAGAGCTGATAGGCACATGCCATCATATGCAAAGAAGATTGTGTCTGCATACAATCAGAATGGTGAAATAGATCAGATGCTTTCCAACAAGTGATTGTGTTAGATGGGAAGTTTGGGTGACTCGTGATTCCATGTATGTGCCATTTTGATCTACGTCCTTTCCTACTTGGCCAAAAACTATGTGTTTTGTAATTCTACTAAAAGACAGGTCTTGTAGTGTTAATATTTTTTAGAGTTAAAGACAAAACTGTCCTTTGAGGTTTACAGGTATTTGCACTTTGCTCCCATGTTTACAACTTTTGCAATAGTGTCCCCTGAGGTTGACAAAACCATTGCAAACAGCTCCAAAAGTGGATGGCCGTTCAATTTCGGGCGTTAAGTCCGCATGTGCGGTGCACATGCCATTTTGGCATGGACAAATTTGTCATTTTCCTACCCCCATCTTCCCATTCTCACTCTGGTCATCATCTTCTTCTTCTTCTTCTGATGTAGCTGGTCTCTAAGGGTTTGATGTAGACGCCATCCATTCCAACAACAGTGAGAGAATGATTGGCCACCGCAAGAAACATTTTTTCGTTCAATATGGTGTTAATGACACGGAGAAGATAGGCCTTGCCATAGTCCACCACAGCTTTGAATGTCCCTGCAACCATGGATTGAGATACAAATCTGGTAATTATAAGGCTGGTAACCGCTTTTTTCAAGAGAAACGTGGGCAAGAAATTGCGGCTCTCACAACCTTGGGGCGAATACAGTCTTAAGCACTGAAATACATCAAGTTCAGCATCTGTACCAACCTGGTTTGGAACATGGATAGAGGTCTCCTGGTTGGCCATTAATGGTGAATGCATCTGATTGATTGGGCTCACCTCCGGTTGCCAGGGCATCCTGAATTATCTCCATCACATCTCCCTTATTCCAAGACGCTTATAATCCAAGAATGCAGTAACAATCAGTCAGAAAAAAGTTTCAAATTAATCATAAGAATGGAGCTGGGTCGAAATTTAATCAAAAAAGTTTTAAATTTAATCAAAAAAGTTTCGAAGTTCCAACATTTCATTCTGTTAATCAATCAAGGCCCATGAATTCGTCCAATTCAAGTTACAAACCATCTGGGTTTCGCAATACGAGAGAAATGAGCGGTGGGTTTGGGTTCAAGTCGCCGGCAGTTGGGTCGAAAGTTACTAAAATCCTGTAGTACATTGAAAGATTCCTGTGGGCATCACCTGATCTTCCTTGCAATTTCTCTGCAATCAGGTTCCAATTCTGGGGGCCATGAAGGGTAACAAGTTCCTCAAGGTTGATCCATAAGGATTTACTTGTTCTTTGTACTACGATGCTTATGTGAAAGTGCCTTTTTATGTTTTTGGGTTTTTATGATGTGCGTGTTGAAGATTTACTTACATATATTGTTTTTGAGGTCTTGGAAGATCTTAATGG
Organism: Escallonia rubra; assembly: GCA_033065855.1. Classification (NCBI taxonomy): domain Eukaryota; kingdom Viridiplantae; phylum Streptophyta; class Magnoliopsida; order Escalloniales; family Escalloniaceae; genus Escallonia; species Escallonia rubra. The sequence goes on from JAVXUO010000323.1 coordinate 114,354, forward strand.
GAAGTTTTCCTGTAATAGGGGTTGGATCTCTATTTTTTGCACTTGCGGAGGATGAAATAATTGTTGAGGACGATGAATATGATGATCTCTACAATGATGTTAACCTTGGAGAGGGTTTCCTGGAGCTGCAGAGGTCTGAAGCACCATCTCTTGGTGTGGGCAATGGGGGACGCAAGAGAGGGAGAGAGAGAAGAAGAACATGAAAAAGATGAACAGAGTGAGAAAGGGAAGACGGGGGTAGGGAAATGATAAATTTGCCCATGCCAAAATGGCATGTGCACCGCACATGCGGACTTAACGCCTGAAATTGAACGGCCATCCACTTTTGGAGCTGTTTGCAATGGTTTTGTCAACCTCGTGGGACACTATTGCAAAAGTTGTAAACACGGGGAGCAAAGTGCAAATACGTATAAACCTCAGGGGACAGTTTTGTCATTAACCCTATTTTTTAGCATGCCTGCTTAGGGATAGGAGGGTCTTCATTACCATTTGTGTCCTACTCGTCTTAGTATGTCATTTTGTATCTGTTAAATGATCACCATTTAGTAGGAATGAAGCTAGAATTTGAAGTCCCTTATTCATGCAAGTACGAAAATATTGTATAGATTAAATCTGGAAGGTCAGTTAAATCTGGTCTATATTCCTGGTAAATCAGGGCATCCTGTAATTTTTTGGGTCACCGCCCCCTTCATTTATAGTTCTTTATTCATGTGTTACAGAAGCCTTGTTTTTGTTCAAACTCGATTTACCAGTGATTATATATTTGTGAATTTAACTCTAACCTTTTACAACTTTTGCATTCTGAGTGACTCATCGTCTGCCTTTGATTTCTTGATTTTTCCTTAGAAGAACTAGTATATATTCTTCCCTACTTATGAGGATTGGATTCTGTTAACTGTCTGTAGAATTCAAGCATGTCACAACTATTTTTGTGTCTGGTACTCTTATTATCTATGGAAAAAACACCTATGCACATGATATGCAATCACTTGATTTTTGGATGTGTGTGTGTGTGAGAGAGAGAGAGCTTATTCCTGTTTCGCTGTACCTAACTGAACTAATCGCCCGTCGTGTGAGCCTTCCACTAACTCCCTTAGACTAGACTTTTGAATCAGGCTTGTGCTTCTTGGCAGCTATCTGGCATTGGGTGTATTTGTCAATTCCAGTCCAAATAACTATAGAAAGTTTCAAAATCAATTCTTGTTTTGACTAAATAGTTATCATTCCTAATTGGTGAAATCATAGATATTTTGTCAAATCATAACTCTGAATATTGAATATTGGTATGGGCTGATATGTAAAGGACATCCTTTATTTTAGAATTCATAATATGTATGATAGATATGGAATAAAACCAAAATACCCAACAAGCATTAGCTCTCCCTGATGTCAAATTTGTAGGTGTACATGTATCAGTCAATGCAACGAAGAAGCATCCTTTACCCAGTAGCGAAGAATTTGAACCAAGATTTCCAGATGGACTGGATAGGGTATTAGTATATCTAACACATAAGCATCTCCTTAGATGGAAGAAGATTCTCTTTGAAAAGTAGCATCTTGTTCGGAAAAGAATCAAGAGTAAAAGAAACAAGCAGAATTGATCGATATATTTCTCGAAATAAACGAAAATGTATGTGGTCCTCTTAGCACTCCCATATACATCATTGAAGCACTAGGTATGCCTCTGATTCCAGGAGTGCCATTACCGATTAAGGCAGTGTCGTAGGTTTTTCATTCTGTCGAATATTTCACATAAATGTCACCAAATTCATTTCCTTGCTTCATACTTCAAGTTGCTCCTTATCTGGAGTAATTTTATGGAGGAAAGAATGAGATACTAGTAGATACTTGACATTGTTAAAGACATGCATATGGACCAACAAAAATGCGTAATGCCTTGGATGGTTTGGACACGTTTAACGAGACCCATAACTTCCCCAGTTAGGAAAGAAGAAAACTGTGTGGACTGAGGTAGCAAGAAAAGACATAATGAAGTTTTTTCCGTAGGACATATGGCCCTAAAGAGCGGTATGTGCATGCGTAAAAGGATTCATGTAGCGACCCACGATGGTGTGAAAGTCTTTATTAAGTTGAGTTATCTAGTAACACCTTGGAGATAAATAGGTCGAGTATATTATGGCTTCAATTAGACAGTTATTGCCGAAGCTTGTTGTCCTGTTGCATCTTGCCAAAAGCTTAATGGGAATTATCTATTAGATGATGATCATAATTAAAACTCTCTGCTCTGTAGATCGTATTTCATTTACTGATAAATTGGACAACATAAGATATCTGTATCCTTGTTCTTGTAAAAGAAACGCATGTTTAACGCTGTTCTAAATGAAATCCTTCTGCATACCCGATGAGTCCTCACCCTTGGCAAATGTCAGCAATTGGACTCCATAAGATATCTGTATCCTTGTTCTCATAAAGAAAAACATGCTTGAAACTTGTCTAATTGATATCTTTCTGTATACCAGATCAGTCCTCACCCTTGGCAAATGTCAGCAATCATACTTCCGCTAATGTGAGAATGAATGATGCGAACTGGAGATAGGTGTCAAAGCCACGAGTTTTCTCGGCCATCATCTCACCAGAATAATGCTAGGACTGGACATGTCAAAGGCGTAAGTTCAGTAAAAACATGCCATCTAGTAGCAATGTATTTTTGTTCATTATGGTAGTTTGGGACTTTCTTGAACATGAAGAAGGGAAGAGACAAGCGAGGATATTATCTTGCTGACATCTTCTTATCTATGAATTGTCCTTCAAGCATGTATATGTCCTCATTTTCCATAGCTTCAATTAACTCACATGTGAATACATCTTTATATTTTTTTGCAGTTTCATTTAGTTATTTGTTTTTATAAGTCTTGTCGTTAAATGCATAATAGTAGTGCGACCAATGTACATGAAGTGACCTCTGTAAAAATAATGTAGAATGTAAGTATGGTGAAGTAAACACTTCAACTTTGCTTCACCAAAAACATGCATAAGAGTCAAACAGTAGTCTCCATAATCACTAGCCATTGGTCAGTGTAATAGAAGATGATCCACACTTGCCACTGCCCTTGCACATAAAGAACTGATAAATACAAACTTTTTTATGCATCCTCATATTATTCCCCAATGCGGCCACTACTCTAGCCTCGTCCCACGTAAGACATCTCACTTCAGAAGGGGCATTCATCTTCCAAATAACCCTCTCTCGACCATGTTACTTTTCCTCAAGAGTGCGTTCATTAGTATACTCCGATCATGCAGTACTCTTCGTGCAGTCCTCACCACCTACCTCTCCATGAAAGATGGCCTGAGCTATCTACTTTGCTTTCCTCGGGCATCACAATCATCCCTTTGTATCAAACTTTGGTGAGTTTACCTTATATCTATTGGCGTAGTTCTCCAACCATATTTCTAGGTTGTAGCTAACTGATTTGAAGGCCTCGTGCTTTAGTTCCAGTAGTTAAAGTACCTCATGTGTCACTACCCATTCTATTAAGTAGCCCATCAAACTTTGCAGCTATACTTTACCTTTTTATGCCAAGAATTACTTGTACAATTGTACACTGTATCTTTAGGGTTTAATTTTAGCCTCTCGTGTGCTGGTATTCCTTGTCTTGTATTTGCTTTAGGCATTCACTTAATCGGTGGATCTAATGTTAGTTCCAGTCGGATAAATGCCAAATCAGTTTAGTTTAGCTTCCGTATTGCACTGGATTCATCTGGTAATCAGCTCTAAATTAGTGATAGCCAGGAAAAGCGATTTTAAGTGGCAACCTTGAATTTATTTCTGTCCACAAATTTTAACCAAAAGGAAATGATCGATTAATATTGTGAATAGATCTGACCGGGATTAATTATTTGCATGGACCAAGGTTTTCAAAAGAATCTGGGAATTTACAAAATTTAAATAACATATTAAAGGAGCTGGTTGACTCAAACGACCCCCAAACAATCCAAAAGAGGTCGTAAGGCAGATATAGTGGTAGATAGGATAAGAGTTGAGAATGTTTGTTGATACTTGATTAAAAACAAGGACTTACAGTCAGATTGAGATCAGAAAATATCTGTTATAAGAGATAGAGGAATGCAGTAAGATACTTAATATGCCTTCGGTCGTAAAAAGCCCTTTTGGGCACGTAATTTATAGAGTTACGGGTGTGTACGATCCACCAGATGGAGACCACGGCTCACATAACTTTCCAAATTAAACCCTGCAGCCGTTAATTGTAGGTTGGAGCAGAATACAATACATTGAAATGGTGCAAGCTACTCACGTGCTGTTTATTTTGGTCAAGAGTCCCAGGCTGATTAACTTCTTGTTTGATGACTCACATCGTGTTTTGGCATTCAGGAATTACGTAGAACAGGTATACTGTGTAGATTCTTGTTTATTAACCGAGTGACGTCCAGGCAGTTCAACCAAGTGATGTCCAGTTGGCTTCATGCAGCCTGGCACAACTCTGCAACTAATAGGACCATATAGAACCAAATACAGTCATGAATAACAAGTGAGCATGGAACAGTTTCAAGGGCATGATGACTTAATGGGCAAGGGCTTCTCGGGGGACCTGCAAAACTAAGATACAAAGACAGAACATCCTACCCTAGTGAACACTAACAGATTAATGGCAGTGATGAGTGATGTATCACAGTAAGAAGGAATGGGCATTCATGTGAGTGTCTTTAGTTTCTTGTGTCTTTGTTGTTCTTTTGGGGTGTGCGTGTTTGGACTATCTTTAGTTGTGTATATTCCTCAAGCAGGGGTGTAGGGCCTTCTCTTGTGAGGGTCGAACCCTGCTCAATAGGGTCGCTTCAATCTTATTAGCCCACTAGGCTGCACCCCTTTGCTCTACTGAAAATATATCTGGTGGCCACCCCATGTGTTTTCCTCTATTGGTAAATGTGATGTCTTCTACTATGGAAAGCCACAGAAGTTCCAATGGAAAAGGACATAATACAACTGTAGCTTCCATGTTACTAGATGGAAGCAGTGCAGAACTCAGAAGATCAAACCTTCGCAGGAAACAAAGTTGAAGAAATTCAAGAAAGAGAGCTGCCGGTTGTATGCTTATCAAAGGTCCGAAGTTGACTTGCATTATTCTTTAAGCTGTATGTGTGGTGGTGAAGCAACTTTGAATGGGCCACTGAGTTAAAGGTTTTCTACATGTTGCATCAGCAGTATGGGAACTCATATGGCTTGTCTATGTATCTATTTTTATCTTTCTCCATGCAAAGAATATTAATACAGTTCTTTATTTAGTTTAACTTGGAAATTTAATTCATGTTGGATCCAAGGAAAGGCAAGCAAATGACAGAAGTTCCATGTTATCTTCATGTTTGGTGATAAACATGGCTATATAGCGAAACTAGCAACTTTCTTGCAGTGTGACATTTGTGATCTTAGCATGAAGAATTGTTGTCATAAAGTTTTCTGCAATTTGTACACATTCCCGACTTCAAAAGGTGGAGAGCAAGAAGTAAAATGAAAACAGTTAAATGAAAACAAAGAAGAGAAAAAAAGAAATCCATATATGTACATATGTTCAAATAGGAACTAAAAAAATGACGGTGCTAACAACTTAATTAAGTTGCTAGCGGTGATCTAAATGTGCAAGTTGTTCATGTTGTCAACGTGGACGGTTTAGATTTTTTTTTTTAAAGTGAATTTCGTCATACGTCTCATCATATGGCAGACAGTAATTTACCGTCCGTGTGAACGTTCACATTGTCCGTGCGAACATTCACTCCATAAAGGACCGGACGACGGAGAAATTTAATAAAAAGTAAGTTGGGCGAAGTTGGGCGTCAATTTGTGGATGGACATCTAAATCAACTCTGCCCAGCAGTGACAGTGAATCAGCTCTCATATGTGATTATATACCATATAATCTTTGAAATAAAAAAAAATAATAAAAAAGAGGTCTTACCTGAAAGAAAAAGAAGAGAAAGCTACAAGAGAGAGAAAAAACTGCTGAATTCAACAATTTGAATCTGTTTGAAATCATTTTCAATTTTGATTTTTTGTTTCTAAAAAAATAAAAATCAAAACTAGTTTAGTTTTTATTTTTTACAAAAATAAATGAGGGTATGATTACCCAAATTTTATTTTGAGGTTTTTTTAGGTGTTTGATTATTCAGTTTTTATTTTGAATTTTTTTTTTGGTGGTGGTTGCGGTGGCGGTGGTGGGCGCTTGGCATTGGGGCGGCGGTGGGCCAGCGGCGTTGGGGGCCGGCGGGTGGTGGTGGTCGGCGAGGGCTGGCGGTGGCTGTGGCGATGGGGGGTGGTTGTGGTGGTCTCAAAACAAAAATCAAAACTGGAAACTCAAAACTTCAAAATGAAAGTTTTAAAAAACAACAATGTTTTAAAAACTGCTGGAAAAAAAAATGAAAAGTGTGTGCCGAACGGAATTTTTTTTTTCTAGTTTACAAAATTGGAAAAAAAATTGAAAAATTTAATGGTTTTCAAACGCTACATAAACTTGGGATGATTCTGCTGCAGCAGGTTAGAGGTTTTCACCATTACTCCCTCACCTCTGTATGTGTAACCTCTGCATCGAATCTGACTGCTTAGAGCCTTAGACTAAAAATGAAATTTATTTGTCTCTTTCCTTATTTATCCTGGGGGAGACAAGATGGCAAGTTTGAAAGTGAGAATAAATGTTATGTTGACTTGACTTTGAGAAGAGTGATTGGTGGATGAAAAGGGAGTTGAACTGTAAGAGAGGCTTTGGGGAATGGAAGTTTATTCAACCGTTGAATTGCATCCCTCAGAATTTATGATGTCTACGAGTATATATAGCTTGTGATGAATGCAGATACATGCAGCACTCTCGTGGCTCATGCAGGCTGTTGGAAAACACACTTGTTACTACTAACTAGACTAGTCACACACACACTCTCTCATTTATTGTTAGCGTGTTGTTTCAACTGTTTTCTTCTTATTCTCCTTCTACCATGTTAGTTAATGTCGTAGTTTGAAAACCTGTTCTAGCACATCATTAGGTGTTACCATGGGCCCGAAAGGAAGAATCGGTAACAAGTGCACGAGGCTCCCTACTAGAACCGTAAATGAACGGCGGTGTGCATAAACCCCAATTCACCGATTAGCTCATTTAGGATTTGATCACGCTATTTCATTCACTATACGAGTAGAGTTTTATGTCGAAGTTAGAGCTTGTTTGATTAACAAGTGAAGCTTGAAATCATCTAGCATACATAAACAAGCTCATGGACATGTTTTTCTTTTTTTTTTTAAGGTTTCCGATATTTTGCACAGGGAAATATACCATCATTTCCAATTTTTAAATATATATACATGTTTTTGTCAAGTTAAAGATTCGTACTAGTGTTAAATTAAAAATTGTAGGTAAGTGAATCGAGCCCAGTGATGAACACGAGCTCAACCACTCAAGTGCAGCACATTTGTTTTTTTTTTTAAACAAGCCAATGGCAAGTTGATTACTGGTTTTCGATTTGAGCTTAATTGAGAATATAGCTAGACGAACACGAGTCCGACCACAACTAAATGAGCAGAGAACTAGTCTCACTTACAGCCCTACACATTGATTAGCCAATTGAGAGGAATGATGTATGCTTTAGCCACCAAATCCTTCTAGAGCGATCACGGCATGCACTCAATCTTGCTTCCCATTCATCTCGTCACGATGCGCTTTCACACTCTTAATACTACTAAATATGCGTTTACTTTGTCTACTCTCGTCTTCTCACCTGCGCTGCTTACGAAAAAGTGATTTAGATTCTTACTACACACTTACTTGGCTCCGAGGCCTGGCAGTCCTCTGCACCTAGTTTTCTAAAGCTCCTTGAAGTTGAGATTTACATTTTACTCCACACCGTGGGCTCAATCCATGTGCTGGGGCAACACAGAGATCTAGATTTCCTGTATGCTTCCTGAGGCAGACATCACATTGAATAGAAGAGAGATGTTGGGGAATAATAACACAGGGCCCACCGTATTTAATGGGCCCTAGGGTGGACCTGCAGCCCATGAATTGTATTGATTGACATGGTGATGGTGTGGTGGACCAAATTATGGATGGGGGGGGGGGGGGGGGGGTGTTGGATTTGGCTGCTATTTCGAATTTTTCTCCTGCTCCCTATATAGCGATAATCAATCGTCTCTAAGTATCTCTAGTGACTTTAATTTAGTGACGCCAAAAAGTATTGTTAATAATTGTCGTTGAAAGTGTTAGAAGAAAAGTCACTGAAAACATTTAGTGACTATTAATTATCAATATACACGGAGTTAGAGGAAGATTCCTACAATACGAGTATGAGCCAAAATTTGTTCGTGAGAGAATACCAGAGAGTATTTTTTATTGCACAAGTTCTATACAAGTTTCTCACAACGGATAATTGGAAAAGCCTCATCTTCCTTTACAAAGAAATGCCTAAAGCCATTCTAAGACTTGGGATATTTACCGGAGAGGGCTGCTCTCTGTTTCATGTGTTACAAACTCATCTCAGTCTAATCTCTCAGCTACAAAACAAAACTACAAGAATAAAATTTTCAAAGTTCTCCCACTCCCACTGCATGATTAATTTCTCTTCTGGACACGACGTGAAGGTTTTTCAATTGAATAAACTTTGACTCATACCCGAGTTCTAGGAATCTTCCTCCTACCCTTTATATAACGAAAATCAATTGCCTCTAAATGTTTCTAGTGACTTTTATTTAATGACGCCAAAAAGTGCTGCTAATAATTGTTACCGAAAGTGTTATAATAAAGTCACTTGAAACATTTAGCGACTATTGATTGTTGCGATATAAGGGGTATGAGGAAGATTCTTCCAACCCGGATAGCGGCCAAATTTTTTCCTTTTCAATTATAACCAGGAAGTTCGAAATGCAAACAGCGTCTCTTCGATAGCACGACCAAACCCGCTTGCATTTTAACTTTCTCTCGCATTACAAATGTGTTTTGCATCTCCATTGGCAGGCCAAGGCGACGGCGACAGAGTGCTTCTTATGCCTTGTTTCTTCTTTCCAGATTTTGCCAATGTCTTGTGCTACTCTCATGGCATCTAAGGATGCACCAGAAAGACCTCTCTTTGTGAAACCAACTGCATATATTCCAGCTTTGCCTTTCCACCCATCTGGAAATGGAGCTATTGGGAACCCCTGGGTTGAAAAGAACTCATTTTCCTGTGCAAAGAAACATTCCACATTCGTTTAGCTCATTTATGCTCCTTTCTAGGAAAATAGTATCTACTCAGACATGGCATGAAGTAATCTCTGAATCTACTTTTCGCTTCAAAACAACTTGGTATAATATTAGAACCAAACTACCAAAGGTAACCCAATCCTCAGATTGATGTTAATGTCATTAACTCCATAAGGGATGATGTGGGTATAACTGCTACCCTACAGTCTGTACAGCACAAATGCAATTCAAATGAACACATGGATAACAGAGGAATCTTCCGAAGCATTCAAATTTTGACCTGAATAAACCATAAAAAAATTCCAACCATCAAACAGACCCTGACCATTTATAGCATTTTGATACAGGAACAGAGAATCTAGCCAAAACCCAACCTCCATAACTGTCACATGAATCCCTAAATAGAAATAAAGAATTTGATATGTGCTGCTCCTGATAATAATTTAAAAGTTTCTCACCTTTAGCCATGAGGGAACATTGCTGCAATACCCTGTTGCCAAAATAACTGAATTTATCTCAAGAGTTTCTCCATTGACAAACTCGACCCGACCGCGCGAAAACCTCTTGATTCCAGGCACTATCTTGATCTTGCCAGATCTAATTTTTTGTAACGCACCAATGTCTAAAACTGGGGTCTTTCCTTCAGTGTTCTTGAGCTGTAAAGGACCCATCGATGGCCTTTTCAGACCATACTTCTCTACATTGCCAAGTACCAACCTTGCAGAAACCAGCATTATTTTATCTACAACCTTTATTGGCAACCATTTCATCATTGAGACTGCTAATTCAAATGTTGATTTCCGAAGAATTTCCCTTGGCAGCACATGAACCTGAGCATGGAATGGCATAATCCAGTCATGATTTGCATTTGCACATATAAATGTTGGTATTCTGAAAAGTATTTTTCTTGGTTTAATGCTTTTAGCTTTGCCAGACTCCATCCCTTATTTCACAAGTCGATGGTCAAAGTTTACTTTCACAAATCTATTTTAGTAGTGTACAGGTCTCTTTTAAAGGAACAGAAAGAACAAAAATAAGGGAAGTACCATAAGGAAGTGTTATCAAACTCTGCCTTGGCAACTTACCGAACTTCGAACCACCATTGATGGACTGGCATTGTGGTGGCAAAGATCAAGAGAGACTTCCATGCCAGAATTGCCACAACCAACTACCAATACGCGCTTCCCTTCGTAACCCTCCCCTGACCTGTAATCACAAGCATGCATGACACGTCCACCAAACTCCTCTAACCCTTCAAATTCAGGCACCACCTTCTCTGCATTCTCTCCTGTTGCCACAACGAGCCACCTACTTATGTACTCAACCTCTCCCCTCATTAAACCATTCGTCGTGACTGTCCTAACGCGCCACAAACCACATGTTTCATCGTACTTAGCCGACTGCACGGACTCGTTGAACTTCGGGTTGATATCGAAATGCTTGGCATAAGATTCAAGATAGCTTATGAACTGATATTTGGTAGGGTATTCTGGGAAGTCTGGCGGAAATGGGAAGTAGGGTAGTTGGCAGAATTGTTTAGGGAGGTGAAGTTTTAGGCGATCGTAGGTTTGGTTTTGCCATAGAGAGGCAATGCAGTTGGCACGGTCGAGGATTACAAAGGGTACACCTTGTTGTTTTAGGCCCGCGCCCACCGCTAGACCCGATGGACCAGCGCCAACAATGACCGGTCCATTCACTAGTATGCACCTGCGTGCAAAGAACTCGTCTTGATCGCATTCGGTATCATAAACCATTGTTGGTATGTGAAAATTAGTGCAACGCATATCAAGAAAAGTGGTTCCCAAGTATGGCAAGTAGTTTTGTCTATGTTGAGAGACGGATAAAGGACAAACAAGCGAGAAAGAAAGAAAAAGGTAAAGGTATAGAGAATGGTATATGAGTTTGTTTGGAGGAAATGAGTGGAGGGGGTAAGAGGGGATGGAGAGGTATAAATAGGCAAAAGTTGGCAATGAGAGCAAAGCATGTGATGGGGATTTGGAAATTGATGCTTTCTGAGGGTCCTTCTCAGATGATAAAGTCTGTGGCCGCCTCCTTTTATTTGTTTATTGGGCTATCTTTCTGCACATTAATTCACAAACATACCTCTATGCTGCTTTGTTTAAATATGTGAAACTCAAATATGTCACCGAGATAGAATTTTGGAAGCCAAATATATCCTCAGCCGACCTTTGGGTTAAGAAGCTTATTTTCAATTCTTACTTAGTACGTTTAGCAAGCCTTGCAAGACCTAGCATCCATACTCGATACCCTACACGGAAAAATTGGCCTCCAAGGGTTGGCACATGGTCGTCCTGAAATCCTCCCATAAATTGGTTCCTTCCAAAAGGTCCCATTGCTTTGACTACTAGTATTTCCCAAGTCTTCCTTGGTATGTTTCACACTTGGGATTTCTTAACAACTCTCCTGATCCCCCAACCCCCTCCCACCGAAATACACACCACCACCACCAAAAAAACTAAAAACAGCAGAAAAATGATTTGCAAAGAGATTTCGAACTTCAGCTGCACCTTTTTTTGGTGGCATTAGACCAATCATTTGGAACAAAACCGTCAAATGTTACTGCCAGTGGTAGCAAAGAATGTTGCTGTTGAGCTTGGTGTTCGGATATTGGCTTTGTGTCTATATGTGGGGATTCGGGGTGGTATATCTCGAAGAGGAATTTGGGGTAGTAACATTCAAAAAGGAAAAAAATAAAACAAGTCCTAGTGTAATAGTCTTTTTGTGGTTGTAGACGGGGCGACTTTTGTCTACAGTTGTAGTTGTAGAAGTATTGCTCCAATGAAGTTATACAGTAGCAGTGAACAGAAGTGCCGATGTGTGAGTGGACGTTGGTACCCGATGATTGTTGTGATTTTTCGGCTGGTTGATGATAGGAATCAAGTGTCAAATGTGGATGAAGATACCCGTGGTTGGACGGCTGGTTTTAGGACGAGAATAGCTTCTCAAGTTTTTTGTGTTGCTTACTTTCCACTGGAAAAAATAAAAAAGACCCACCATATTTCGCTTGGATCGACAAAATTATGTCCTTGGTGCTAATTTCCTGCACTTCAATTTGATGTTGTCGTTGTAACCCTCAAGGCATTAACAAGTTATTTCTTGTTAAATTAAGGTGTAGGTTAACTTTGCTTTTATTTAATTGTAGCTTACAGGTCTTCCATTAGTCTTGTGATACCTACACCGGTCAATTTATCTTCAATTTGTAATGCATATTTATTATTGAAATGAAATTCTTCTTACACAAAAAGAATGAAACTCCAACCCCTTCTCCCCAAAATTATCTGATGTCTCTCTCACTGCCTCTCTTGCATCTAGTTGATCTGATAGCTAGATACCAACTAACGATCAACCTCAGCAAAGCTTGTAGTTCTTAAAGGCAGCTTCCCTTCCTCCGTGAAACACGTTGTTTCTCGCCCAACAATCTCTTAGTAAAATCTACTCAAGAAAATATGTCAAATTTTTGTTGGGCTTCACAATTAGTTCTTCAATAGGGATAACTTGATGAGATTTGAGCCAAAAAAGAGTTTTTCTGTAGGAGTTTTGCAACTGAGTTATGGATTATTAGGTAAAGATAATAGCAAGTTATTGTTGAGATATATAAATCCACATGGAGAAAGTAAGGACTAGTACTTCAATGTACATAGTTTTGTGGTCTCCCTCCCACACTAAATTGGTTTTGAGTTGAATATTTTCACCATTGCTATTTTCTATAAATGTGGCAATCTGCACAGAGAGACAGTGATAGTGTTTCTTCTTTAAAATTGGAAGAAAGATATAATGAACTATGTTCAACTTTCTGGATTACGTACTTGTGTTGCACAATGAGCCATAGTCCGCGGCAACATCTGTGGGTGTGACACCTTTAAATATTAGCAATAGAGCTTAGTAATTTCACCATTATCAGGTAAGAAATATTCCGCAAACTTTATCAAGTCCCCACAATAAATATTCTGCTAGCTTCCCTAGAAAACAAGTGGCTGCAGAGACCAAACAGAACTAAAGTTGCAACTTGCAATAGTATTTTCTATGTGTAATTCAACTAGTTGTTTCTTGTGCGGGTTGTCATGCGTTCGATAGTTGTAAATAGCCTTCTCTATAGAGAAAAATTGTGTGCAACCTTTCAGAAATTCTAAATGAGATAGCCTCATGCAGTGGGCCACGAAGACCTCGTCGCAATGATGAACGCATCCATGGTAACTCAAAATTTTACATGTAACCAACGCACGCGGCTATTACGTACCTACCACTTGTTATTCTTGAGATTTATAGTATTAGTTACCTCTTAGGGAAAATTATGTAAAAGTGGGTTTTGGGATAAATTTTTTGGGGATGGTGGGTTTTTTTAAAAAACTTGTGAAAAAGGGGGGTCATTTTTGAAAATCTTTGAAAAAGGGAATTAGTTGGGGAAAAAAGGGTTTTTTTTAAACCTGACTTTTTCATTTCCCAAATTACCACTCCTTTTGTTTGTCTCTGCATACAACACTTTTGGAAATCGCGGTTTGAAACCACGACTTCAAAGTAAAAATCGCGGTTTGAAACCACGACCTCAAAGTAGAAATCGCGGTTTTAAACAACGTTTTTAGTATATATATAAATGTTTTTCCTTTTAAATTACGCAGAAAACGAAAAAAAAATTGAAAACGTAGTTTCGAACCACGTTTTCTATTTAAAGTCATGGTTCTGAACCACGTTATCTATTTAAAAACGTGATTTTGAACCACGTTTTTTATTTAAAACGTTTTCTACTAAACAACGATTTTCACTTTAAAGTCGCGGTTTCAAACCGCGATTTTCAAAAGTGTTGTATGTGGGGACGAACAAAGGGAGGGGTAATTTGGAAAATGGAAAAGTCAGGTTTAAAAATAACCCTTTTTTCCCAACTAATCCCCTTTTTCAAAGATTTTCAAAAGTGGCCCCCTTATTCACACGTTTTTAAAAAAAACCCACCATTCCCAAAAGTTTTATCCCAAAACCCAGTTTTACATAATTTTCCCTACCTCTCTGAAAGATCCTGCAAAGATGAAGATTGTAAAACCGATAGAATATTCCCTCGCCGATATCAAATCTGAAGGGAGATGTCCTTACAAACTTGAACGCGATGACTAAGAAACTAGCTTATTACAAAATGTTGTGAAGGTTATTTTCAAAGAGATGTGAACTTATTTTGCCACGGAAAAATACATCTAGAGAAGTGAGATTCCATGAAAAACAATATCAGAAACTTGTTAGTAATAGCTTAAGTATTTAGAGTGACTTAACTGTAACAAAGATCCAGTACAAAACCAGAGAGTTCCTCAAAGCTAATACTATCATTATTGTTGAAGTGTCCACAAGGTGATACGTGCCCACGTGGAGTAGGTGATCCTAGATTTGTAGTTGCACCTGGGGGGGTTCACATTTCCTGTTGGAATTTGGAACCACACCACCATCTCCATTGTATCATCACATTGTGATTGCCACTTGAAACCACACCTACACTAGCAATTGCACGTCATTTCTTCTTGGCATTGAGATTGCAAATGTTCGTTTTTGGACCAGCAAGTCCATTTCCACAATCCCTCTTCACATCCATGGTAGCCCGGAGCTTGCTGTAAAGTTGAATTAATTAGATGAGTCGAACTCGTTGACCCTAGCTAAGATTTCTTCTCCTTCAATGACAAGTCATCTTATTCCTGTTCGTTACATGTTTCGGGTCTTAAGAGGATTCTATACAGTTTTTTATCTGTCTGCAACATTATGGTATCGTAAATTGGAACTGTACGACGTTAGCTAATAACAATCTTCTCGCTTATATTGGCGAATGTTTCTCGTGATAATACCCGTTAAATTTTCCAAACAATTACTCGAGCTTTTTGTACTTGCATTATTTGTACGTGTATCAACCTATGTGCCTCGTATGATCACTGAATTAATGAGTTTCTTGTTGGTACCAAAGGAAAAGGATAGGTGAGTGGTAGGAGAGATGGTCATGGGGGGAAGATGAGATGCATGTGCATGAACCTTGGTTCTCCACGATCGAGTCTCTTCTTTTCATGCAAGCATGAGAAGGTAGTGTTTGGCTTTTCCAAATGATTATTCTTTCCAATGGCTTTGGAATGAGAGTTCAATCATGTTTCCGAAACTGTCATCATCAGCTTTAAGATAATCTATACTAAGTGAGCATAGCCTCCTACGTGCATACCCGTAGTGTAATTGCTTGTGTCTGTTTCCAGAATGGAGAGTGGAGTAATCTAATAGGGATGCGAGCTTTATTATCCCAAAGCTAGCTCCTCTAAAGTTTCCAAAAGGAACTCTACAGTATTTCCTGCATTTGTGTGGATCAGGTATATGGATAGAAGGGTCGTTATATGTCCTTGACAACATGTTGCTCCTTAGACTAGCACAGAAAAATCATGTTGATATTTCATTGTTACAGTGTCGCTATATATGTTCGAGCTCTTTTCATTATCAGTGTGGAAATTTTTTTTACACGAAATCGATTTGAGTTATTTCAAAATCGCAAAATCTTAATAAATATAATTCTTTGTTCATTTCATTCGGCAGAGGGTCCGGAGAGTTAACTTATCCGTTCAAACCCTTTTCATCGCTACGTTGACATTTCTTACATAATACTCACAATATTGTGTGACAAATCTTCAAAAATCCGTATAACGTTCCTATAAGCTTTATTGTATCTTATTATTCATCTCCATTTCATAGATGGAAGCACTATCTTCTCCTCTCATTGCTCCTTTACTTCTGAAGAAAAGTCGCACAGCTACTAGATACGTAGTCTTTCTAAACTTATGAAAACACGTTAATGGCTCTTTTGCAGTCACGCGGGGCCAAAAGTTGTTAACAATTCATTAGCTTATCATTGCCTCCATAACGTTAGATACTCTATTGCATTACAATATCAAAGGGCCAAGAGTAGTAAAATAGCAACATTTTCAACGGCTTCCTGTCACACACGCTGCTTTCGGCCTAGCATTGTTTTAAAATAGCCTTCACTCTTTTCCCTTGTTCTCATTGATAAGTTTCGTTTAACAACTAGTGCTTCTACTATATGTTTCCTGTGGGAACAGATTTTTGCTCCAACCCCGATCGGAGCAAACTTTCCACAACCTCATATTCAGCAACAAAATTAATGGTAGTATTTTTTATTTGTCATCAAGTTTGTTAGATGATATATATTAATATGGCAATTACATTTTTCTCTATTGTCTTGTGTTTAGAATATTTTAGAGTTCTCCTAACTTATATAGGATTCTCTTTTCTGTTTCTGATAGGATAGTTTTCTCTTACTTATATAAAGGTCTCATTGTACTCAATTTTATAATGTTCTCTAATATAATTATCTTTTCCTTCACATTTTCTATCAAAGTTTTGCAGTTGTCGCTATAGTGTTACCAAGACTGCTACAAAGAACTTATGGCGACCTTGGAGCAAAAAAAAACAAACTTACTTCTAATGATGTGAATGATTTGTACCTATATGTAAGTTAGGAAGATAGGTAGGGATTCAAAAATTTTGGTTAAGATTTGCCGCTGAAAGTATTAATAGAAAAATAACTAAATATATTTAGCAACCATTAATAGTCTCTATACAAGGAATTATAGATATTTTTTTACAACCAGGGTAGCAGCAAAAAAAGAAAAACAAAATCGGTAGGGAGTGAGGTAAGGAAGGGTAATTCCATATATGTGTCGACCACTGTCAAGTTATATAACAAAGTAATCTGAACAAATTTTTACGTCATGCATCACACGTCTGGATTGGTTATTTTCATGGTATACAAACATGATATCTAACATTCCTACTAGGGTTAAATGCAAAATTATCCCGTGTAATATACACATATTTACAGTTCACTTTTCGTAATAATAACTTTTATTATAAATATATCATGTTATTGACAAAATCATTGCAAACGACTTCAAACTGGATGCCCATTTAGTTTGAGGCCTTAAGTCTGCACGTGCTGCACACATGCGATTTTTACATTCCCGTCCCCCTTTTTCCTCTAATTGCCTCACACGTGTTTCCCTCCAAAATACCCCCCTTTATATGTGCAGGGGTGTTTTTGAATCTAGGGTTTGACGAGAGAAGGAGAGAGAGAGAGAAATAATCCCCTCTCATGATTCATGTATACTGTCAATGCGGTGAAAGAGCAATCATAAGGACTTTATAGCACACTAAAATCCAAGCCGAAGATTTTGGAGTTGCAGCAACAAGGTGGGTTTTGTCGGTCATTTTTTCTTCTTCTTAATCTATAATCTGAAACAACACCACTGATGTTTTCCACACAGATTGGCGGGTATGGATTTTTTGTTTCATGTGACCCTCAAAGTTAGGATTAACAGGTCAAAGGAGAATATTTTGATGACTATTGCAACTAGTAGATGGGTGTTGTTTTTCTTGATTGTGCTAGTCATATTTTGTGATCTTGATGATGGGACATGTAAAGATATGGGCAACGTGTAGAAAATGTTAAGAATGTATTGAATTAGGAAGATGTGCAATGTGCTGAATCCATGTACTCAAGTAATATATTGAATCAAGGTTCCAGTACTCCAGACATATTTGCAAGTGTATTTAATAAAATTTCCCATCTTTGCAAATCTGTACCCCGTAATTTTACCAATATTTGACAAATATGTCCCATAAATTTTGAACAATAATTGCAACTTGTCACTTTAACGTGCAAACTTTGCTAAAACAGAGCTTCCAACTAAAATGGACTAGACAACAATTCCAAATGAAAACAACACAACAATACACTGAAAAACAACTTTAAATTATCCAAAAACCATTCAATTTAGCTACATATGTTGTGCACTGAATCATCTGGAAACTATCCAATTCAGTTACATATGCTGGCAAAGTGTGCATTTAATTCAGTTACATACGCTATGCAAAAACCAGCCACCCTACTAATGTATCTACTTTGTAGCCACCTACCAATGTATCTATATTATGTTCTAAAACCAGCCAATCTAGCTACTTTGTGAAAAAAATTAGCACCAAACCCCTAACTTCTTAAAACTTCTGCTTTCCCTTGCCCTTTGCATAAGGCTTTGGTTGTCATATATCTTGATTTCATACAACCTTACTCCTAGAGTGATTGTACTTAGTGATTTTGTCGATGGGACTTTTAGTTTATGTTAACTATTAAGTAGACTTCGGTGATAGATGTTGTCCTTGTAATAGATGATTTTTGAATTTAATATCATTAAATTAAAAGTTTATCATCTTTATTTTTAGAAGAGCAACGTGTAAGAGGCACAAGAAAATAATTGGATGTGAAAAGTTACTATTGTCACTACTACCCAAAAAGAGAGAACCATGTTCTTGCTACGTGTATATAAGTTTGTCACTAATTTGTATAGTGACAACATGAAAAAAATCAAAATAGTGACTTGAATGTTCAAGTGACAACATGGAATCGACACAAATGAGAATTTTGACAACATCAATTTTGTCACAAAGACAATTGTGACAAAATTGAAGTCGCCACATTAAAATTGTGACAACATTGAAGTCATCACTAATAAAGTCATTTTTTCATGAAATGTCAACCTCCAAGTCTAATGTAAGGATACTTTTGTGACAACAAAGGGTTATGGTGGCAACATTTGAGAACATTAGATGATAAAAAAGTTGTTACTATAGCTCATGCAAGTGCGAAAACTTGGATGTTGCCATCACGAATACCAGATCTAGTGACAACTTATACAAGGTTGTCACTTAAAGTCTTTAGTGACATGCCTATAGTGACAACTCATTTGACAACAAAAACTCGTGACTATAGCATTTGGTGATAACTTTGTACTTTATTGTGACAATATTTGTTGTCACTAGTGACTTAAATTCTTGTAGTGGGCTTTGACCTTTCTTGGTAGTTGCATATGGTTGTCCTTTGATAATTGTCTTCTCTTTCCCTTGAATTTGGCCACCTTGTCTTCTGGACTTGCCCTTCCCTGAATTTACCCTGCCAGCTGCATCCTTCAATAATTAGATAAAGTAACATATATACTTCTTGGCCCCTTTCATTATAAAATGGACTGCATGTCTTGGCTTGAGGATGGCGATGGCTCTACTATGCTTGGTATAAGCCATGTTGGTCTTTGAGATATTGACTGCGGAATTGGCATAAACCTTAATAGAACCTGCATATAAATTCATTTCAATCAATTTCTCACAGATTTAGACGGAAACTGTAACGTGCACAACAAAATAAAACATATTCTTACCTCCAGCGTTACGCTTGAGCTGGTTGGAACATAGCTTGGTTTAGATGCTGTGTTTTTTTTCTAGGCTGCACAAAGTTATGTACAAGCAAATATAAATGACAAAAGACATGGAATTACAAAAAATTGTTAATAAGTATACATACTAGTTTTTTTTGCATTGGTGGAGCTATGCCTTACTCCGTTGGCACCTATGTTTGCATGTCTTATGTATATTAAATAGGTGAAATAAGACATTATGCTAAACTAAAAAGTAAAAATTTAACTAAAAAGATAAACACAATAAAGTTACTTCATGAGGCTGTATTTTGTCTTCCTCTCCCATATCTCTTCTTGATAGCTTATGCTGTCTAAAAATAATTATTCCTTTCCTTGACATCTTGTTTGTGTTTTCTTCTCCTCAGCTTCATATAAACTTCTTATACCCAGCTTCTCAGGCCTATCACTTGGCCTTCTATAGGAGAGGGGCCGAATGAATGGTAAATCACTTGGAGGCCACATATTTGGACCATTTATTGGGTTAACAATGGCTGCATAGACCTTCTTGTATGTATCTATGTTGTAGCACTCATGGATGAAATCATCTGCCAATAACTCTTTGTGCCAAATGCATGCAAGTGCATGAGGGTTCGGAATTCCATTCAAGTTTAACCTCCCACAAGAACATATATACTCCTTCAAATTCACAGTGCAGTGCTCCACCCATGGGCATGATACTTGAAAACTCAAATCCCCTTAGTGTGATGGTATCCCTCCCCATCATACATCTTTTATCTCTCAATTATCCTCTGTATTGCTGGACACATCTCACTATGCCATTCCCCTGCTTGTTCCCTTGAAAACCTCATCCTTGCCATTAAAGTATTTATCATAGTTTCAAGACAAGTAATGATGAATTTATCCCTTGCATCATTTATCATTGCATTGAAGCTCCCACAGTAGTTATTCAAAAGAACATCAAACTTAGTATGTACTAAAATACGACCTAGACCATTCTGTAGGTGGCTTATCATCAAGTCAAGCCACTGCCTCCTTATCTATTTCAACCGTCTCTGACATCCTACGGTTCACCATATTAGCTGCCTTTGTGCACCAAACAAAACATCTCTCAATGTAATCCCAGTAAACTCTATTGCCTTAAAGTTTGCATGCAAGTGCATGATACAGAATCTATGCTCCGTACGAGGGTATAATGTCTCTATCTGCCAACCAAACCTTTTTGCTTGTCAAACAAAAAGGTCCAACTCACCGTCTTCTATCCCAAAATCAGCGCCCAAAAGCTGTACAAACCAACCCAAAAATCTCTATTTTTAGCCTCAACAATAGCTTATGCAACTGGATATATATGGTTGTTGGGATCAATCCGAACTGAAGTCAAAAGTTGACCAGCAGTGGAACCATTCAAAAAGCATCCATTAAGTCTTATCAATGTCCTATAGCCAGCCTTAAACCTTCTTTTAATGCACCAAGACAAATATAAAGTTTTAGGAACATGTACTCCCCCTTACTTAAGCCAATTGGATCATATTGCAGATCCACATTGTCAGAATTACTTCTTTTAGGTTCTTCAAGGTAAGAGTTCAGTTGTCCAACAAATTGTTTCACTGTAGTACCTTCAACTAACATTCCTCCCTTCCTTTTACTTCTATAAGTTGTCCAAATTGGCACATCTAGTTGGTGATATCTCATCAAGGTATTCCTCAAAGTACCAATTTTCATTTAAGGATTTAATCTGAATTCTATACTGTATCTAGAAGCAAGCCAATTATTGGCACATGTTTATTCTTGTGAGTCATATTATAGGTGTGCTCATTTTAAACAATTCTTCACAATAAATCAGCCTCATTATCTCATTGCATTCTGGATACAAGCAATTGCCATGGATAACATTATGTAGCACAAGTAGCCCTAACCCTCCCTAAATCATTTTTGGTGAATTTTACTGGTTTTCCTTCCAAAGTAGAATGCTTTCTAACAGCATCTTTGAACATTTTTTTATCTCTAAACACCATATCAACCTTGAACCTAGGGTGCCTCGTGTCTGAGTTAGGGTTAGATTCCGCTGATTGTTTATCCTATATACATTCTCTCCTTCATCCTCAGATTCAAATGGATGAAAACTCTGCCACCTAATTAGAATCATAATATCTCCCTTTCCTCTTTGAACATAACCCCTAAGGGTTCGTTACCTCTAGAGCTCCTGCCTTACGTATGTTCTACTCTATTAATAATACTTCTATCAAGCAGTTTATCATCCTTGGTAGCATCATAGTCACTGTCATAAAAATCTGAAATTTTGTATTCATCATCAGATTTGCTACTGTTTCCAGCTTCCCTTGACCCATCATTACTAGTTCCCATTGGCCCCTTATTATTCCTTTGGTTTATGTTTCTCTTCCCCTTAGCGCCATATTTACAGAGGCTTGTGTTCCAACCTATCATTACCAGCATTGCTTCTAGACTTAACCTAAAGCTGGAACCACTTCTTGACCCCTGTGTTCCTAATCTTACACCCACATTATCTCATCTAACCATATTACTCATCATCAAGTTCTTCAATAACCACATTAGACTCCCTACTCTGTTTCATCCCTAATTGAGTCTTAAGCTTGTCCATCATTTCATCCATCGACACCATTCCAAATATATTTCTGCTTGGCCCTAGTCATTTATGAAGTTTTTCAATGCCTAAATATCTGATTCTACGACATCTGCACCAGTCCATTGTCAAGGTATAACCCAATTTTCGTATAGTAATAATTTATAAACCCTACATCTCATACATTTTTTGCCATCCTATCAATCTTAATAAGGCTTAACATGTCAGAGACACAGTAGTTAAAAAGGGGAATAAACCTTATGTGGAATGTTCTTAAACTGACCCCCATAATGCAGCTTTATCGTTAAGAAAGTTGAGCTATCCTCTAAAATCACACACAAACAAGCACAAAGATCCAAAATTACAAGTAAACTACTGCACAAATACAAATAAATCACTGCACAGAACAAACATATGTCAGACACGAGACCCATTGTCTATCCAAGATAGATATGTGACCTATTTTTCTACCAATAAACATTGGGCACAAAATCTCAATCAAACAAGAAAATAAAAAAACACCCATTACTTTATTCAGCACTACGATTAGTAAATATATAATGGGCGAAAGTTAATAGTTTAGTCTGTATTTTAATCATGAAACCATAGTTTAATCAGACAAAATAAAAAGGTCATTTCTTGAACTAACCATAAATGGGTTACTCGTCGGCCTTTTCTCGGGGTTTCCAGCTTATCTTCGATATTCAATCTTCCACGCAGATCAATCTTCAAGGTAAAGGGTCTCAATCTAGGTCCAAGATTTTTGGTAGTGATCACGATTTCTCTCTGTTTTCCATCTTCTCTATGTTTACGTGAATCGCTGTAGGTTTCACAATAGGCTTAACCGAGGGAAAACGGGTAAGGGAATTGACACATATATCATGCCAAAATCACATGTGCCACGTACGCTGTAGACTTAATGCCCAAAAATGAACGGGCATTCAACTTTGAGTCGTTTGCAATGATTTTGTCAATTACAGGGTATATTATAGCAAAAGTTGTGATTACGGGGAATGAACTACAAATACGTCTACGGTAAAGAAAGCAGTTTTGAATTTAACCCTTCTTAAAAAGATGTGATGTTGTACAATTATTTACTTGCATTTTTTTATCCATGGATGAATGGTTAGTTTCTCCCCCTCCCCCCCCCAAAAGAAAAAGAAAAAAGAGAGATGGAGTGTAAAAGTACCCGCCACCCAGAAGCAAGTCTGGGTGGAGGGTATTTTCTTTAGGTAAAGAGACAAAATTAACCACAACTTGATGGGTCATGTGCACATCACATGAAACTTTAACGGAGAAAATTTAACCGCGATTGACGGAATGGCTAGATTGAACAAATTTGTACAAAGTACAGTGGCCAAAATGAAATAAATTAAAGTTAAGCTACATTTGAAAAATGGGTCATAGTTCAGTGACAATTCGTGCCTTTTTACTCGTAAGTATATAAACATAAGGGAAGATATGGCAAAAGTACATCAACAATAAAAATACTCGAGACCGTTAAGATAAAATTAGAAAATAATATACATACTTAAGCTTTCTTATTCTTCACCATAAAAAGGTAAAAGTGAATTTAAAGACACCTATTTTCTTGACAATAAGCACCCTGAGGATCCTAGGCCACTGCACCACACCCAATATCAGTTTTCATAAGCTTATAATCACAGTTAGGGATGAGAATTTCGAGACCTAATTGGAAATCCACCCTGCCTGCCCAACATGGTACTTACTGGGGAAGTTCTAAATGTATTTGGCGCAACTAAGGGCAGAGCAAATCAATTTATTCAATTGGTGCTATTTCGGATTTTCTCATCCCAACTTAACCTAATGATATTTTAAAATATTAGCCATTATACATGTTTTTTTTTTGCTCTCTCCTCTCCCCCCACCCCACCACCACACACGCACGCACACAAGCCTATAATTGGCAGTGGCCACAGACCACCACCATCCACAGCCTACTGCTGTCAACTGTCGCCACCGTCCTCTTATAGCTTACGTGTTGCCTTCCCTCTTCCCTAGCTATTATCCATCATAGCTTAGTTGTGTTAATTTTATCCAGCCCCTCATGGCTTTGGAGGAATTGCAAAAAGATATCCTCTGCTTTAATTTTTTGAATTGATCCTAGTGGTACTTATTGTGTTCTATTTGTCAAGAGCTCTAACAGAATTGAAGAAATGTCGAATTTACCCCGTGCAAGCTTGTGCTTCACCATCATCCCCCATCTTCAGAACCATAACCCTAATTATTTGGCTTCCCAGTAATCAAACCAGATTTGGCCATGGTGGACATATTTGGGAGTGATGGACAAGGTTGGATTGGTGGCGGACATGGTTGCGTAGGTGGTGGGCATAAGTTGCGGAAGTGGTGGAAGAGGCTAGGTTTGAGGAGTGGGTGTGTGGCCTTAGCATTGAGAGAGATAGAAATGGACGGTAGCAGGGATGATGAGAAGATGGGGTCATCGATGAAAATGGAGAAGAGGGGTTGGTAGCCGTCAGTAATGATGAAGAAAAGAAGGCATCGGAAACAAGGTTGTGACGCTGACGAAAGGGATGCATGTTGTGTTTGGTGGTTAATTGGGTGTGGTTCTTGTGGCCACGAGAGGGAGGGCTAGGGCTAGTGGCGGCCGCAGGCCTGGCTGGGGCTAGTGAAGGTGACCGACATGGCTGGGGCAAGTGGCTGTGGTGGTGGGCGACATGGGTGATAGTGTTGAATGGGGCTGGGTTGGTGAGGGTGGAAACTAATGTTAGGTTAGGTTATAGTGAAGACGAGAAATGGACATGAAGGGAAGAGAAAAAAAAGAGGGCACTATAGCCACTTCTTTGTATTACTTTGTCCAAAGTACACTTTTCAAGTGTGTGAATATCACGTCTCGTCAATTCGATGATTTTTTTAATGGTTACATAATCGGTACCACAATGGACAATTTGCAAGAATGGAAGCAAATGCGTTATTTTGCGACTCGCTCAAACCATAGAGGGGCTAGATGCAATCATCTCTTAAACTTTCTTTCTTTTAATGTGCCTAAAAAAACCCCTCAGTGCTTGATATTGTCAAGAATGTAGTTACCTCTATGCTACTTCAGTTACGTAGCAATCACTTAAAAAAACAAGGCCAAAATTATTCTCACTTTAGAAGATGGGCGATAAATTTGCATTAATGTCCTTTTCCAAAATTTTAAACAAAAGATAAAAACTTTCTTAAACTAAGGTGGTTTTCACCTATTTTTACTCGTCAAGAGAATTTGTCACAATCGTGCCATAAGTAAAGGCAATTAGCCTTATAATGGAAAAGAAGAAACATTGTTGATGTGAAAATTTGCACTGTATATCCATCTTAATTGGCCGTATTTACTAAAAAGCTTCTCTTTCAAAACAAATACTCTGTATCAGAGTCAACTCTAATCTCTAGATGTTTTAAAATTCCATTAGTGCCAATAATATCATGGAAAACATGAATTACAGCACAAGACTTGGTTGTCGATCCAATTCAAAAGCATGTTATAGGAACAACTTTATCTTTTATCATGTTACTAGATGATGTATGATGCTATGATCCAAGAGTAATTAGTCAAATTGGTTGCACCAACTTTCTTTTTCCAACTCATGTTATTGGAAGCGGTCCATCTTTTATCATGTTACTAGACATTGTATGATGCTATGATCAAAGAGTAATTAGTCAAATTGTTTGCATGGACCAATTTTTCTAACTCCTCTTTTCACGGATATATATATATATATATATATATATATATATATATATATATATATATATATATATATATAGGGATGCGATCCACATCCCGCGCAGACAATTTAGTTTACTTGTCAATGCGATCTGACCGTCTATCTGTGATTTATGGACAGTCCAGATTAAATCTTATCTTGCAATAGTGCTAGATAACCCTAGTACTTTAATGTATTTGCAATCTAGCCCCAAAACTTTAAAAATATTATTTTATGCACCCAAATACTTTGTCACGTATAATATAAATCAAAAAGTTATTTCAGGATATAATGCTACTTACATACATGCATTTCTTTGTCCTTGAATGTACGCCCGCCATGCTTCTCTTGTTGTTTTTCGATATCCAAGTTTTTCACCAAGTGGACACACAACTCATTGTCGTACGTTCCTCGGAATTGACTAATGGCTATTATCAAACACTCTCAAGCTTCCAGGGTATTGGTTTGAAAAGTGCAATAGAAAAACGTCGTACTAAAACCAATACTTCTTTTATTTATACTAGAAAGGAAATATTACATATGAGCAATAGAAAAGAATGGTTCCTTCTATTATTGCACACACTAATTCTTAGCACACTTCACATTCTTAGCACTCTTCGCACTCTCTCAAACTTCCTCTGCCTTCTAACTCTTAGTTAGACCTATTATATAGATAAAAGGATCAGACACATAGGATTTTTCAACAGTGAAAATCCTCTATTTTTTCTGGAGGGTCATTTTTCTTTTTTATTAGGGCAAACATCTTTATTCCCCTTCCCACTTGGCTTTGTCATTTTTCGCTAGCCATTATGTCCATTTCAATCATGCTTATGATGTGGTTTTGAATCCTCTTGTACAGCTCAAAAGTTTGGCTAGGCAGATCTGGTTCTTCTTGTCTTGACTGTTGAACTGTTCATAGAGTTTTATTACCTGATCTTGACCTTGTTTGGAGGGCTCTATGAATTCTGCTCTACATCCCTTCAGGATTACTGTCCTTTGTCCATCGCAGAAACATGTTTCTTAAGGATCGGCTAGCATGTCTTCAAGGAGCTCAAGGACAAAATTGATTTTATCAAGCTTGTCTTTCTCTGCATTATATGCATCCCATAGTTTATTCTTGTGTGGTCGGCAACGTTTCATTAACCCTTTATTAGCTAACCGATACATGAACCAAATCTGGTATGACTGATAGAACTTGGTTTCGCTTCTTTCTGCCAAGGTTGAATATATCTAGACTGTGATGATCTGTTGACTGAATCCCATAACTCCAAGAGCATATCAAATTATAGCTGGGAGACGATTGATGAGTTGCCAATCACCTCTGTCTATATCGATTGTGTCTACGAGTCCATGTTCAATCCATTTAAGATTAATTTTGTCTGATGGTAGTGTGAGGCTTGGTCATCCATAATCCCAATTCAGGAATTCTTTTACTTCTGGGTTGTAAAGAATCTCTTTGTCTTCATTTCCTTCCTAGCTAGTTCTTTTATTTTAGTAGTGATATAAGATGGGAGCAGTGATTCTAGTTTTTCTAACAATCAGATTCTTTCTTCTTTTTCTTGCAGGACTATCATTCCTTCCTCATCATTTTTATTAAGCCTTTTTTCTAAGTGCTTAACATAATCAGTTAATTGACTGAGGGTTCTTCGTAACTCTTTTTGGTAATTTTCCCTCAGATAGTGCCAGACATTTTTAAAGAGATTTTTGCTCTCTTCACATAACCCTGGATCATAAAATGATTTTGTTTTATTATCATTGGTTTGTGTTATGGTAACATTCTGCATTGAAGATTTTTCATCTTCGTCAGTTGCCACTTTTCTTTTTAGATCCTTGTTGTTTGGATAGTAATTTTTTATTTTCTTGCCCACTTGTTTAGGGCGCCTTACTGTCGAGATTTCAGCCTTACTCTCTTTATTCCAAAACTTATGCGTTGGTTTTGAACGCTTAGTTTTGTATCGTTATGTTTTAGGGCCTTCAGATTGATAGTTCCAACCATCTTCTTCCGCTACTGGGGGAGGATTTGTGAGTGACAAAAAACTGTCCTCTTTCTTTTTAGGGTAAATGACGTATTAGTCGAATTTCCCTGATGGTTCTCCCAGTAGATCGACTTCAGGATCTCCTGCTTCATACCTTTCTTTTAAGGCCTTTTGAGTAGTCTTTTTTTGGGGTACCAACTCCTTATATCACGGATGAGATGCTTGTGTTGTACACACAGGCTTTCCTCTTGTAGGTGATGGGGGCAATTTTATTCCCAACGACGTCAAAGAATACGGTCAGCGTCAAATATTTACCGTTGTTGGGTAACCTGCAAGAGGTTGGGGAGTATGTCTGGGGTGCAGCAACTCTTACGAACATGTACCGAGCATTGCACAAGGCAACGAGGCCCGACTCCAAAGCTATATGTGCATGTATCTCGCTGTTGCAGGTATATCATATAAATCTTGATTACGTTATCGATATTTTTTTATTAGTCGGTGGACAATAAATTTTGCCGATACTATTTATAATTTGTCTTTGTTCTCTGGTGTGGTCTTATGAACACATTGCTACCGGCGCACCTAACCGTAGGGAGGGAACCAATAATGTGTGGCCTCAGTTGTGCGCTTGGGAGTACAGCCGGAGACTAAGCCACTACCCGCGGATAGATGATCCCCATCACAACATTACGCTCTATCAGGGGGAGTTTGACTCGCTATCTCCGGGCCAAATGCATTGGGCACTGTACAAATGTTTAGAGCGACGGGTGGCAGAGTCGTTCATCTTCATGCTCTCTGAGTTGCAATGCACACCCCTGATCCACTTCGAGGTTACAGAGTGGTAGCTACCAGATTGCGCAATGCACCATTTTGATTGCCTACAGGCGTTGCCAGCTGATGCCTCAGATATGAGGGTTAACAGGAACCCACTGGGTGTCGGACAGTTTGGCAAGGTGAATGCGCACGAATTGTGCACAGCTGAAATTGAGGTTTGGAGTTCTTGGCAGGACACGTTGGTGGCCATTGTGTCGGAGCCTTACCCCGTGATCAGCATTGAGCAGTACAACGACTTGTACTACCACATCATGCAGAAGAGAGTAGCCCCAATAAGGTTTGAACGAGGGTAGAAGTACAACCCTAGGGGTCAGATCGATGAGCGTAGGGCATACGATCTCGTAAGTTTCCCAACCAATGATTTTAATTGGATTTAATGATTCTTGTTTTACATTCAATAATGTATGTTTTGTGGTTATACTTATTATCTCTTTGGATGTAGGTTAATGCCTCGCTCGCCTTCTTCCATAAGCTGAGTGAGCGGAAGGATCTAGTGGATGCCATGGGATTGGAACTTCGCCAACAGGCTGACGCATTGGTGTTTGGCTGCGGGGAGTTTGTGCGCCATTATACGGGACACGCTTCGGGCATCAGCCCGGGAATAGACTATCCGGGGTGGCAGCTTCCCCATGTGAGTGAGGGATACAGTGATCCCTCGGGGCAAACATTGGGGGTGAGCGAGGGAGTTGGTGGTCCATCCGTAGCGGGACAAGCTCAAGCGCCATGGGAGGATTACAGTGTCCCCTCGTTTTCTTTGCTTCGGGACTCAGAACCACCACCCCTCTCTCAGAGTCAAGTCACACAAGACTGGGATTTCGCAAACATCAATCTCTACGAGTCAATGTCCATCGTCCCATGGGCAGGACATTCTGCCCCCCCCCCCCCAGAGGACAATATCAGCCGACCGACTCCCCGGGAAGGCAATATCCCCTGTTCGCCCACCCTTGTCTCGAAGGGGAATATCCCCCTATCGACCCACCAGGAGGGCAATATCAGCCGGTTGCCCCCCTCCCCCTCGGCGGGCAATCTCCCCCTATAGATCCCCTCGGAGGACAAAATCCCCCGATCGACCCCTCCCACTCATCACAAAGGGCATCCGTTGAAGCCTCTACGACCGATAAAATGCCAGCTAATCCACCAGCGTTACTTTAACGAGGCCCCTCGAAAAAAAATGTCATGTAGTGTGGATTGCCCAAATGGCATGGATTACAGTTGCTCGTGGGAGAAAATGTCCTCCCTAGCTTCGGGGTCTTGGTTGAGTGACAGTGTGATCTCTGCCTACATGGATATTCTGAGGCTAAGAAGTCAGGATAGGCAGAACAAGTATCCGTGCATTTTTTTATGGATGCATTTTTTCATGGCATGCTCGTAGCTGAATGGCAGGGTTGCGTCAAATGAATGGGGAAGAAAACCTTGATCTAGTGGGAACAGACCGATGCGCTCCTTGCATTTCTTAATAGGGATAGTTCGGTGAGTGCCCGTGATGCGGGCGTGTTCCTAATACCATTTTTGCGGTAATGGCAACCACTTGTACTTGGTTTGCTATGAACCAACTCAGAAGGTCGTATCAATCCTCAACAGTCTCCATGACGATGCCATAAAAATGACCATGAAATGATTTTTTAAATACCAGTTGGATGCTATGGTAATCTTACGATTTTTGTTTAATGCTTATTGTAATTTGCGTATTATAAATGCTAACTCGTAGCTTAAGCCGTTTTTTATTTCTCCACGTAATCTATTTTGTGCCATGGTCCACTCTCTCCGTGAACTAGAAGTACCAGGGAGGCCGAAGCTCGAAGTTGGATTGAAGAGGAAGAGGCCCAAGCAAGCTAATCATTCGGATTGTGGCGTCTTCGTCTACATGTACATGGACTATATTTGTCGGCGTGAGAGCCTCAAGGCAAATTCATAGCAAGCGGCCTAGAGCAGTTAGGTTTATTCTACATCCATCTAACGACGAGAATTCGGTTCAAGATGAGGCCCAATGATGACATTATAACATTTGGTCTCCTCTTTGATTATTGTAGACGACTATTTTTTATGACATAGAATATTTATTTTGAAACACTTGATTTATGTACTTTTTTGTGTTGTGGTTTTTTTGGGTGTTGTGTGTTGTGGATTTTTTGCCCTTGTTGAGACAGGTTTGATGGTGGTAAGAAAATATTATGGTGTGGTTTTTTTTCCCTCATTGAGACAGGTTGAATGGTGGGAAAGAAAATGAGGGTAATGTCTAAAATCAATACTGGTACACCATCCGCTACATAATATAGCGGACGTCCTAAAACACAAAAAAATTCTAAGTGTTGTATCCTGTTGTTTCTGCTGCGTTGTTCGCTATACTATGTAGCAGACGGCCTAAAACTTAAAAAAAATTCTAAGTGTTGAAGTCTAATGTTAGGTGCCCTAAAACACCAAAAAAATTCTAAGTGTTGAAGTCTAATGTTTATGCTGCGCTGTCCGCTACATAGTGTAGTGGATGGCCTAAATCACCAAAAAAAAATCTAAATGTTGAAGTCATATGTTTCTTTCTGCTGCGCTGTCTGCTACACTATGTAGTGGACGTCCTAATACACCAAACCCGTCCACTACATAGTGTAGCGGATGGCCTGAAGCAACAAAAAAATTCTAAGTGTTGAAGTCATATGTTTCTGCAGCGCTGTCCGCTACATAGTGTAGCGGAGGGCCAAAAACACTAAAACAATTCTTAGTGTTGAAGCCTAATGTTTTTGCTGCTCCCTCCGCTACATAGTGTAGCGGATGGCCAAAAACACCAAAAATATTTCAAATGTCGAAGTCACATGTTTATGCTGCACCGTCCGCTACATAGTGTAACAGATGGCCAAAAACACTAAAAAAATTCTAAGTGTTGAAATCTAATGTTTCTACTGCGTTGTCCACTAAATAGTGTAGCGGATGACCAAAAACACCAAAAACATTCTAAGTATTGAAGTTTAATATTTCTGCTGCGCCGTCCGTTAGATAGTGTAGCGGATGGCCAAAAACACCAAAAAATTCTAATGTTTCAGCTGCATCTTGTTCTTCCCTCACTACATTATGTAGCAGACGAAAGAAAAAAATCAAAAAATAATAAAAAAAATTAGACTTGATGCCTCACAAAAGATTATTACAAAAAAAAATATTACAAAAAGTTCAATAGACTTGATGGCTCATAAAAGATTATTACAATAAAAATTCATTAGACTAAAGGTCCACTACATCTTCTTCTTCCTCATCTTCGTCCTCGTCTGGCAAACCCCCTGGACTTATTCCCAGTGCCTTGTAATGGTTCCGCTTGTCATGGTTGGTCATTTTGTTGCACAGTGCACAGCTTCTCAGATTTTTAGGTTGAGTTGCTCGTTCAATAGAGTTCTTCATCCGTGTAAATCTCTTGCTGCCTTTCGTTTGCGATATAATTGGATCCAAAGGTCGGATATCATTGTCGTCTTCCCCAACCAGCTCATCATCTTCTGATCCCTATGTAGAATAAGTGTCAACCGCATTGCTGACTGAAGCTAATTCAAACTGGTCGACAATGGGATCTTGCTACTGAGCTATCTCAAGGAGATGTTTATATCCGGTCATTGTAGCAGCACCCTTTACGGACAAATGGGTAAACATTGTCACCAGATGATTATATCGCAACGTCTCTGATTCTTCAAAGTCAGTATACGTATGCTCTGGAAAGGAAATGGTATCGTGCAACCTATTTGCAACCTTCATCCACCGCGACAGGACGTATATATTGGGGATTGCCTTGATATTCTTCTGGGTGAAAAAGCGCAGAATGTGTCTACACCGGATGCCATAGAACTCAAACTTCTTGCAAACACATGTCACCGAATCTGTCAATGTGTCATGGCTCACCGTATACATTCGGCGCAACTTCTCAGGGACGAGGTCATTCATCAGTGAATAAACCTTGAACTCACGTGTAGACATTTCTGGCACCTTGTTTATACTGTATCGTCCCAATTTTTACAGCTCTACTTGGTATTGCATGAATATCTCATTCGCATAGACTTTTGCACCGTTCAGCTCCAACAGGGTCTCAAGCAACCTTCTCTTTTATTTGTACGTGCTTGCAAAGTCTGCAGCCCTTTCTTTCACGAATAATGAGGCAACCATTTTTTGGACGGATATGACGAAACTCTTCAAATTGGTAGTTGTACCCACATAACTATCGAACCAGGCATTCATAGATTCACTTATGCCCGTCGTTTTCATGCCTGCAGAAAAATATCTTTTCGTATAAATGACAATCCATTGCTCTTTAAGCTCATACAAGTGTTGGAGCCACTCGTGGTCTTGCAATGAGTAATCCTCAACAAGCTTTTCCCACTTCTCCTCAAAATCCTCAATTGTTAACAACTTGTTAATGCACTTGTCAAAATTCTGTTTAAAGTCTGGATACTTTGCATACACGTGATGCAGACATTCAGGATATTTGTTGCTTATGTGCCAAGTGCACAAGTTGTGTCGAGTATCTGGGAAGACGGTAGCAATAGCCTTATTCATTGAAAAATCTTGATCGGTGATGATAACTTTGGGTGCTTTGAAGTTCGTTGCTTCCAGCCACACCCTAAACAACCATACAAAAGAACTCTCGCTCTGGTCCCTTAACAAAGCGAACCCGAACATGATGGAGTGGTAATGATGATTGATGTCTGTGAAAGGAGCGAACAGCGTCGAGTACTTGTTGGTACGGTATGTGGTGTCGAAAGTCACGACATCCCCAAAATGCTTATAAGCTAGCCTCGAACGACCTTCAACCCGAAAAATTATGGTAACTCGATGCTCGTTGTTAAGTTTATAATTGAAGGTAAACTGTGGGTCCTCCATCTGCATCCACTTCAATAGGCTCATTGAGGTCATACGGGGCTCGTCTTTGGGTTCGGACCACGTTACGAACGTATGTCGTGTTAAAGTTTAGATTCTGAATTCCCCCAGCCTGTTCAGCAAGAACATTAACAATGTCGGTAGGTCCTATCCGCGCATTGCTCATTATGTGAATCAGGCTCCTTGCGACCTTACCCATCTTCTTGTGTTGATGCATCTGACTCACCTTAGAATGAGTTACTAACGGGTGATTGTGTGCCAATTCCAAGCTAGTAATAAGCCAATGATCTTGCTTGGGTTTATGGCTTACGAACATCTTGACCTGGCAATTCGTGCCTGCAAAACAGTCTCGTCTTCTCCGCACACATCCTATTTCATCATCACTGTCATCATTACCGACATGTGTCTCATTCTGTAATGGGTTTCTACTCCTATGACACTCGTATAAGCGAGAGCATATTTTTTTGTTATGTTGCTTGTTATTGTAGTCTTTATTCTAATGTCAAATCCAACCCTCAACGAATACACTCGAAAACATTCTTCGGCTTCCTTCAATGTTTGAAACGTTCGTCCTAGATACGGATCCACTAGCATATATTGGGGTGTTGGAGCTTGCAACGAAATCGGACATTGTGAAACAAAACATATGTAGAAATAGATTACGCTTAACTATCAAATGACATTTCTTAAACATATCGAATCAAAATTACCTTGATGAATAGACCAATTTAGCATGACAAATATACCAACCATAATCTCAAAAGTATCTCCAATTTAACAATTATTAATTTCTTGAACATAACA
This sequence comes from Escallonia rubra, assembly GCA_033065855.1. NCBI lineage: Eukaryota > Viridiplantae > Streptophyta > Magnoliopsida > Escalloniales > Escalloniaceae > Escallonia > Escallonia rubra. The sequence continues at coordinate 148,569 of JAVXUO010000323.1, forward strand.
AATTAAAATTACTAAGATGAATAGACAAATTTAGCATGCCAAAATACAACAAACATAATCTCAAAAAATTCGAATTTAACTATAATAAATTTTTGAACATCACAAATTAAAATTACTTTGATAAATAGACTGATAAATACAACAAACATAAACCCAAAAAAATCTATATATCCATCCAAAAAAAAAAACTTAATCATTCAACTCATAAAGAAAACTTCACCATTCACAAACTTACCTTGCTTGAGTGAAGCTTGAAGCAAGTGTTACTTGAAACTTGAAGGGAGCTGAAAATGGAAGCAAGGGGATCTCAAGTGAAAAATAGCTGAGAATTATGGCACTTTTGGAGTATATATGCCAAGTGATCCGTCACACTACGTAGCGGACAACAGTCGCGGGGACAAGATGTGACATGTGGACAGGATGTGAGATGTGTCAATCAAAAAGTCATCCGCTACATTGTGTAGCGGACTACTTTTTGACTGACAATTGCCCCTTCCATGTCGTCCGCTACACTGTGTATCGGACGACATGGAAGGGGCAATTTAGTAAAAAATCCCGTCCGCTACATTGTGTAGCGGACGACTGACAATCTTTTAAAAAAAAGATTTGGGTCGTCCATCCTTTCAGGATGGACCGCCAGATCGCGTTGTCAACTTCTGCTATATTGCCCGCGCGGTCAAGGAATCAGCTCCCATATATATATATATATATATATATATATATATATATATATATATATATATATGGGGTGGGTGTGTGTGTGTGTGCGCCTCAAAAATTTGTAATGAACTTTAGGTATAACTATCTAGCAACAACTAGAAAATCAGCGCCAATGATTAGTTGCTAAATATTGTCACAAGGGTCTCCAATGAGTTTCTGAAACTTTATTCTGTGGCTGATCCAACCCCACAATTAAGTATATCTCTTTGACATTACTGTGAAACTTATATTTCCTTAATTAGTAGTCAATCATGAAAACAGGGAATCCTCTTTAATTAAAGACTGAAATAATATGGAAAAAATTTGGTTACTACCTCGGTTGGAGGAATCTTCCTCCTACCCTTTATATAGCGACAATCAATTGTCTCTAAATATTTCTAGTGACTTTTATTTAGTGACGCTAAAAAAGTGCTACTAATAATTGTTGCTGAAAGTGTTAGAAGAAAGGTCGCTTGAAATATGACTATTAATTGTCACTATACATGGGATTGAAGAAAGATTCCTACGACACGGTTAGGAGCTAAAGTTTGTTCAAATAATATTGAACAACAATTTTTTCCGAAAAGGAAAAATGGTGTTGGGAACTTGGGCTCACAAGCTATGATTAGCATAGGTCTCATTGGGATTCTTTAAGCTTCTACAATAATCACATGTACTAGTTTACTATTAACCTTGACCAATCCTTGTCCTCTTCTTAATTCATTGAATCCTTAACTTGGAAAAGTTTGATGGGAGATAAGAAAGATAAAGAGAGAGCTTAGCCCCCGACTTTTAGTTGTTTAACGTGGGGATTGCAAAATATTTTCCAAAGTTCAAAGAAAGGTCACATGGAAACATGAGTACTTAACTAATTCACAGAAACATGCCACCATATGCGCTAACATCCATTGCCTGGATTGAAAATACCTTCTCGTGATCTCTCCGTTTGACTTGGAACAACCACCAAAAACTTGCATAGATTAATCAACCTACTAAACAATTAGCTAAAGTAGTCAGAAGATGCATAATTTGTGGACAATATATAGTTGTTTGAAGATTGATCTACCAATTATTATGGAATTAAAGATTCAGTCTTTTATCAAATCATTGTTGGGGGGGTAGGAGGGAAGTTTTATGAGGCGCATTGTCTTTAGGATTTCTATAAGTTTATATTTTTATGTTAGATGTGATCTTTGGAATATTATATAGTAGTTAATTTATCGAATATTGCCACTTTCAAGAATTTTTAACCTGGTGATCAACGACTAAAACTTTGTCCTACAAATTCAATATTTTGTTCTGTTACCACTAGCCATAAGCATGTCACTTGCATATTCACGTGTAATTTACAAGGAAATAACTCAAGTTAAGAGGTACACCAAATCCTATAAAATAAAGCAAAAACGATTCGACAGAAACTGTACTATTTTATTAAAGATATAGCAAAAGAGGAGTTGAATCGTCTCGAGCTCTCAGAAGAACTCAAACCTCTTTCTGAGAAGCCATCTGGGTCTACCCATCAAGTACAAAGACAAAGGAGAACGATTATGAAAGTAGGTAAATCTCTGTTTTCAATTATGGTGTTGAGTATGAGATGTTATTGTATTAAGAAAGCAGAAAGTGAGAGAGCAAAATAATGTAGAGCATATAAAGTATCATTGCGAATGCATGAACACAACCCACGTTTGCTTTTCTATAACTAATTGCATGTTCATTGGGTCAAGTTCCCGAGGAAGAGATTCGGTTAATAAAGTCGGTAGCCGAGTTTTGAATGAATGAAGACTGTTTTTTTGAATGCATGGTCCAAGGTATTAGGGTTCCATATGCCATAACCAAAACTTTCCTCTGAGCTCTGGCATCAAAACAGTAACGTCTTTACACTCTTTATTTAATTTCAGTAGTTTAAATGTACTCTCCCTCCCTAGATGCCTTTGGTGCTGCCTTGTTTCATTGGGAGAGAGAGAGAGAGAGGATCATGTCAAGACCCATGCATACTGAGATCAACTTTTCATTTTTGGTTTAAATAGTATAATTGCATTGGTGAAAGTTTTAAATACATAGGTAGGTTTGAAGACCCATAGCAAAATAAAACTAACAATAATTGGGTGCAAAAACAACCAAGTATAATTTTATTTTCTTCTCTAATAACAGAATAAAATATACTATCCCCCAAGGAGGAAACAACCAAAATATAGCGATGTTGTTGAGTAGTCATTCCTGAATTGACAAAGATTCTAGCTTAATCTAACGAGGTAATGTTTTTGGCTTTCTGAAAAAAGTTTCTCTACACTTGAACCTAAATAAGAATAATGAAAATATGTATAAATAAAACATATGTCGAAGAATATTAGAGTTGGCACAGCACAGCTGATACATTATGTGTACTTGTCATGTAGGACATATAAACTACTAGTCAATGCAGAGAACAATGAGCTTAACCTATCTATTTTTAGCTCAGCGACACGTTAAATTAAAAGGATAGAGACATGGGTTGAGTGATACGATGAACTTGATATATTTCACAATGTCAAAATAAAGAAGTAAAGATAAGTTCTTACAACTTGAAGTTCTTGAGTCTGGTGATTAATGAGTGGACTCGTTATGAGTTAGTAAATCTGGTTATAAGGATGGTGCGTATTGTTGGCATTATAAAGATGGTATGTTGGTTGGGTTAAACTAGTATCTACATGGACTAGTTAGTGTACATATGCATATGTAACGTATATTGAGCACTGCCGGGATGTCTTTTTTACAGTGTATTACTCATGTTCAATGTTATCTGTATTTGTTTTATTGTACCTGAAATGTTTGGAAATGACTATTGATTGAGAAATTGAGTGGATACTCGTCCCTATGTCTATATCGAAATGCTATGATTTTATTTGAAAATCCTTTTAAAAAAAATTATCATTTGACTCTATGAAAAATTGTCCGAATCGTTTTGTTGTTTTTAATCCTTAATCGATCTTACTGAGTTCTCAAAAGCTCACTCTCGTTTGACTTCCTTTCCGCAGGTGATAACCAGCATTAGGTTTCCTGAGTTTGAATTAGAGCCGAGAAAGGGAAATTGAATTTAAAGTTTTAGTATTGTCCATTAGAGCCACTGCATGGGTGAGGATTGTTTCTTGAAAACTTTCAGGCTTAGATTTGGAATTCATTTATGACAATCTACTAAGAGTACGATTAGATTGACAGTTTAGTTACTCTGATGATGGTTGTCAATTTTGACTTTGAGGTATTATTGTTTTAGTGTAAATGATGGAGTGAGTGTTAAAGTTTCGAAAATTCTAGAATGTTACAAAGTTAGTACAAAGAAAGGAAAGAGCAAGGAGAGGGGAGAGAGGAGGAAGACCCCCCCCCCCCCCCCCCCAACCACAGCATTAGCAATTAGGTTTTTTTTTTTTTGTTATAAAAGAAAATTTCATAATCATAACTTTTCTTCTTAGTTACCTAGTAACTAGACTACTTTCCAAGAAAACCAAGATACATAAGAGGAAACTATTACAACCAAAAGGAAACATAAATAAATACGAGTCTTTGAACTTGTCTCTTAATTATCCTATAAAACCATGCTTGAACAATTCTCCAAAAGAAATTCAGCATTATTTGGTTGTCTAGTAAAGGAAATAGCGTGCTAAAACTCACTTTGATGGATCTAAGTAAAAAGAACCTAACATCAAATACAAAAAAACAAAAAAAATCCTTAAAAGCCCATTCACAGCCTCCCTCAAAAGTCAAAAAAGTTACTGATCTCTGCCCAACGTCCAGAACTTGGAGGTTACTCCAAGAATAACTTCTCGAAGGTCCACGCTCCCGCGATGGGGGTGAAAGCCATGTCTAGCAAGTCACCACCACCAACGGAGAAGCCTATGTAAGCTCCTGCAGCTACTAAAAAGTTAATTGCAATAGCAATGCCCCAGTCGTGCACCAAAGATTGCAAACAGACACGTTGTCCTTCAGAAACCTAAAGTCGAAACTATAAAACAAATAGACAGATGAATAACTGCCATGACAAAGAAGAATGGTCCAAGGGAACCACCACTCAAGCACAAGTATGGTGATGAAGTTCATTTAACGAAGACACTTGAGGAAAAAAATGTTTGTTCTTTTGTGTGGCTGCAAGAGTAATATAAGGCTGATCTGCTGCTTTTGCTGGAGTGGTGAGCAAGGGTAGACGGGTGATAGGGTTCGCAACTGAAGGATTGTTGTCTTATTTATGTTGGGTGGGGGGGGGGAGGGGGAGAGAGAGAGAAACAAAAAAAAAAGAACTTGATTAGCGCAATTGCACTACTTATCTTATTACGTTTAGTTTCAAATCTTATCTAGATCCACCACGGTATACCGTGGTGTTATTCTCATATTTTATACTTTGGATCCATCGAGGAGAGTTATAACCTAATGTTACTTTCTTGCCATGTAAATAGATCAAATAGTTAGGACGACTTCTAAACCTTTAGTCAGCTTTCGAGGGATATTCCGGAAAGCAAAGCTTTTTGGTGTAAAATATGTTATGTCGAAAAAGATTTTTTTGCTCTATTTAAACCCAAAAAAAATATTACCAGAAAGCTTTATTGCGAGACTCTCGCTGGGGGGCCATGGGACATAATAAGCTTAGATAATAGAGGGGAATAGTTTACTTGATATTGTACGTCTCATTATTTATGTCCACCATTAAGAACCCTCCTCAATAATGCCCCAGTAGGATTATATTATATATTCCTAAGACTGTACAATATTTAAGTTAGTGACCAACTCCATAACTGTATTAACCGTAATCTGAAAGATATGCTATAAAAGAATGGTGAGTCGATGTTTCCCCCAGTGAGAGAATTAGGCAAAACTTGAGCCTTCATGTGATCACATGACCCTAGAAAGAACTGAGTGAGACTGCTTTCTGATATCGTGGTCAACAAGCCCTTGCAGAAATTTCAATTGTACTATATACCTCCATGTGCAGTTGACTGAGTTCAAAAGAATCCAACCCTTTCTTTTTCAGTTGACTGACTTCTCATGCTCCTAAGGACTCCAACATCTTGCGATGTTGTTCATTTTTCTTGTTTCCGTTGGGGTGGGGGTTGAGGAAGAGAAGAATTATATTCCAAGAACGAGAGTAGTGTAGCAAAATCAATCTCTGCCAAAGAGAGAGAAAAACATGTTGCTGTGTATTGGCTTGTATAGTTTCTTTTGTACAAAGAAGCAAAGAGCAGCTCCTCCTACCAATGCTTACCACACTATCACTGACCTGCTTCCCTACTGTGAACACTACAAAGAATGTTGGCCCATCATGAACCTTAAAGCTGGGGAAAAACGAAAAGCCTAGCCAAACAAAGCAAACTAGCTAAAAGGTAGAACTCATCCCTGCCCCATTCTATCTACCTGACAATACCTATGAATTTTACATTCTAACTTGAGAGAATAACTTTACATCCGGGGCAGCGGAGGACACAACAACGAGGAACATATCTAGAGTATAAACAGGGGCTGATTTACATGGTGGAGCCGTGTCGAAGATCTTCCATCTTGTCTTCGAGAATCCGGGAGACATGGAGAAATAAATGACGCTAAAAAACAAAACCACAGCCTTATTCCTGTAAAAATTGGAAGGCTGGATTTTCAAGAAGTTCTTCGGCAGGTTTTACATCCGAGAAATCCTTCTCATTGATAGAATTGCTTATCTCATCAACCGAAAAAGGAATGCTGCAGTTAAACAACAAAATTAGTAGATAGTACTGAGTATAGTTTTTCCTCCAAGATCTTTTCTTATCATAATACCTAGAACTGTCATCAAGCAAAAATGAGTTGCTATCAGCATCACTCGACTCCTCAGTCATTAGTACTTTCATGGTGGAAATAACCTGCAGAAAGGAGACAATGAGCAGGCTAAGATCATACATGCATATACATTTTTGCCTCAACACACATATATATTACAAATATGCAATATACAGTTAACAGACTAAAGTAAAGGAGAAGAATCTCTACACATCATTTTTCTACATACATCTGGGGCTACACTTCGAGTATTGTAGTTGTCATCACAGTAGAGCGTACATATCCTATGAAGCTGTTGAACACTTAGAACCTGAAAAGAGCAAGCATCATCTTGAGTGAGAAAGAGAGTTTCTGTGTGCACTTGTGAGTGTGCATGCGCTCACACATGCGTCTCCAACAAATCTATTTGCCCTACTTTACCACAATTGAAGGAAAAAGCTAAAAATTCAAGTCTTGATTAAACATTTGTGAATAACAAGTACTAAGCTAACTCCAAATTTAAAGGACATGCATTGCAAATCCCCATGAGTAATTTGTACTTGGATTTCACTAAAAAATGATGAGAGCCACTAAACTAAATTGGAATCAGGAAAAAAGAAATACATACATGTATTTGAACGCAACTCCCACCAACCCCTGGCCGCGGGCACAACACACACACACACACACATATATATATATATATATATATATGTCCACAGATACGCGTGTTATATGTATTTTTTCTTTTTGTGTGTGTGTGTGTGTGTGAGAGAGAGAGAGAGAGAGAGAGAGAGGGTGGGTGAAAGAGAGAGATAAAAGATGTGCGTGAGAGAGAGAGAGAGAGAGATTACAGGGCAGAGGTCATTTGTAAGATCGTCATACGAAATCCTAGACTTCTGGTGTATCACCTGCATATAAACATATATGGCAATTCAACTCAACGGAGGCCCCATAACATACTAATACATCCAAAAATGTTTCATAAATTTGATGGCAGAAAAACATAATAAGCTATTATCTTGGTTTCAAGGAACATATTTTCCAAGTACAGAACACCATTGGGCCCATTCCCAATGGCTTAAGCTTTAGAGCGAGATAGACAATTTCTAATGAGATCCATCGACAAGTTGACATGGTATCAGAGCTCAAGTTTGGCAGGGTAGTTGGTTCGAATCTCGCAGCTTGCACTTTGTCCACCTATCATATACCCTGGTGATTGTGTTATTATACTTCCAGTTTTTAATTACAAAAGCTGATTAGCATTTATGTTGTTGGGCCACTGACGAGCATCTATGGTTCTCCGGCCAGGGCCGGTTACAGGATCTTAATCTGTCCTATAACATGCAGCCACCTTCAGTCAGCCTTTACTCGATCTTGTACTTCGCCATAATATGACGCACCTTTGGCTTCCCTGGTATCTCAACATGCACGATGTTTCTCTAGACTAACAATTAACATATGCCTATCGCACTGCGTAAACTTTGGCTTTCCCCTTCCCCTATAACTATTCTGGTGTGGACTACATACCATGATGCCAGAGAGGGATTGGTCTTTTTTCCAGTAACGGAGAAATCTCCAGTAAAGGGGAATTATCTAGGCCATTATTCTCCCACTATACCCAATTGATGCCACTTGCACCATCTCAAACATATCATCCTTTCCCTAGTCTCCTTTCATATATACTGTTTATCTATCTCAAAATTGGATATGATTTGGCATTTCAACAAGTGCGAATGTCAGAGCATTTTCAACAAGTGAGAATGTTACAGAGCAACAAAAAAAAAATGACACAAGTGGCATAAACTAAAATCATTTTAGCTTACAGTCAGTGGCAGAACCAGAAAAATCTTCATAAGAATAAAGGTAAGCAAAGTATATTAGAACACTTAAATCGCCATTTTTTCCCAGTCTGTATTTTGGATTAGTAAACATGTGCTTTCCCAACAAGAAGGTGCACAATTGTGAACCTTACCCAACACATAATCCGTCCCTGCCAACAGAACAAGACATGTCCTTGCTTCACCGTCTCAATATGCAGATCTAAGAAGCCAACCCATAAAACATATGAACCATCTTGAGCTTCAAGCTAGATTCCTTCATTACTCCTGCTCATTTATACTCCATGATTTTTTATTTTCCAGATAATAGACAAGCATAGTCTTGTGCTTCAAGATAGATTTCTTGATAAACCAAGCTGAAGTCGCAATGAATGAAACAGGAGTCATGGAGCTACGTAATCATTAATAGGCTTCGAGATAACTAACAAAATTAGCTCTCCTAAAGTGCCACAATCTATCATTGAAACGATATACTTATACCAAGTGCATCAGCTATGAAGCACCGACATTTCACCCAGGCAACCTCAAGTTGTCTAACATGTCCCAACAAGCCAAAACATGTAGGGACACTTATGCACATGTAGGGACATTTCGGGAGACAAGCCACCTATGCACATCAGCACAAAAGTCGGTTGATTTCAAGACTTGGCAAAACCAGTGTTCTGATAACAAGTTAAGCTTCTCTGAGAGCTTTATCAAAGGATGAGCTACACATGTATATCATGCTTTAACACTTGTAATTAGAGCACTCTGCAGGCTGTAACGAGACTCTAGAAGAACAAATGAGTACCCAATGTTGTAGCATAAGCAAGGAAAGAAGGAAACATACCAAGAAACCAACAGCCTGCCTTACATGCTTTAATTCATCCCATGATGAGCCTGCAAACTGTAATGAGAACTACGATCAGACAAATTACAGATTAACTCTAGCATCAAGCAACATATTGACAATGACCTAGTTGATAGTAATAATAGCACTAATGAGAATTAAACCAATTATTATCAAAAGATATAGCCTTTCACACTTGACCAAGTACCTCTTCTTTTGCCTGGCCACACCAAAGCTCTAATTCAGCTAACCCAGACTTGACATATTCCCCGTTGCTAAATGTGCAGCATTCCCGCCGAAGGAGAAGGCTAAAGTTGAATATAATAGATTACGGATGTCTCATTAATAAGGAAGTGGAAGCATATACATTTAAAGGTTCAGGTTATGAAGGCGGAACAGCTACCTATTGAAAAGCTGTACGTTAATGTAGGAGAAAATCTGAGTGAAAATTTTCTGAACAAGAACTGGAGGAACCTGAAATAACAATATTTCTATGGATGAAAATGAATCCGCCTTAAATTCATTCTTATAGATACAATATTTCTGTCGAAAGTAACTACATACAAAATTTTCCTTCAATATACTGAGAAGCCCATTTAGGCACTCAATGATGCTCAGCCAGTGATTAGCTGGAGGACTACCACGAAAGGACCGTCCAGATGATCGCAAAGCATTTCCTTTTCTTGGTGCCTGAATTGTAAAGAGGGACAAGTATTAGCGTTGTAACTTGGTGATGTAGAGATCGGAGCATGCAAAAAATTCGTGATACTGAAAAGAGCACTTTAAGCGTGCAAGGAACTGATCTGGTAATGTTGCTGCCTAAAAGCCTCATCAGAAATAGCTAATAATTTCAAACAGCCCTGGCAGACAATTTGATCCTACTCTTTTCCAGCCCATCTTAGCTTTTGCATCTTCGCCAGTTTTTACAAGAAGGGATTGCTTACTCGAACAAAAGGCTTGCAGTAAACTTCTTGCTACTTAACAAGGTAATATACGGATTACAATTCCAAAAGCACAAGCAAAGAATGACCATATTAAAGATATTAAACACTATCTAAGGCTGTTGATATACTAGTTTAATTTTGAGCTAACATCTGTCGTGTCATTCATTACCAAATGGCGTGAAAGAGGAATACACCATGTAGGTGATAAAAGCGTATCACGAAAATCCAACTAGAAGAAACATCGGTGCCAGTACCTGGATGCAAGAAGAAAGAAGTGAAGACAAATCCTTCTTCAAATTGTCTCGAATAATTCCATAAATCTTCTCTACATAAGCAGTGAGTTGCTGCTTGAAAAGCAAAGCTGGATACTTCGCCTCAACCTGGTGCACCGTGTCAAGGTTGGCAGAAGATGGTGATGATCGAAATCCCTGGAAAGAAAATAAGCATCATATCAGAAAACAGTTTGCACATGGTCACAACCACTTCCATGCACTCCCTTCTGAAGAAGCGGCATATAATCTGTAAATGAAAACGTTCAAGAAGAAATTTGGTACCTGAGTCATCCTCCCAAATAATGACGTTGGAGGAGGCGGCTTCCTAGGAGTTGCACCAGCAGCCTTTAGACTTCGTTGAAGCAAAAGCAATAATGTTGACGTGTTACATAGCCAATAAGCCATATGGTTATTGTCAGCCTCGTTCTGCCCCGAAATACCAAGCATTATGAGTTTAATATGGAAAACAAAAGGAAAAGTTAAGGAAATTTCATATGATAATCTAACAGAAAGAGGATAGGGGAAAGGTGGAGAACAATCTGTAATCCCGCAGACAAAGACAACAGTTCTACAACCTAGAAAATTAAACAGTAAAAGTGTACACACTAGAACAGAAAAAGAAAGGATGAAAGGAGATAAGAGAAGTCTCCATTGCCACCAGCCCCTGCCATTTTTTCATTTTCTAAGCTTTATTGAACATCCATTCGATATCTCAATGCTTGCCCCAAAGAGGAGGAAAAATCAACCAAGGAGACAAAAAAAGATTATTTTGCTTTTTTAATCTTAAGTTCAGAACATAAACAAAAGTTCAACAATGACCATTTTGCTCCCTAGATAGCAGACAGTTATCCAACGACAGAATAGTGCTATGAAACGAAAAAAAATAATCACAACCAGTAGTAACGGATAATTTACGAATTTTGTCATTGGCTAGTAATTGTCAAAAGCATACTTATTTACCTCAATTGCAGAACCAATCATCTGAATCAGACGATCAAAGACATTAGTTCTTTCTGCTTCAAAGGATTTCCATTGGATAAGGCATTTATAAATGGTAAATGCTGCAACTGGTTTTGCTTGACTAAACCCAAGATCTTCCGTTACGCATTTGATAAGAGCATCTATATTCTCCTGCAGAAAAGACAACACATACAATGATCTACTTCCTTACTTTTCTTGTATCTTTTCTGACATTTGACATTCTTCATTTCACTTGAGGACCAACCTCCATTTGGAGGTCGAGACGAAGAAAATAATATTGTAAATCATGTCTTTTGGTATAACGTAAAAAATAAAAGTAGGCCCCGGTAAGCCAATCAACTTTACCAAGTTTGCAGAGGTGGACCTTTTATTGGTTTTCCATCCGTGCTACAAAGGTCCAAGTGCACATACTGATTCAGTTTTAGTAGGCGTCAGATTTATTTAGACCAAGAATTTCCAGAACTCATTAGTCATTTTTCAGAAAATCCAGCTTTGTTCATACCAGAGTAACCTCTAACGATAATGCTCACGTGACTCAGAGAAACATATAAACAATAGTACATAATTCCTACAAAATTAGGCGAATAAGGTCGTAGTGCACTGTATCTACTTTTTCCTAACCACATAATGCCTCGTCAAACACGACCACTCTAGCGTTGAAGCATGAACACATAGCAAAGCTTGTCTTGAACATGCAGAATCTTTTCATGTTTTCTTTTCTAATTTCATCAGCAACAAGGAAGGTAATAAAATAGTGAAAAAAAAGAACCATCTATTTAAAGTGGAGGCACGTACACGCTGCTTTTCAATATTGGATCTCCTCAAGTTGTTACCAGACTCAGTGCCAAGCTTCTTTGCAGGTGTGGCACTCCCTGGTTCCTGTAGACAAGGTCTTTCTTGTGATCACGGGTCTTATAAAATAGAAATTCACCAATAACATGGATAAAGAGTGATTGGCAAATTATAGCACTCACATGATAACCGTTCTCGAGAGTCTGCAAGTTAAAAACATGAAATTGTCAAAAACAAATCCCAAACAAAGACAACCAATAAGACAATGACTAAATCTATGACATGATGACCTGAATCGTTGTAATAGCTAAATGCTCTGACATTTTTCTAGTAGGCGTCTTCAACAATGCCTGCTGACGCAGAATTTGGTCCTCTGTCTCCATGTCAGAAAGTTTTTCCTCAAGCCTGAAATAAAAGTCAAAAATTAACAGCCGCATTAAAAAGCACAAGTTAATTACAAATCCTCCAGCTTCTTCTAATTACTTTACACGGTGAAAAGGAAGAAAGTTGCATCATTGAACTAACATTTGCATGGCAGTTTTCAACTGAATTATCTTTGACTCTGCCTCCAACGCCTGCTTTAATCGCTCTTCACTAAGCTTGTTTGTTTCCTCGTACTTCTTTTCTGTTTCATCAATTTTCTTTTCTAATGAACCAACCAAAGCCTGAAAGGTTTCACGGCTTACAAGATATCAACAAAAGGTTTGCAAAAAACAAGTAAAATACAATTTTATGTTAATGTCAAAAGGTTGCAAATTCATTCTCATCAAATGAAATTAAACATGCTTGACTTTCGCAACCTTACCTTGAGTTTCTCGTTTTCAGCAGTAACCTTATCAATCAATTCATGATCAATGACAGGGACCTCTTGAATTACAGGAACTTTCTCGGCTTCTACCTTTGCCGCCTCGCGTTCCTTGATAAGCAGTTCTCTGGTTTCTTGACATTGAAGTTGCATATCTCGCAAAGCAGACTGTAACTTTGCATTCTCCTGTGTTTTAGCTTCCTCGATGTCAGCCTAAAAAGATTAAGAGGACCCAACCATCAGAAAACCTAATAGCAGAATTCGATATTCTTCGGTGTGACTGAAAAGAAGTCAAAAGACAGAGCATAGACACAAAGTGCAGCTCTTATTTGTTACAGTATTCGCAGCATTATTGTATCAGCAGTTGAAGCTAAATTTTGAATCTAAAAAATGAGGTTTTCAACGCTTGTTCAATTTTCTTTTGTACTCTTAACAACTACATAAAATTTCCACTATATAAGTAAATAGTGCTAATGCAGAAACATCCAGGAAAACATGGAGCATACTCAGGAAAGAAAAGGAGAAAGGAGAACTCTCACGACAAGGCAGTGCTTTCTAACCATGACTCTTAATTTCTTCAACTTATCAACGTAATTAGTTTTGATTACCAAAAGAATATGTTCAAACAGCAACCCCTGTTCACCTTGGGTAGGTCTAAGGGTGTAACTTGAATGGGTTGGGTTGGTTTTTTACCCAACCCAAAAAAACCGATATGCTTAAAAAGCCCAACGAGCTTTAACCCAAGAAAGATTGAATAAATTGGGTTGGCTTAGTTGGGCATTTTTGGGTTTCAATGGGTCAATCAAATTAGAATAAATATGTTTTATATTTAAATAAAAAGTGGAATGGTGGTGGCCAGTGATGGCGGTAGCCGCGGGGGTGATGGCTGCCGGCAGCGAACGGCGACGGCCAGCAGTGGTAGCTGGCGATGGTTGGCGGCGGTCGGCCGGCGTCGCAGGCGGCAGTGGTCGCCGGCAACACATTGGTGGCCGGCAATTCCCGGAGGCGGCGGCTGCTGGTGATGGTGGTGCCAGCCGGCGGTGGTGGTTGTTAAAAAATGTGACTTTTTATCAAATGCGTTTTAAAAGCCCAAAGCTTGCCCATTCTAACCCACTTTATACTTAGGTGGGTTGGGTTGGGCAAAATTTCAAATTTTTTTGGGTTAGGTTGGTTAAAACTATAAAGCTCAACCCAAAGTCACAGCCCTAGGTAGGTCATGTTGATCCATTGGAACAAGTTACTAAAGGCAGATTCTGAGGTAACCCATTAGTTGAATCTCCACAACCTTTCCTTCCTATGACGTTAATTGGAAGGAAAGGGTGTGGAGATTCTACTAAACCCCAAAAAGTTCATTGCACAAGCACCAAAATCCACTCAATGCAAACAAAGTGATGCATGGTTCTCCCTGTGACGTTACACATGCTACATAAATTACCGATGTTTAATTTTCGTCATAAATTCAATGGCGATAACAGGTCTCATGCCGTAGAGACTGCATAAAAGGCCACATTCCCGAGGTATAAGGAAGGGGAACTTCAGACTCTAGGGTTGCAACTTAGGCGGGTTGGACGGGCCCAAGGGCAAGACCATGCCCAGCCCACTCTCAGAAACTCGTGCTCATGCCCAGCCAAGCCCATTACAGGGCGAATAATATTTGTCGACGCCAAGCCCATGAAAATTTTGGTGGCACGGGCTGGACACGAGCTGCGCAGGGGTTGTCGATGGTTACAAATTAGTTTTGATTTACTCAATCTTTAAGCATATCAATTATCATCTAAGTCTACGAATTAGTATAATAAGAGAAAGTATAGTGACGTCTCAAAATGGGTTTCAATATAAGCATGAAAAAAAATCTTTTAGGACAAAAAAAAGATAAAAGAGGACAAGAGTTTCGAAACAATCTTAAGAAGTATACTCCCACAATAAGCAATAAAGTTAAAAAAAAAATATCTTGAAAGGTCTACAAACCCATATGCTTAGATGATTTTAAAGACTAAAGAAAATAAAACACATATCTTGTACACATAGTTTATGTGATTAAAATGTTGGATGGGCTGGATCTCCCACGGGCTGGGCTGGCCTTTAAAGACATTTGCCCATGTCCAGCTCATATTGTTGACGGGTCCAAAATATTGTGCCCACGTCCATCATAGTCTCTGTAAAAGTAAGCCCATGACCATATTTTTACTGGCTGGCACGAGTTGCCCACGGTTGCCCAACCCAAGTTGCACCCCTACAGACGCCCAACACCTTTTCATGTCCTCCCCAGCCACCAGGACCAAGAGGAGGGAAATAACAGCAAAGACAACAGCCTTTCGTCTTATCTAGAGTCCAACAAAATGCTCAATTCTTCTCTCCCTAAGTGGGACCTTTATACCAACAACCACAGAAACTGCGGAAAGATCGAGTTCCCAGTCTTTCATCTGCCTGGTAAACTTCACATACTCAACAAGTACCAAATTTATCATGGTTTCGAAAAGAACCTGAAAACAGGGTTAAGCCCGACACAAAAGAAGAGCCCAGAATATCATTCCTAGCCAATAAGTATATCAGTGTTTTTCTGCTCACTATGCTTCCTGCCCATGCACTAAAAGCCAAGCCAGTAAAAAATAAAACTTATCTAGTGCGCAACTCTCTTATCCACTCCCAAATTCCCAGCTAGAATCCAGTCCAAACACTCCTTTGCTATTTTCCATGAAGGGGTGGCTATATCTCAACAAGGCATGTTTGACCTTCTTAATATCTAAACCTTTGTCAAACCTTATCTGAACCAACGCGCAAATAAAAATGAGACGCAGAGAAATAAATGTGAAGTACTAACAAGGTGCTCTTGATCAACACCTGTATCTCCTTTTAGAACTATTGATTCTTTCCGCTTGCGAGCCGCCTTTCAACTTCAACAAAATTATCTTTTAAACCGATTTGAAAGGTGGCCCAAGTAGGAGGGGCCTAAGCAGGCAAAAGACCAAATAAAATGGGTTTCTCATCATCCTATGACTACAAACCTCCTGAACAAGGGAGCAGGGTTAGAGGTAGACATTCTTGAGATATCACCAAGAATCCATAAAAGTAATTACATGCACTTTTAGTATCAAGGATAACGAGTGTGTTATGATGCAAAACCTATTAACATATTTACCCTCATGCGTTTCTCCAGCTGCAATCGCCAGGTCAGTTCTTCAACTTGCTTTTCAAGCTTACTTTTGGCAGCTTGGAGAGCACCAGTTTCCTTTGCAGCCTGCAGCCAAAAAGCACATTCAACCTCCTACGTATATGCCCAACTCATGCAGAAAGAATAAGAGACTTCTATGATTCTATAGACAATCAGAAGGAATGAAGAGTAGTAAGCCCACAAAAGAAAACCAAACACACAAGTTGTTCCATAAATACTTGTCTGCACGATTTGAAGGAACAAGTGAACTTATCGAATTGAAGAACTTGCTATGGACAGTAGTCAGAGGTCTTATAAAAAAATTTCAATAGACCATCCTTAATCAAATTTCCAGAGAAGTAAACTCGAATGTGTACCTAAAGAGACCACTTAGATGAGTGAACAATATCTATGAAAATACATGCACTATCATATCAAATGTATGTAGCTGCAAATGCATACATTTTTTGTTTGTTGAATCATATTTGTCTAATGACATTGGTACTTACATACAGTATACATTAGCTGCAAGCCTCATCAAACCAAAATACCGAGAAATATGAGTCACTTAGAATATAATTGTCATTGTCGAAACTCGTCGTCTCTGTCCAAGTTTCTCATATTTGCTTATTGGGTGTTTGTCACGTCTATAGTATGTGCCTAGGTTGGCACGCATGCAATAAGATTGAATTATCAAGAATATCGTATCAAGTACAAAAAAGATGAAGGCAAAGAATTAACTAGCTTCAAAAACTATAGTATGAAAATTTTACGATGAAAGACTGGGTAAGAAGCAAAGAGTAACCATTTTAAGCTTCCGTAGTTCTCTGCACGCCATTCTACTTCTCCAGGCACATTGAGTAGCTATTGCTGCTTTCTTTATCCTCAAAAAACGACTGCGTGCCAAGTATTGTCGGCATTGACTCTGTATCATAGATTGACTAGATCAAAATACATATCATGTTTAATAAAGCAGCAACTCACCCGCTTTGGATATCACAAAGTGTATAGAGTTTTTCATTTTGGGTGTACATAAAAATCAGCGACAAGAACAAACCACGAGTCTTGAATATAAGCAGTGTAACCAGGGGCTTGTACATGAAGGGTGTGTGCGTGTTTTTTTCTTTTTTTTTTTGGGGGGGGGGGGGGGGGACTTCGTTTTTATGTGCTTTTGTTTAATACCAATCTTTCCCCACATAATTATTTTGTAATTGGATATGAATAGGGAGAGTAAGGCATACGAACCATATAAACTTTGTCAAGGTAAACCTTTTTACTCTAGTGAATTTCAGAACACTTCGAAACATTGATATTGGACCTGTAAGTCAAACATGTTGTTCAGCAGAAAAACGAACGCTTCAAGCTATGATGCCTAATCAACCAATCTTGGGGTAAAGGGTCTCTAATATTTATGTTTACTTTCACTTAACTCTTGTACATAGGAAATGAGACTCAACCTTTTACTGCAAATTTATAAGCCGTTTCTTTCACTCATATAACTATCTGGTTTAGTTCATCAACGCGAATGATGAAAAGATCAACTGTATGGGGGTTTTACTATCTATTCCCATACGTGGATTTCCCTAACAGGAAATTAAGCAAAAATGAGTGGGGAGAGAAGAATTTCAAGAAACGTGAGTCATAAACGTGGTTTGTATAGGAGAGGTCGAATTAGGTATATCTAATTTAATGGATATAAGTCAACTCTTGCGGATGCGCCCCCCAACCCCCCAAGACCATGTGTCTGGGACTCTGGATTTCATAACTTCTATCAAAACAAATGAATAGAATCAATAACGGTTCAATCATATTGAACTTATCTCAGCACTACAAGGTTCTTGAAAGAGATTTCTTCACATTAACAACAGCTTTATAGCTGCCTATAATTTCAGTAATTCATTGTTTCCTTGGACAAACATTGACAAAAAAACTCGTTACCATCTTTTTTGACCTACTTAGGACCCAAGGAACAATCTGGCTACTGAATTGTAATCACCTTTCAGAAAACATGTCCCAGTTTAACTTAAAGATGAGAACATCTGACCGATAACACATGTCAACTCTAGTCGTTTAAGAATTATGTAAGTTACCTGGATAAGGATTGCCGCAGATGTTTGCTTTCTTAAGCGAAGCTCATTGCGAGCAGCCATCCCACGCATTCCCCGTTGAATATAAATAGCCGAAGAGCACAACCTTTTATATGTTTTGCTAGCAAGATACATGCGAGCCTCATTCTGAATCCTCCTACATGCAGATTCTCTCCTCATGCTCTGATAGTGATAGCGTGCTACTTGCCCTACAATCATCTCGAATGGGTTCAAAATAAGTCCAATGCATGAGGAATAGATTTACCAGTTTAATTGCACGGACAATGAAATGCAGTTAGTGTCTCGGCAGTCTGATAGTAGTTAATACCTCTACAAAGGGCTTGGATTTGTATGGCAGAGGACCGTAACGTGCTATAACTCTTGCGTCCAAAATATGAACGAACTTTCCTCTGGATAATGCATGCAGATCTTCCCAAGACTTCACTTCTGCGAGTATCAAGTTCTGCCATCTGACCAGCTCTTAGAAACACTTTTGTTTTACCAATCTGCAATTTTTTTTTTTCCCGTTATACTTGCATTCACAGGGTAGAATCATGCAACTCAGCAGCCTAAACAGAAATATCTAATCTATATTCGAGAAAGCATGTTTTGATGAGTTAAGTTTCCATATAGGATTAAACACGACACAAACGTGCCATGTCACTGCCATATATATCTGAGTTATAACAAGCAGAATAAGAGTATTCAGACAAACACAAAGAAGACCATATTTCAGATTCAGTAATTTTCTTGCCAGATGTGACACTATCGCATCAAAGAAGCATATGAGTGAACAATCATGCTGAAGACACAAAATGCAGAGACGAAGTCTATTTGCAGGTCGAAAACAAATACCATGAGATATGTTGGTTAAAGAATGATCTCTCAGCTCTCATTTTGACACTCCCTCCCACCTTGAAGATTTGCGAGTGTTGATGTGGCCTTATAAGGCCCTCCCCAGGAACTCAAGAGTCCTACTTGGCTAGCTCTACTGAGGGAGACCATACTTGTAGACTGCTGTCTCCTATACCAACAGTTTTATAAAGTCCATGTCTAATAGCCACAAAAAATGCAATGCTCATAAATGATACTACCACTTCCTTTTAACAGGAAAAAACAGTTCACATGATATTGATGTTTTCCATCCATTGGCATATCTACACACACACACACATTCATACCCACGGAGTATGCTTGTGTTACCTAACCTTGGAAAAAAATAGGGGCACGACTGCTTTTCAATAAACAAACCTTATGCATTCTTTCTTTTTTCAAGAAGTAAACAAGTCTAACAGTGGAAACTATGAGTACCTGATAGCCTTTTAGTTCCACCTTCTCTAAAAGCATCTTGGAAGCAGTGACCTCATCATAGCTGCATAAGTAAATAATAGAATAGAACCCATTAAATTTGATACTGTTTCCATTGCAAATAGAGTGCTAGAAATGTTTGATGTTTAGCCAGTCTTTGAAGACTACCTTCCTTCCAAAACATCAGGTGCAAGTATACCAAAACGACCAACAAATTCATCAAACGCTTTTCTTGTGGGAAATCCAGCACAACTGATCCTAATTGCTTCCATAACTCCCTGGGAAAAGATCACGTCTGAAATGCATGCTGTACACTATCGAAAGAAGAAATGATAGACATAAAACTAAAAAAACAAGGTATTATACTGACCCCACAACGAAGTTGTTGTAGTACATTTTGGTTCTCAAAGATAGCAGGCTTCAGAAGATTATTTGGCTTTACACAACGAATGTAATGCGGCTCTGTGGAACTAAGTGTCTCAAGCAAAGATTGTAGTTGTTGCTGTATTCAGTACATGACAGGAGTTAGCCAGAGAATAAAAGATCAAATAATATGCATCAGCCAACTGTGACAGCACAAGAACATACCTTGAACCGAGAACCAATTGACGAGAACTTTGATGTCTTGGAAGATTCCTCAGCTAAAAGTGGGAACAAACCCGACACAAAGGAGCACTTGGATGCATTCAAGAGTGCTTGATGCTCTGCAACAACATAGTCTTTGTTCTTATCCAGGAAGAACTCAGTTTGATAAGTGACCTGAAATCATATTGTGCCCGTAAAATAAACATTATGCAGTCCCCTTACTTTCTTTCTAAAAGTTGGATTGCATCAGTCTGAAATACCACCATAAAAGGGGCAGCCAAGTTCACAAGGCTCCCGCTATTGCAGGGTCTAGGGAGGGTCGATGGAAGCAGCCTTTACCCCACAATTGTGGAGAGGCTGTTTTGCATTTCGAACCCATGAATTTTATATGGGCTCACCCTAATCTGGCATAAAACCACACAGAATGAAATGAAAGAAAGATACATACATCGCCAGCATAGTGACAAATGGTGAAGTCTGTCTGTGATAATTTTGGTTTGCTGAAGCGTTTATGATCTTTAAATGTCTGGTATAGCTTTTGCGCAAATGTATCATGTGTTGATCTTGGAAACATGCTACAGAGAATAAGCAAGGTAGCATTAGCATATGGTGTTTCTTCTTTCTGATCCTATTAAAAGAAAAGGCAATGTCCATAACCAAATTGCTGCTGTACATTCAACATATACATACCAAGCCTCGTCCAGAAGGGCGATGATGCCTCCAGGTTTCTGAAGTGATAAAGAATAAATCAGAGATACAGACCTCAAGGTCAGCTTAAGGATAAACACTTAAAATATTGCTCTAGCAGATACATCATATTATCCTTATGCAAACACACACTTTCTGATGGAAGATACGGTTAGGAGGAAGTTAACATTTAGGTAAAAGATTGAATTTGGATCACGCCAAGCGGGCAACAACAGCACAAGTACACCTAATGACACAAGCAACAAACGCCACTAGTGTGACCTGCATGCTACGAAGCACCAAATCAAAAATCAGTTCCTGACACTGCGCTGGTACAAGTATGCCTCCAACATGCTGAGACACCAGGTAGATATTAAGATGAGTATCAAAATGCATTTATCTACTGAAAAGTGGTACGTGCTCAAACACACATTTAGAAACGATCTAAACATGTATTGAGCCTAGGCGGTAATCTACAAAAGAAAACCACGTCAAGGGCAGATTTTTTGTGAAAGGATTTCGAAAGTGATACACATGGTGTTCGATAATAAGAACCATTAAGGATTTAGACGAGGTGGGGCCTAGGAAGCACGGACACCTCTTGTGCGTCGAGGTATCGTGCCCAAAACCTACCACCTTTAGGCAGTGTCCTAACTACTTTTTCAATTTTAATTCTCGGACAGCGTGTCAGGAAGAATCCAACACGTATGGAGCAGACCTGCAAATTTTTCAAACAAATTTTGAGCATCACGATGGAATATGAGAGAAAGTTGGGGTTTTTTATATAACAAAGGGTAGGGCAAACCCTTTCTTCCAATCAACTTCTGCCTAACCAAGAGAGAGAACGAAGGCAATCTGACGAAGGACACGGATCTCTCACTTGACGAGCATCTCATAGAGGTCCAGAGGGCAATGAATGTAATGAGGTAACTCATGTTAATTGGGATTAAGCAATTTATCTTTCCTTTTTCTTCGCTATATTTTTCTTGATAAGTAAGACTTCATGGAAAAACCGCCAAAAGGGGCTAACCGATGTACACAAGCCGTATCCTACAGACCACCCAAAAGAATTAAGTAAACCCATAAAAAGTTCAAGACAGGTGAAAGAGCCATTCCTAGTAGCTGAAAACCAAGCGCAAAGAGACCTCAGAAAAAAAGAAAAAAGTTTCACACCCAAAATGGGCCTAGAGAGCTTATCAAAAAGACACCCGTGATGTTCCTGCATACACACCACCAAAAGCACAAACGAGCCGCTCTCCAACTTTGTCACCAAGACTTCTTAACACACCCCTGAGCCCAACGATGGAGCAATGCAACAACAGATTTGGGCATTATCCAAGACATTTGAAAAAAAGAAAAGCAAATACCACAGATCTTGGGCAACTGGACAATGAAGCAAAAGGTGGTTGGCAGTCTCCTCATCTCCTGCTGTTAATGTTTTCATTTTTGTTTGTTTCTTGCATCACCTCTTAACTATGTCCTGTAACTTGACTTCCGCTATAACTTTTATTTGAATTGGTGTGTGGTTATTAGTTGGTCTTTCACTATTTTATGAGGTGGAATGTGAAAACTTAGACAAACACACAAAGAAATATAGGAAAATTTAGCGGTGTCCAAAAATTGGTAGTTTGGAATTTGCGGTGCCTGGTGTCTGCTTCGTTGTCGGTGTCGAACAAGATATTCATGTCCGTGCTACTCAGGGTGGGGGTTTGATAGCAATCAGGGCTTCATATGCAATTTCAAATTAGCAATTCCTACTCTGAATATGAAGCTAACTAGCTAAGTAGGTGTATCATGTTTTATACATATTCATAACTATATAATACTGCTGGAGTTCCCTTATAATCATATAGCTAGGTATTTATAGGTTAGAAGTATACGTGCATCTATGTATGTATATCTATGATAATATAGGAGGCTGATCCACATCTAGTGCTGAAATTTTTCTTATTTTCGGAACTCCAATCCAGCGGTCCACGTCGCCTCTTGGTCGGCTGAGGCTTCTTCATCTTTTAAATAATTCACGTGTAACCTCCCCTAAGAGAAGCAGTTAGCATCTCTTCCAATATTACGCCCTCAAGTTTCTTCCTCTCCTATTAGAACCTAATCTAGATATACATCCTATGTAAGTAAGAGCTTTTTTTTATAGAGGTAATTACATTGAGGTTTTTTCTTCATATGCATTGGCTATTTTTCCTTCTTTAACCGGTTCTAACCTCTCTTCTTCTTTGCTTGTTAGTAGTTTCACTTGTGTTAAAACTTTGTCTTCTTAATTTCATCACCGCCAACCACCCACCTTAGCCACTATCGTGGTCGCACCACCACTACTAACACCATGTACCCACCACTTTCACCAGGGTCCCTCTGCCTCCATGATAGCACATGCCACCGCCGGCAACCAACCACCATAAACAATATTCAGATAAAAGAATAAGCTTCTAGAAGAAAGAAAAGAAAGGGGGACAAAATCAGCGACAACAGCATGTTCCTCTTCCTCCCATCACCACCACCGCTGCCTCCCAAGCCACCGCCATCACCGCCGGCATAGTACCAACCTGTAGGTACCATTGTCAGTAATCATCCATCAACAATTTTATGTGCCCGCACCACCATCACCAACACCACAGCACCCACCCACTTCCACCATTACCCACAACCACGACCCCTTGACCACTTCTTCCTCCCATCACCACTGCCTGCCAAGCCACCATCACCACCGACGGCATAGTACCAACCCGTAGCCACCATCCATCACCACCTTCATTGGCGGCCGAACGACCATGACCAACACCGCGACACCCACCCACTTCCACATTACCCACCACCACGACGCATCACTGGCATAAAACACTGCGCCCACTACTTCCATCGTACCCACGACCACCGTCGTAACCGGCAGCACCACCGTTACCAACAACCAAAACCAACCACCATGTCAAAACCAGATTCAGTTTTTCCACCCATGATCAAAGCCAAAACCATCCACTAAAAAAATAGAAGATCAAAAGCAGATTAACTCTAAGAGAACAACGAGGGATGGAGAGGAGAGAGAGAGAGATAAGAGAGAAAAGAAGATGAATAGAGGAGGCAGAAAGTAAACGGAAGAGAAAGAGAGAGAAGAAGATGAAATGAGAACAAAGAGTAAAGGGACAAAAAGGGGTTAAAAAAAGGTATTTGTGGAAAAGTTCATAACTGAGCCAAACTGGGGCGGTTACGAGGGATGCGAAAATAAAAACATGGTATCTCAGCTGTCAAACATGTGATGTGGACGGCCAGATTAGAGCTGGAAAAATAAGAAATATTTGAGCGCTAGATGTGGATCAGCCCCCATATGTATGTTTTTTGGGGGCTGATCCACATCCAGCGCCGGAAACATCTCCAATTTCCCGGCTGCGATCTGGCCGTCCACGTTGCAAGGTGGATGGTCCAGATATAATTTTCTTTTTCTTAAATCTCGCCTAAGTGCTCTTCTTTTAGGCGGTTAGTATTTTTCCTAAAATACCCTTCGCACCCAAATATCTTGGCACTCAAATTGTGCCTCAAAAAGAGGAACAGTTAGTAGAGAGCCAAAACTTGCACCTTTACCCACCAACACCCTCAACCATCCAGCCATAGCCAATCAATCAAAACCTTTCCACTAGATTTTAGAGCTTTTATGCCTTCCACCAATGGTGCTGCCTCCCATAGAATCTTGTACTCTTTAAAGGAGATTGAAGAAAATAAAACCTATTAATCGATATCTATGATAGTACTTTGCTCCGGCAAAGGCTTGGCAAGAAACAGACCTGACTCCACGGCCTTACAGGGCGATACCTCCCTCAAAAGAACTAGCCAGGTAGATACTTATGAGTTCATGGGCAAGGTCTTATAAGGTCAATCACAAATCATCCGATATCTAATGTAGGATATCACAATCTCCCCGCACTAAGGCTCGATCACACATAGCCCAGAATCTTCCTCTCTAACCGATGTGGGATATACCCGGCTCACCCTTTGTTGCCCCCAACCATCCTCTTGACGTGGGATATACCCAGACTTGCCTTCGTTCCCTCCAACCATCAACAACCTGACTGGATAACCCAGCCCGAGCTTCCAAGAGCCGGCTCTGATACCATATATAATGACCCGGTCCACGGCCCCACGACAGGGCAATGCCTCCCTCAAAAGGGCTAGCCAAGTAGGTAATTATGAGTTAATGTGCAGGGTCTTATAAGGCCAAAATACAAATCATCCCACATCCAATGTGGGATAACACAATCTCCCCACCTTATGCCTTAGTGTCCTCGCTAAGGCTCAATCACAGATAGCCCAGAACCTTCCTCTCTAGCCAATGTGGGATATATCCGGCTCACCCTTCGTTACCCCAATCATCCTCTTGATCTGGGATATACTCGGGCTTACCTTCGTTTCCCCCAACCATCGGCAACCTGACTGGATAGCGCAGCCCGAGCTTTCGAGGTCGGCTCGGATACCATTTGTAATGACCCAGTCCACGGCCCCACTAAAGGGCGATACCTCCCTTAAAAGGGCTAGCCAAGTAAGTACTTATGGAGTTCATGGGCACAGTCTTATAAGGCCAATCACAAATCATCTCACATCCGATGTGGAATATCACACTTTGAGACCAGAATCAGCATACACAAGATCATTCTTACCACCAACAATTCAGGGTAGCAATATTTTGCAACAATGCAAGCCCACAGTGAACCATAACCACCTCCATCCCACGAAATCACAACCAACACCGTCCCACAGAACCAACGCCACAACCGTGCCCATACCACCTCCACTACCGTTCCAGAAAACACAACTATCACCATTACATAGAATTACAACCTCCGTCATCCTACAAAACCACAACTCCCACCAACAGCAAACACCCACCACTCTACCCACAACCACATCCACACCAACAACCACCTCTACCACCGCCCATAATCACACCCACCCTTGAAAGCCTACACCTACCAGCCCCACAGCTCGTTCACAATTGTTTGTATACTATATGAATCCAACCAAGCATGAACATATGAAAGTGTTCACGAATGTGTTCGTGAACAGCTCGTCCAAATAATAAACTAATATTTCAATTTTTTAAAGCTTATAGATTTTAAAAATGTGTTTATAAATCATGTTTAAAGCCTAAAGGCTCTAAACTCAATCAGTTAATATCCAAGCCCAATATTAAATTTAAACGCTTCCCATATGCAACCCAAGTCCATTACTCCATACGCAAACCAAAAAGCCTAAAGCATGAAGCCCAACTCTGTCCTTTCATTTAGAAAACCCTAAGTAACCTAAAAGCCTAAACCCAATAACCTCACAGCAGCAATCTGCCTCTCCTTCTCGGCTTTTCCTCCTCTCCCCTCCCCTTTCAAAGACGCACGTGCATGAAGTTACAAACGCCTCTCCCTCCCTCCATGACAAAGATCAGATCTGGGGTCGTGATTAACCGAATGAGCCGAGGAGAGCCAAGCCCGAGTCTTCTGGTAACGTAGACGGACCGAGTTCGAACATCAATTTTCGGCCAATAATGAACACAAGCCGAGTTAGAACATACCTGAAAGTATACGAACCGAGCTTGAACATGCCCCTGTTCAGCTCAAACTCAGTTCGTTCCTATACAGCCCTACCTACCACGACCTCCACCATCATACTGACTACCAACCACCACTCCAACAACCTACACCTCCACGTTGGTCGCTGCAAAGCAGATCTGGACAGTGGCGGCACTGGCGAGGTAGCAATATTGAATGTGATGGTATTTCTAGTACCAATCTTTGATTCTCATCAAGCTTTGCTTTACTTGTAGCCCTAACAAAGAGAACAACAAGAGGGGGAGAGAGATTCTCGAGATTTTTTTTGCGAAGTTTTGTTATATAAGATACCAGATTGAATTGAACTCTGAGAGAGAGAAAAGAATGGCTCGCGTTGAATAGAACGAGTGTGAAGTGCACTTTGGAAACGAGACTAACCATTCCTCTTAGTAAGGGTTAGGCAAAAATTCTTGAAAAAATAGCATCTCAGCCCTCCATAAGGTCACGTTGACAGGTGAGATGCGCTGGAAAAATAGTAAAAATCCCACCGCTGGATGTGGATCTGCCCCACATGTATACATATATGTGTTTGTATAGGGAGAGAGAGAGACAGACAGAGCAAAAGGCAACCTGGTCCGTGGACCAACAAGAAAAGCGTCATGACTCATGAACAATGCTTAGAGCAAGGAATTTCAATTGCTAATCAAATCCCCCACTCCACCCCCACCCCCAGCCCCACACACACCACCACCCCTAAAGAAGAGAAATTCCAAACCTTTTCAATGAGATCAAGAATATCTTGATTGTCAATGAACTCTATATAACTCCAGTCGATTTCTTCCTTTGTATATTCTTCTTGCTCCATTTTGAAAACATGCTGCCAAAAAGTCGTTACATGTGAGAATATATGCAATCCCAAAGTACAAGGCAAATGTATTTATGCTCAAACCTGATTGAAATGTTGCTGCAGTTTCTCATTTGTCAGATTGATACAAAATTGTTCAAAGCTGCATGTAATAAGCAATCATTTTACATCAGAAAAGCGTTAAAAAGGAAAACTAATGTCTAAGTTTAGCAGGTATTGGCACCATAAAACTTTTTCACAACACGAGGACCAACAACCTATGAGTATAGCTCAAATACCTCCCAAGCAGCCATTAGCTGCAGAAAAGACAGACTACAGCAGAGCTGCCACCAAGAGGTTTTTCATGAAAACACGGGCATTAAAATGCAGTAACAAAACCTTTCTTGTAAGTAATATGTTTCGAAGCGCCAGAAAGGGGTTGAACCCGTATACACGAATAGTATACAACCTTAAAAGAAACCTCAATTGTCGGAGTGCACAGCCAAAGTTACCTAAGCATATAGCGTTTTGGAGTCATTTAAAGATGAGAAACGTCATATGTAACACTGGAACCATGGCCGAAAAACTTTCAAGCCCCCAAAATGCTTATGAAAATCATATAAAGCACAGGGTCTTTCATGCAGTGCTCTGCAAGAAATTAACCAC
This sequence comes from Escallonia rubra, assembly GCA_033065855.1. NCBI lineage: Eukaryota > Viridiplantae > Streptophyta > Magnoliopsida > Escalloniales > Escalloniaceae > Escallonia > Escallonia rubra. The sequence goes on from JAVXUO010000323.1 coordinate 176,348, forward strand.
TGTAAATGATGAAAACAAAAGCGTACCACTTAAGCACCTGTTTGTCTTGAAACTCTCAAATCCATAGATGTCCAGGACGCCAATTAAGAATTTGGAAGAAGGGTCTTGACCAATAGAATTGTTAATCTTGTTCACAAGCCTGTATCAACAAGTAATAAAGACAATTAAAAAAATAAAACTAGATAAGATGAACAAGTACAATGTAAAACAGATTACAGACATAATTTACCAATCAAATAATCTCGAATAAACAATCTTAGCCAAAGCATCTCTACTGACGGCCGCAGATTCTGGATCAAGGCATTTTGTAATGGTCTCATCACGAGTTACAATCACACGTTTGCACAAGGAATCTTCGAGAGACTTCTCATCACACCTGAATAAGACTTGCAGATTATGGTGTTGCATTTTACAAAGATGTGAAAATTTCTTAAGGTGTTTAGATGTAAACGCGTGAATAGAATTTATAAACAAAATAATCATACATGAAAAGCTCAGCAGCTGTTCTTAGATGAAACCGAGACTCATCATTCTTAGGTTCAGAAGAATCTGTTTCACTCCCCTTCGTAAACTCAATGTTCCCTAAGTGCAGAATTGCAGCCACAACTCGGAATATAGCATCCTGCAAAAAAAACTTATTATTCGCATCAGAGTTTCAATAAAAACTTCATCATATAAGAGTTAACAGAAAATTTGGTCCCAAGTACCAGTACCTGCTCATCAGAACTGATCCCAACAACATCCATGGCCTTTTTTGTTGCGAGGTATTCTTTGGAATCATCCACTCCATCCAGTTCATAACAGTTCGATTGATTCAAATAATGGAACATCTTTGGATTAACCAATTTGTATCTTTCAGCATCCTGATAATAAGAATGAAGAAGCTCACATGTATAGATCTTCATCAAAATCAAACATCAAGTAACACATAAGGACAGAGTTGCAAAGTTTGAGTATTTAATAGAATGAAGTTTGTAACCTAAAATCCAATGCACAAGTTTGCACTTTCAAATAGTATGTACAAACAGTTGTAGTAAAGGCCAATTCACTCTCCCCCAATATCTCTATCAACGGTACTGTAAGCAAATAGATATCACTTACCTCAGGGGGTGCAGCACAAAGCATATAGAAGCAATGATAATTTCTCTCAGGATTGGAAACTTGACAAACACGTGACCTTTCGAGCAAATAAGTTCTGATAGCAGCACCTGATATCCTCCTCTGTTGATCAAACTGGATCTCCACAAACTTTCCAAAACGACTGCCATCACATAACATTCAGTAGCAGGAAACTTGTAGTAGCTGAGACTAAGATATGATAGTTTGTCTTCATGGGTTAGCTCACCTTGAATTATTGTTTCTGACCGTTTTGGCATTGCCAAATGCTTCTAGAACAGGATTGGACTGCCAAATAAAACATATGCAAAGCAAGTGTGTAAATATAACTGATGTGTTATTGCTGATACTTAATTTCCAACATCAAGTGATGAAGTAGCTTCAGACTCCTATATACAATCATTGTCAAATGAGAGATTCCATACCTCAAGCACTTGCTGCTCCACAGTCCGTCCCTCTGCTGCAGCTCTCCCTCCCATATAGGCCAGATAATGCATAAGCATCTTCGTGCTTTCTGTTTTACCAGCCCCGCTTTCTCCACTAACCAAAATCGACTGGCTAATTCCCTCATTAATCATTTGTCTGCATTCAAATATGTTTGCAAGTTAGGATCCCAGAGCACTGTGTGTTTGAGACATAAAGCAGAATCTGACTGATTACCTGTAAGCAGCGTCGGCAATAGCAAATGGGTGCGGGCTAAGCTCCCCAAAGGCTGCCCCTTTATACTGCTCCATCATATGCTTATCATATAAATGAGGCAATCTTTGAAATGGGTTAACAGCAATCAATATGTTACCTGTGTAAGTCTGGATACACGAGTAAGTAGTTTGGATTCATAGATCAGTACGGTTGGGAAAATGACAGTAAGCATAATAACGAGAGGCAACGTATCCACCACATTTAACAAATAAAGCGCATGTTATCAGCAGGCCCAGCAAGAAGAAGAACATGAAGAGGGGAAGCAAAAATTAATTCTAATATGAAGCAACAAATGAGAAATGGATATGTTATACATTAGAAGAGAGAGAGAGAAAACATGAGATGCATAAACATCAATTGAATACTTACATAAATCTCATTCATGTCATATCGACATCTCAAATTCTGCAGAACCCCCGGCTCGTGTAGATAAGCTAGCCTGGTCATATCATCCACACCACAAGGAGGTGCCTCGACATCTTTCGGATAGATGTTGGAGGCATTAGCTACAACCTACAGCACAAACAACAAAGAATCCATGAGAACGATGTATCCTCAACTTCTGTATCAATAAAACTAATCACACCGATAAGTCATAACAGGTTCCACGAAAGAAAAGTTAAGTTGAAGGCTCCATCTGTATGGGCAAAATGTTTAAACTAAGAAAAGCAGTGTTTGGACATTGCTGGATGAACTTCATATTACATGATTCCCTGTCATATTGCATAATTGCATATGACAGAATTAGTATGGCCAGTGCCCCAGAGGAAGAAATGCTGTCATATAAGTTCTCCGGACATATCCGGCCAGCTATAAAGACTTCTCCTGATGATAGCAAATAGCACAAAGAAGAACTGCAACACTACACTTAAATCCGTAGGTTAATAACTAGTCTGATTCAAAACATCCAACATTGAGCATCAAAAGCACGTCTCTTCTATATTAGGCTTATCCATAACATACCATTCATCATCCCATTGGCAGATGCAGTTCTCGCTTCGCACCCATCAGTCCCCCTTCCCCTCCCGTAAGCCTGATTTGTTTTTTTGGACCCCAACCGTCCAGAAAAACATGATCTGCTTTGTTGAATTGTAAACTGGTCACTCAATCTCCTTGAACCCCAGTCTTCCATTCATTTACTACTTATGGCCAAAGTCCCGGAGTAAACGTGTAAGTTACTAGCATAGCAATCATGCATACTACACCATATCTTATGTAACATGTAAGATAGACAACCCAAATGTGGTAGCCCAATTGGGCTACAAACAAGGTGAGCCCAGTATACACAAACCCAGAATCTCTCACACCACAAATCCTAAAAAGAGGCAGTTTGACACCAAATCTCTGGCACCTTCTTTGTGCACTCATGTAATAGATGCGACTCAACCCTCAGTTTCGCTATTATGACCCTGGGAATGTGGAGATTGACTAAGAGTCTAGGCCTGGCACCTGACCCTTTTCCCCTAGGCAAGAGTGGCTCAAACCAGTATTTACGGTACTGAACAAATTACTAAGATATAAGCAGTGGTAAAGCAACTATTTGAACATGGCCAGTACAAGTGTAATAAAGTAATAGAGCAGCAGAAGACAGTAAAATCCGGATCAAGGAACTATTCGAAAATTATGTAGAATAGCACCCTCAGTTTGATTGCAAGGGTCAAAGACAGTCCACAGTGGAAGAACTTACCGTTTTTCCTGATGTACAGTTTATTCTAATCTCTTTGTCAATAACTTCCGCCACTTCCCCATCTATCCAAGCTACCTCAGGATCTTCCACCCAAACATGAGAACCAGAGAGAATATTGGCTGCAACAGTCTGCATGACAGATGGGTTAGTGATCCATCAATCTGCTAAAGTTGTTGGCCAAGACAAGTCAAATCTCTATATATGTCAATTCAGTCAATATTGCCAAGAGCACCAGTCACTCACAAGCGAAAAGAACAAGCTATTGCATCGGGACAACTCCATATGAGCACCCTACTTGTTAATCGGGACAACTCCATATGACAATCAGATGAAAGGATAAATGGAAATAAATTTGAGAAACAATGCCATCAAAGAAAAGGGTTGCCCAGTGCACAATGCTCCTGGCATTGCATGGCTGAGGAGGGGTCAGATATAGGCAGCCTTCCCCCACTCTTTTGAGAGGCACTGCCATCAAATTATCATACTACTTAAAATCAACTACAAAAGGTTAGCTGATTGTAATTGATTCAATGCATTTTGATAGAGCAATTCTCGTAAAAGATCCTCGATATCAAAAAATGATTTTGCAGGGATGACAGTACACCCACAATTCTTTCTGTAGGTGGTGTGGCACATCAGATAGTATGATGGTAACTTGAATAAGAACGTTTCTTCTTGGATATAAAGAAGTTTCTGACACAGTCTCTTTCTGGGTTTAAGGATTTGAGGGGAATCTGTTAGGATTTGCATGCTTTATCTTTTTGATGCTGCGGAAGGTAGGTGCCATCTATTTCATGTTTCACTATATCATGGTTGCTAGATGCCTCCTGTTTACATGCTTCTCCTCCTACGTCAGAAAGGCTTCTCAAAAAGGTCACTTCACAGTATTGCAGTTACCACTAGTATCCAACAGTTAATTACAATAGCAGAAACAAGAACGGAAGGTGAATGACTCCATAGAAAAATATGCAGTTATACTGCTGACAAAGCAACAATGAAATGCAGTTCCCAGTAAATTGCATACACAAAAAAAACTATACTCCCTCTGTTCAATAAAATTTCCCCCCTTCAACTTTTTGCAAACTATCACAATCGATTTAGTACATGCAGACGTTTACTTTTACTCGTTGTTTTTTCCCTCGCTTGACTCGTCAAATGATACTTATTTACTCTGTGATAGTTATTTCAGTTCAATCTGATGTTTACACATCCTCAGAATTTGCGAAAAGTCAAAGGGGAAAATCCAATGCAACGGACGTGGTAGCAAATTAGCCAGCACGAAGGAATCTATTTCGCACTAGATAGCTTAATTAATATCGCATCCTTAACGAGATTGAGCCGAGGAATTTCTATCAAAATGCCAAAGTCGTCCAACAGTTACACATGGACACGAAATTTGATACATGAAATGCCTCAAGGAATTAGCGAATACCGATTCAATGAGCTCAAAAAAAGTCAGCAACAGGACCATAATTGAAGGTAAGAAAACGTAGGAAGTCAATACGATACCATTTCCGCGAAATGAAAATCAAAAACCCTAGATTTTCTTCAAATGTAGCAGCATAGATTCTTCAGACACACCGCGAATGCAGGGGGCTCCCTTCGCAGTTTTTGCCCCCCCTTCGGCTTTGAGAGTTTTGTAAGAGAAAGTAAACGTATGTCTTGGGATATATTTGCCCTCTTGCGCTTTCCGGTTGTTTTCTACCTGTAGCCGTTTTCTATACCCTTTCATTAAAGAAAAGGATGGCACGTACGTTGACGAACCTAAATAGCAAACTTCGGCTTTAGCATGTTGTACGAATATTCTTTCAATTCCGTGTACAGTGATAATTATTAGTCGCTAAAAGAATGGCACGTAAGTTGATGATCCTAAATAGTTAAGAACAAATTTTGGCTCTTACCAGTTTGTAGGAATCTTCCTCCAATCCAGTGTATAGTGACAATTAATAGTCGTTAAATATTTCTAGTGACTTTTTTTAACACTTTCGACATCAATTCTTAGTAACATTTTTTTAACGTCACTAAATAAAAATCATTAAAAACATTTAGAGATGATTGATTGTCGCTATATAGGGGTAGGAGGAAGAATCTTCCAACCGAAATAATGATGTCACTTTCACTCGTTGATCGATAATCATATAACTCAAAAAAAATATATGAAATAAATATACCCCCAACCTTAGATCAAGTTTACCTTTAACGTATAAGGATGATCTGTTGTACAACATCTATGTTGTAACACTTTTAGTGGTAAAAGATTGTCATTAAAATTATTTTGTTGTGGTTGCCAAATTTATAGTAGCAATCTTTCGTCGCTAAAATTTCTCTATTACATCAAAGATGTTGTATAGCAGAGAATCGTAATCTCAAGTTTACTTCCATTATTATCACGGATTACATCTCTAGCAACAAATTTCCTATGGTTGTGTAAATGCACAGATGTGATTAATTTACAAAAGGTAGGATATTTGAAGCGTGATATCATACCAAAAAAGAAATTTCGGCACGTGCTATTAGTGATTTTTACTTTTGCTCTTAATAAAAACTACGTTGATAAAACGTAAAGAGCAACATCTTATAGGAGTGTGGGTATCTCATCATAAACCCAGCAACCTTTTCAAAAGCCTCTGTAATACAAAAAAAAATGAGTATGAGGTATAGCACGTACTATTGGTGTTAAAGTGACATGGGAGTGTAGCATTTGAGAGCAACAATAATAGTCAATGTATTCAACATTATTAGTCTTGCGCCTGTAATGACCTTTGTCCCTGTAATCACCTTTGGACGAAAACTCCTTTGATTATATATGATATTCTGCCTTTTATCAAAAAACATTATTAGGTTAAAAGAAGTACGGTATTTCTTCCAAAACCAAATCTTAACTAAAAAGTTATACTCTTTCCGTCCCAAAAAAAAATTTACCATATTTCTTTTTGAGTTGTATTAAGAAATTGATCATTTTTCAAATTAAGAAAGATTTTATAGGTGTGTTTCCATCTTTACTTTTTTTACACTTATTTTATTCTATTTTCTCTTTTCATATTTAATCCTCCATTAACCCTTTTTTCTCTCGTGTTCCTCACTTTCTCTTTTTCTCTCTTAGAATATAATGAAAAACTCATAAAATATGACTCATTTCCTAAATAAGCATGTAAGTCAAACATGATCAAATATTTTGGGACAAAATGAGTATTATTTAGTGTAAGTACAAATTATGTTCAATAGGTCAAGTTGAGCATAATCGAGATGGGCATGAGACTTTCAAGCCGCGTACCTAAAGCTTCTTGGGTTTTTCTAATTCTTTTGGTGATGGTTAAGGGAGAATGCGAACTCTGCATTTGTGAGGAAAAACATTGGTCATTGCCCATCTCGGACACGCTTGGATTCAAAGCCTAATTTGCTTGATCCCTAAAGACTTAGCCCCTGTTTGACAACATTTTTTTTTTCAGTTTTCAAAAAAAAAAAATAACAATTAAAAAAAATAGAAAAACAAGTGGGTGTTTGATAACCCAGTTTTTTTTTTTTTTTGAGTTTTTTTTTTGTGGTGGTTTGCGGTTGCGGTGGTGAGGCGGTGGCCGCCGATGGTCGCTGGAGGTGGCTACTGGCGGCGGGCGATGAGAGGGTGGTGGTCTCAAAAAAAAAAAAAAAAACTGAAAACCGAAACTCATTTTTTGAGTTTTTAAAACAGCCTTAATTTAAAAACTGATTTTTTTAACTGAAGAAAAAGAAAAGGAAAAATGGTTACCAAACGCAACTTTTTTTTTCAGTTTCCAAAACTAGAAAAAAGTCCTGTCAAACAGGGCCGTAACAAAAGTATGGTCTTTGCAACTTATTTATGGCTATACCAATAGTATGAATGATAATATGGTATCCCTGACCCAATCCAAGTTTCTCTGTCCTGTTACCCTATATTTGTTTAAATGCACCCTGCATCGACCTGCTCCATACTATTTAGATCCAAGCCATCACATTTGGCCCAATTTAATACATGGTCAACCTCTTAGTTTTCCAATTCTTTATTTTCAAACTCGTCACATTTCGAAAAAGAAATTATTTTCTTTGTTTCAACTACTAGGGGCGATGATTCGGGGTGGTTAGAGGCGGTGGACTGTGGTGGCCGACAATGGGTTGTTGGAGGTCATTGTCGACGGAGCTCAACAAAGGTTGCCTCATGAGGAGGTAGCCGTCAATGGTGGCTGACAAAGGTGGTTATGTGCGACAATGAGTGGGAGGTAAAAGGCGAAAAATACATTTTTTGTTCAAGTTTTTTAAATGTAGTTGAGTTGATGATGGAAAATTTTCATATAATCCCAAATGAGTTAGATCCCCATTTATTTGAAATTTCCCAAGGGCATCCCTAGTAAGTGCCATGTCAGTCGAGTCAAAGTGGGGCGGTACTGCAATTAGTCCCTTCAATTCACATTCCTGATAAATCGTATCACCCTTTAACACTACAGGAGAAAAATCGTAGATCACATGTGTTGTAACAGCTTTCTTGCCGAATGACTGTCGCTAAAAGTATTTTATTTCTATTGCTATATAAATATAATGACAATTATTTATTGCTAAAATGCATTTAATGATATTTTCTGTTTCAGTAGATGTATTGTATGACAGATATTGATCCATGCAATGCATGATACATATTTGTGGTCACGGAGATTAATCTAGTTTGTGGCTTTTGGAGGCCTCTATTGCAAGGCCCAAAAAGAGAACGTACAAATTGAGTTATGGTGTCTAGGACTAGTACGCATCAAAGTCTTCAACCAAAACGAGAAGCGAAATCGTTCACACCAGAATAATTCGCTATCAAATGTGCCAATTAATTTGTTTTGCCTCCTTCACGTTACAATGATTATATCTATTCCATAAAGTAGCTTCTTCTATCAAGATAAGAGACCTTAGGTTCTAAGCCATTTCCAAAGACGAAAAGAACACAATATAGATGGTTTAAGTATGAGATGTTTATCAGAATAAAGATTTTGGTAAAGTTCTAACGTCACGTTTGTCAAAATAATATATAATTCCGATATCAGTGGTACGATAACTGCAAAGCAAATACTATTTTAGCAAAAAATAAAATTACTTGGACAAAAAACTAAGTCCAAAGTATAAGGACGGATATAGCATTCTTGAATATTTTTCTTGTGTGCTTGAACTTAGACGAGGGAAAGATTAAAGGACCAGGTCACATTGTGATATGGAAGTAGGTCCCACGTCACCTTCATTCATAGCCTACTAGTCATAGTCTATCCCTGTACCTTTGCACCCAACAAAAAAAAAGTCTGTCCTTGTACCTACCAAAGGGTTAGGCTGTTACATAACCTGACGAATATACGGTTATTTAAGTTATTCGCCACTAAAAGCAAGGGCATTTCCGAGAAATAGGAAAAGTCTGCGTAGCTCCTTTTTTGGAACCAAACGCGCGAAAAGTTCGCGGGTGAATTGAGTTTATTCGTGGGACCCACGAAAAGGATCCGTGGACGAGATTCTTTCTGGTGATACGCTGGGACCCATCCGGTGGCGAAAGTTCCGCAAGAAGCGGACGCCTTTTGGTTGTCCGAAGAAGTACTTGCCGTCACGTATTTGAGGTTCCTGTACATGCATTGGACGGCTGAGATTAGATATTGGGTAAAGGGATTCCTTCAACCATATTCTATTACTCCTTGCTAGCTAAAATTACGTGCCATGCATGCACGGAAAATGTGTTACTTAAAGTCTCGTGTTATGCACGAAAAATAGTATTAATTAATTATGAAATAAAAAGAATGGAGATCATGAGATTAGATGGTTAGAGATCATGATGTTAAAAGTTATTTTTTGGCCAATTAAAATTTAACACCTATTAAGTTTTATTTTAAAATTGTAAGAATTCAAGAAAATAGGATTTGGAGTTTGGAAGGTATAGAAAATACCAATCGAATCCAAATATATATAATATAGATGATAGAAAAATGTTTGACTTTCTCAAGATAGATAACTGCGTGCTAATGTAGAACGGTACACTTAACATTATGTTATCATATCAAGTCAAGCTTTTCTGGCTTCAGGATCGACGACTACCTTATGGCAACAACTCTATTCTTTTTAAATAATACTTTTTTGTCCTATAAATATGGATCATATTTTCTTTTTGAATCGTTCTACAAAAATTGATACTTCTTCCCTTTTTTTTATAATTTTCTTTATGTTATTCTTCTTTTTACATTTAACTCTCCACCAACTCATTATTTCTATTCTGACCCACTTTCTTTTACTTTTTTATTATATTTCTATCTCCACATTTAATACTCCACTAACCCACTTTATTTTCCTCATATGTCTAAAGGGTAGAATGTAAAACACATATATGACTTAAATCCTTGATTTGTGTGCAAAAAGAAAATGTGATCAATTTATGTGGGACGAATGGAATATCTATCACTCCGTGGTTAAGAAGAAAAAGGAAAACTATTGATTATGCTATTGATAAGGAAATCACCAAAACTCTCGAAATGTTTTGGTGATTTACTCATGTTACCTTTGATAAGGCTATTGACACGGTGCCTATAGCTGTGATAGATGCTAACGATTAGGGGTGACAATCACAACCAAATCCATCAATCCACCTAAATCCGCACACTTACACCCAAACCCACCAATTAATTAGTTGACTTTAGTGGGTCATTATTCATAATAATCAGCAACCTACGGGTTTAAATGGATTATAAATGAGTGCTCATATAACCATATCATTTAATTTGGCATCTATACTATATATATTTAGATTTGGTTGGCATTCTATGCCTTCCAAACCTCAAACACTAATTCCTTGAATTCTTACAATTTTGAAATAAAGTTTAATAGGTGTTAAATTTTGAGTGGTCACAAGATAACTTTCAACCCCGTGTACTCTAACCATCCAACCCCATGAGCTCCATTCTTCCATTTCATAATTAATTAATACAATTTCCGTGCATAGCACGAAATTTTAATTAACAACCTTCTCATGCATAACACGAGACTTTAGCTAGTACTGAATATTAAGTTAACAACCCCACATCTCAGCTGAAAACTGGACCAGCTGACCCCAGCCCACTTCGTCGTCCACGGCCCCACCTGCCGCTGCAGCATCGCCGCCCTCCACCTGCCGTCGCGGTCCCAAATCTGTTGCCATGGTCACTCTTCGGCAGTGTCGCATACAACCAAACACGGAAGAGATCTAAATGATACTTGAGATATGAGAATAAGATATTTCGGGTTTAGCAAATTCAAACTGACCAAGTTAAATCAGATGCTGAGGCACCTATCCAGCAAAACAAAAGGGAACCAGTAATTGGTAAGTTTTGAGATATAGATCTAACAAGTGGAGGCAATGGGTGATACAATCGAACCTTGATGTTATTTTGGAGGTGATGCCTAGAATCTGAACCGTATAATTCCGTACTTAATTGGCGATAATAAGTTATTCGTGTGTTATTTTGAGAGAATTGAGTAGATTGCTTCAAGAATTTCAAAGTTCCAAGTTCTTAGTTGTGATGGCACTAGGATGATCGCGGTGAAGGGTGTTAGTATGGTGGTTGTGGTTAAGGTTGCTGTTGCATTATTGTGTGTTTCTTTCGGAGATAGTGGTGATAGTGGCATGTGCGGCAGTGGAAATTGGTGCGGCGGTGGTTTGTGGTGCGGCACGGAGGTGGTTATGTCTTATTCATTTACAAAGATGAAGTGTAGCTAATTTAGTTAGATAAGAATAAGAATTGGATAAGGGTCAGGTTTAATGGGTGAAACCAACGCATTTAAAAAACCTGACCCAGCTGACCCATTAGGACATGGGTAACAATTGGGTGAAAATGGGTAAGCTACCCATAGTGACATTATTTTCTTCTCCTTCTTTATGCAATTAAAGATAGTCGGGTGTGATCATCTGCTACCTTGTTCACCGGCTTCTGATCCTGGAACAGTATTATAAGTTGATCTCACGTTCTGCAAACAGAAAACCGATTAAGGCAACTCGCTTTGGCATTTTATACCGTCTTATAGGAAAAGCATTCGAACATTGTATCACAGAGTGACACAGCTGATACCTCCAGCAGACTAACGTAATAGAAATCCTCCATATGCTGCATAAGTGCCGTTCCATCTCTGATTGAACGGAAAATGTTTATTTCCGTGTTTAATATTTTCTCAACAAGTTCCTTCTCACCCTTCATCTGCATAAAAGATCATCGTCAGAGAAAAACATGGTACCTTCAACATGCATATGAATAGCACGACTTAGAGAAAATGTTAGTTCAGCATGTTCTGAACATAAACAAGTATAATTCACTGAAAGCAATCATCAGGCATTTTGAGTTAACTCAGAAGATATTTTCCTCTCAGCATGAACCGCTATAGAAGAACAAATTGCATTATAACCTCTACACACAGAAAAATGGGAAAAAGGGCACAAAAAGTTGGAGGTTGCATGGTCAACCTGATGAGGAAAAAAACGAATGCATATGAGTACAACAAAAATCAAATCATACCCGAATGTGTGGGTCAATATGTTGATAATTACTATCAATCACATAAATCTAAATTACAAGCAAAGCACGAGGCGAGAAACATACAAATTCGGTGACAAGGACATCAGGCGTGGACTCCCCAATAACGTCACCTTGATAGCCATCTTCCAAGAGCTCCAAGTTTTCCTGAGATCAGATGTTCATAAGAAGCTGCCTTGACCAAGGTCGAATCGTAATTGTAAACACTGGTCTTAGCACCGGAGAGCAACTTTATCTGCTTCTATGGAGGAGGATCTAATTTAAGGATGTACACCATCAAGCACTGGTGTTATGAATCAAAAGTTGATGGGGTTATAAAGGGTTTTGCTGCTAAGCAACAGGTACTTACAGTTGTTTCTCAAATAAAGAGATAATCATAGGGAGATAACACGATATTAAGACTTCCAACTGATAAAGAAACTACTGAATTATGCCTTCTTTAAAAGGCAAAGTTCGATATGCAGGAGATCATCTATTTGTTTTCAATTAAGAAAGATAAGGGGTTGATTTACTTTTCTTTGAAGATAAATTAAAAGAGACCAGGAATAAAATTCCAAACGCGACAACCCACCAGAGCACTGTTTAGGTCTCCAGCTGCTAGATACACAGGTTGTGCTACATGGCAATAACCCATCAACCGTGGGACTGTAGGTATAATGTCTCTATGGTTTACAACTCTCCAGCTGTCCTTAACTTTCTGCAATGCAAGAGATAAAGTTCAACAGAGATTGACAAGAAAGCATTCATGTCCAACTTATTGATACGTGATACGGAAGAAAATAAGCTACATGATCTATGAAAACTGTAACGTAATGCGAAACTGGAAATTCTTATGCTCAAGAAACAACTCGATCAAGTTCCTCGAAAGAATTCAAGAAATGAGGGCACTTGGTGGTTCACTGACTCGAAACACAGACTCGAAGCTTATGTGGCATGCACAGAGACTCAAAAATTACCCCAGAGATCCGAGCTAATCTCTCTTCTTAAAACAATGAAACAGAGAAAATTAAGACACTGACCATGCAAACATAAATGCTTCTCGTGTTATCAGGAAAAATCTTGCAAACATTTCCTTGTCACTGGCTCACAGCCATAGGATGCTTAGATAAGAAGCAGCATGGAAACTAGGTGGAATCGCCTCACTATCAGGTTAAGGATGCTTCATGCCAGCCATAAAACTACGTAGAATTACCAAGTAGTATACACTGATCTGTATATACTTTCAAACTTGGGCATCAGTCAAAACTAAAAGACTAAACACTAAATTCCAACACTCCAGCCCTAACATGTAAAACATGCATTTACTTTATATCTGCTTTACAGTCTAAGTATCAATTAACATAAAGCTTCTTAGTCTTTCTCAAGTTCTGTGGTTTGAGCCTTTGAGGCAAGGAGGCATTTAATACAATTTTTTCCTCTTTACATGGTTCAGACTCGTTACTAATTGTCAACGAATGGTCTTTCCTCCCTGGTTCTTATTTTGAATTAAGATTTGGTTAAATGAAACATTTAACCTTGAAAAAGGTAATGATCTATGATTAGTGGGATCAGATTGCTTGGCCCATAAAATAGAGACTTGCTTCCAAAAAGTTAACCAAACTTGTAAAACCTGCCCAAAAAAGTGCAGCACCTGCATTATGCAACCGCCTAGGCAACTTTACTCCTAACGAAACCTGCAGCACCTGCCCAACTGACTTCAGCATACTGTAGCCCAAGCCCAACAGAAGAAGAAGCCCACTAATCAATAGAACAAACATTCTGACAAAAATCTAAAGATGCAACTTGGATCTTGTTTGCCTTTCACATTACAAAAAATATAACTGCAATCCAAATCTATATGGATACACATGTATGTATATGCGGTTGGATGTATAGTTATCCAGTGAGCATGCAATTAGTTAGAAAACCGGCCAAAAGATGAAACAGAACCAGAGACAGCAAATGGAGGACTTTACTTGCGAAATACTTCGTCAACAAATGGCCTTATGGTTGAGAACATGAAAACAACATATAGAGGATGGATTACCTCGTTATATACTTCTGCAAAATTTTTGTTTCCAACCCTGGGAGAGCCGAAGTTATACATTGTCACAGAAACTGCCCCGCGCCTACCACACTCCCAGAAGTAGAAAAGTGAATCACGATAATATAGCACATAGAGCATTTAATAGTAGAAAGAGTGAGAACTCACTTGGAAAATTGACTGGAAGAGAGTTCAAGAGCAAGAAGGGTGGCTAATGCACCGCCTAGACTATGACCAGTCACATAAATATGCCATTTGGACAGCGAATCTGCACCATCATCTCTGCCAATCACATTTTAGCTTCTGTTAATTTGAGGAAAACCTTATAGTTGCAAATGAGACGCATAAATAAACTACATAAACACAGACTCATCTTGGTCAAGAAGTAATAAACTCGTGCAACCAAAACTTACATATACCCAATTGCCTGTTTTATAAGAGAGAAAATCCTAGTCCGGACTGAATCGTATGCACTCAAAAAACCAGTGTGAACCTGCATAGGATGCAATTTACAAGAATGAGATAATGTCCATGCAAATTTTTAGATCCCAAAACTTTTGACAAGTTAAGATTACCAACTGCAAGAACTTAGTCATACCTGAACTTCTTGCTTGAAATCACCACCTATCCTTTCAGGGTTTAGCCTGTACAGAAGTAGAAGTAAGCAACAGGAAGAAGCTACAGTACATCACTCCAGGAAACCTGATCTCACATGAGTGAAATTTACAAGAAGAAGATTAACTAGTAACTGATTTATAAGTAAGGGACCTCAGATGTGCCTACTCTAGGATAACCTATTATGAAAATAGTTAACTGGGTTATTTCAAAAAGAGGGAGGGAGTAACTGCAGAAAGCCCAACAGTTCTACAGAACTAACTAGATTCAACACGTAGGGATTTTTTAGCTACTTTTTTCATACTAGTAATAGCTTCAAGGAACCTGCGCAATTAGGCAGTGTTCCAGTTCGTAAAATAACCAAATTTTGTTCAGGACACAATGAAGCTTACAAAATAATTTGTCAGACTATATCTAGAGGAAATTAGAATATCAACCGAATCTTGCTTTGTAATTCCGAAAAAGAAGATCAGTTTAAAAATGATTGGGCTATTTTGTTCTTAGTTAATGTGTCCTAATGTTTCTAAAATTGACGTGAAATTTGGATGAAAAAGGTGCGATCTTTCGCCTACAGTTCAGTTTCGCTTAGTTCATAACGGTTACCCTCAAGGGTGATCTCAGAATAATATGAAGAAGAAAGGAAGATATCACTGGAAAGTATCTTACAAGTAAAAACTATTACCCTGCAGGGACTAGCATTAAATCTGTCCGCAAGTCTTTCCATCTAACCTGGATAAGTCATTAAATCAGCACTTCCAACAAAAGCCTTATGCAACTAAATCTACCAATTAGCAAAATGAACTGACATACTTGTTCTGTTCCCCTAAAAGCAATAACTAATCTTTTTCGTGCTGAATCACGCCAAATTGCCACCTGCAGATGTTGATACGTTAATGATTCATCATATTATCTTATCTTATCTACAAAATTACCGATTAAAGTATTAAAGGTAACTCTTTTTATGGATTAACAGCCTTTTAGCTGATGAGAAATAACCTTACTTGAGTATCGGTGGCCGGATTATCTAGAAAGCATATTTTCTCGAATTCAGATTTAATAAAACTTGGATGCCCCAAAGAAGTGGCTAGCATTGCCCAAGCCTCCATGGCACTCTCCGCAGTTGAAAAAAGAGCTCTCATCTCCTCAGCTTTTTTCTCATCCATTGATCCTTCCGGTGGGCGTGCAAAATCTTTACTTTCGGAATAAACAGGGACACGATTTCCCTGGTCGCCAGAAGCATCTTCTTTGGTCTCTCTTTTTCCAAAAAATGGTGCTTCCTTATTCAACTGAGAAACTGTGGCATTAACAACCATTAGTGCTCCCAAAACTGAATCAGTTTGCCGCAACAAGTCTTGTGTCACCTTTTTAATATTTGGCAGTGAAGACTGGATAGTGCTAATGGTCAATGGTCCAGTTGCTTCATTGTTGCTAATGTCCTCCTGCCTATTTGGCGTTGCAAGACCAGATTCAACATAAGTTGTTTCGGCTATACTTTGCGACTGTAATCCTACTCTGTTTAACAACTCAAATCCGTCCCACTTAATTTTCTCAGGCCCAGGGAGACCAAGTTTCTTAACAACATTTTGGTCAATAATTTCAGCAAAATTACTCCAAAAATCTTTGTCCGATTGCGATGCCTCATCAGCTTGGGCCACTATGAAAGAGGTTGGCGTGATATCCCTGTCGGCACTATCTGAGTTATATTCTGGTACGCTGCTGTTGTCTCTAATACTGGCATCCTCTAAAGACCCTTCTAAACGATTCTCAAGTTGTGGAACCATATCAGACTGAAGTTTCCTAGTGCCTTCAGTGATGTGCTTATCACTATCTGAAGACCCAAAGTATGCATCATTCATTGACTTCAACTGCCCAAACGCATACTGCACAAACTGGCGTGCTTGCACAGTCTCCGAGCCAACAACCATCTTTAGTGCTGACTCAATACCACTTTTACGAAGAAACTCTGTGACAATGGGGATCCTCCACCATATCTTTTCTTCTTCAATTTCGTTGAAATTCTTATACATGACCTGAAATTATCTCAGTAGGTAGGTTATAAAAAGAATCTGACAAAAAAAATGACCCACCTTAGGATCCTTTTCCTGAGTAACATGAAATAATTTTACTGAATCAACAAAAGTAACACTGCAAAATCTTCATTATCGGCCCCCATAAACCAATATGAGAATAGGTGTTTATAAGTTCAGGAAGACATTTTTATTACTCTTCAATGTATCGGCACTAAAATGCATACAATCATATGTAAACTTTCATTACACTTTTTGATTGACCTTAAGTGACTTCCTTTTTTCAACTAAGAGGTGCATAGTAACAAACGACCCAATGTTCAACACTAGAATGTATGGAGCCATCACAGTGTACTTTTGTTGTCTCCTAAGAGAACGTCAAGCGGAGAAGTTATCATCTTCAAGAGAATATCCAAGTCCTTGTAATGTCAAAGGAAGCTCGTGAAAGATTTAATAAGTAAAAGCTCTATCACATAAAAAATACATCCATAAGGCAGTTAAATATATCTAGAACCGTCATGTATCCATATGGACATTGAAACCCACAGTCCATAGAAAAAAGGACTTGGCCTACTTTATTGTTGCCGCAAAGCATACCTCTAGTTGTATCTGTCCACCACCTCCCATTCCCTCCAAATCAACCAGCACCTCATGCGAATTTCCTTGCAAAATACACGGCCGTTATTTGATTGCTCCAAGATGGAACTTTGCAGCCTTTGTCTAATTCTTTACTTCCTTACTTACAAAAAGCAAAAGATTCTGTTTCTGAATCAGTCCATAATGTCGGCTACTACTATCATACATAAAGGGGAAGAAGATATTTCTGCACTGCTTCCAGCCTTCCACTTATGGTTAAAAGTACCGTTTTAAGTGTACATTACAATAATTATAGGACCATAAGAAAGGGAAAAGAATATCTCCACAAAATGCGAAATAAGTAGACACAACTCGATAAACAACACATAGGTAAGAACAAATGGCATATAGTCTATTATGCTTTAGAAAATTTGAACGTTGTTGCAACTCACTGGCTCTTACCATCACAGAGGGTAGCCAAACTGATGACAGCATTACCCATGCGCTTATGCGGAGTTACTAGATTTGCATCCCAAGCTGCCACCTAAAGTTCAAAAACACATAACAACAATCATGATTCACAGTCGTAAAGATAATATTTAGGCGTCCATACAGAATGTGATAGTCATACATAATTGCACTAAAAAAGATTATAGGCTTTAGAACTTAGACACTCAAGTACAGATCGTTTAGGGGTGGCAAAATCATAAGAAGCACAAAAGTTACTGAAATTAGTATCATGCAATAAGAAACTTAATAAGCCAGATAAGCAGGAAATTCTGCGTGCTGCTTATGTTCGGTTATACCAACCTGCAGGCATGTGAGTAACTGGATATCTATCATGACTGCAGTAAAGGTTCCTTCGCCCTTCAGAGTAATAAACCTTAAACCCCTATTTTCAGTTCAATGCAATAATCTGATCAGTCTGGAACTGTATAAAACAAGTAAAAGGTTTGAGCCATGGCCTACATCTCGAATTTCAATTGGAGTAAGACAATAATCTACGTAGTATAAATTACGAGGAGAAATGGTAACTAGAAAACAACTTAAATTTTTTAAGTAATTGGTAACTTAACAAACACAATATGTAGGATGTAAGAACGTTGGCCTACAAAAAAGACGGAACTGTGAAAACACAAAATTCACCTAAAGAACGATTGATTGCATCTACATTCTTGGCAGGAAGTAGCAAATTAACAGTCCCTTCCCCCACATAAGGTACACAAAGACAGCTTTTTCCGTACGAAGGATGGACAAGTGGAAGGAGAAAACAGAAGGAATGGTGGAAGATGCGTCCCTAGAGAAGGGAAGCGATCTTTCCCTCAATGGTTGGACTATGTTAGGACTAGAATATGTACTGTAGAAAAGGGTTTATTTAGTAGTGAGGTATTTTAGTCATTATGAATTAGGTCTAGCATTAGGTAATCCTTTCTAGGATTCTACTGAAATGCAAAATTATCCAGTAGCATGGATACTAGCACCGTGATTAGCACGCAGGGATGCCCACATATGGATGAGGGCTCTTTGCAACAGAGTTTGCACAAAAATCCCACTTGGAAGTTGGCTGGCTTCATATGATCCTTTGGTTGATATCTTCACAATCAGGGAAGTGTTCCAATGTTCACTCCTGATATGCCTTTGGCGTACGTCATGCTTGGCTTAAAAACTTAATAAATAGATGTCCCAGAAACGAGATGCGTGTTGTGATCTTTAGACTACTAGGTCAGGTAATGTATAATATCTGCAGCGAATCTGGAACTAAGGAGTTATTTGAACATCTCACGGATGATTTCGTAGATAGTTCAGAATTCATGGAATACTTCAAGGCTGTTAGGTAAAAAAGAGTTGGACTTTCGACAGCTGCATTGACAACTCTTCCTCTTGCCAGCTAGGAGAGCTGGAGTTTTACCAGAGTCAGCTGAAACTTAGGTTATTAAATGAGAAAGACCCTGGTCTTTACCACCGTGCTGATTGGCTTGTTAATATGTTGGGTACTAAAGTGCATTGCCATTTCTGGCTTGATGAGTATTCAAGCAAGGGTGACTTTACAAGATGCAGAAAGCTTCAATGGGCTTTTTGAGGTGCATCGAGTTTTAGCGCCATGACTACTCCATACAAGTGTTTGTGAGTGTTGAAATTTGTATGGACATGCTCACTTGAGAGAGCACCCTCAACCAGAGACCACTTTCAAGATCTGCATGTCTTTGACCGTCTTTTGTGTATAGAATTATAGATGGCCAGATGGGACAAAATCCTATCGATTCCTGTTCAAAACCCCCGACCCTGGAGATATCTTTTGCTGATCTTGTGTGGTCTAAGGTTGAAAGTTAGGGTGACAACCTAGAAGAGTTGCTCTGGTACCAAGTTACGTTACTGATTGCTCTAAAAGCTTAAGCTGTTAAAGAATGGGCCCAAACAATGTTATCATGCTTAACAAGGGTAATGATAAAGATAGAATAGAAGAGAACAGGGGCTGGAAGTCAGGTGCTTCATGCATTCATAGGAGACGAAAAACATAAATTCAGAAGTTTATTAAGAACATATAATAACCTGTAAATTCTTGGTTGGAGGCTGCTTGATATTGAGAGTAAACTCTTCGTTCCATGTCGGGTCTTTTGTCCTGCCATCAATCAATTGCCAATAGAAATTATGAAGCTTTCAAGTTTAGAAGATACATTCCACTGGTTACAGGTTAGGTATATGAACAGCAGTTATAGAACTTATTACACAAATTACTGCTTTTTACACCATAGAAGACAACTAGTGTTAGATAGTATTCCTGAGACATACAACGACTTGTCTACACTATACATGGCCCCTTGATTTGAGGATCCTCACAAAAAATGCATACA
Organism: Escallonia rubra; assembly: GCA_033065855.1. Lineage (NCBI taxonomy): Eukaryota > Viridiplantae > Streptophyta > Magnoliopsida > Escalloniales > Escalloniaceae > Escallonia > Escallonia rubra. The sequence goes on from JAVXUO010000323.1 coordinate 196,465, forward strand.
ACCAAGACAAGTTAGACTAATTGTTACTGAGCAGGGAACTCCTCCAATTGTCCACCAAAAGTAATGAAGGTTTTGCAGAGAGAAAAGGTGAGCGGGAGGGGCACAGGGAACAAGGAAGAGGAAGGAGACAAGTTTAATCAAGAAACGAAGCACTGAATGTCAACTGCAACATATTACGTACACTAAAAACTGAATTGGACTAAAAGTCATGATGAACACAAGGAGAACGCAATATTCTACACTCCGAATAGTCTGCAAACATAATCACCAACAACAGCTACAGAAAGAAAGCCAGCTCTTAGCATCATTGTCAATTGAACCAGTTAGTTAGCTTCCCAGATTCTTACATCTGCCATCTTCCTTAAGTATGAGGTCTGCTATACCCCAAGTATAAAAATGAGTTCTGTAACTTGCTTAACCCCATGTCCATAAGACTGGTTCAATCGGGATCAAGATCAAAACACAGAAAGTTTCTCAAAAACTTTCTCGTGGGCTACAGACAATGTTTCCTTCTCTTCACACTTACTTCCTAAATCCAAGGAATGTGACAAGGATACCAGCAACTTACCCCCATTTAACCTTGCTTTTGACAACCTGACTGTCCAATTGCATCACTACATATGGATCACTGGTTCCCTGAAAGAACATAGAAGGATGGCTATAAAAAGCAATGAAGCACTAAGTATATGCATAGAAAAACGAAAACCTTTGGAATATGTATACAATATTCAGGCCAATAAGAGCAAGCAGAAAACTGCAAAGCTAACATACAGTTGAGCCCCCACCCCTAACAACAACAACAACAAAAAAGCACCCAGTCCCAACCTCAAAGAACAAATTCAACTACATAGTGCAGAAAAGAGTTGGGAAACTTGATTTACCCATGGATCCATGGCAGGAAAGTTAGAACCCTTCTTTAGCTTTACGAACAACAGCCCATCATAAATCTCACGCAGAAACATCCTGTAGACGAAATCAGAGCTTGATCATTCTAAATAAAAAACCTACACTACATAGTACTGAAACATAATATTCACAAGAGAGTTTGGCATCACTTTCTTATGTACATGTGGCTCTATGCCCTAACATCAAGGATGAAGCATCAACGCTAGTGTGTAAAGCGACCAATCACCGCCCCTGTGAACTCTTTTTCTTCAACGATAAATGAGAAGAATAAATTGGGGAATATGAAGACATGGTGCCAATGATGGATTGTATGAGGTTTAAACCATTAACAATGGTCAACCATAGGAAATGAAAATGCTTGTCATTTGACATACGTGTAGGTTGAAAGAACCAGCCACGGAAGGATGACGTCAAACAGCCACTAGCATGGAGTTTACAGATTCAAGAAAGAATAAGCCAAACAGCCACAGAAGGAAGATGACATTGAAGCTGTCCAAAGGAGAGTAAGTGAATCAATGGGTCTACTGTAGATTGAACGCTCACCCCTTATGTTTTTTGTTGGATAATTATCTTGCAGGCAATCCATACCATCCAAATACACTGTTTTGTTCTTAGATTTCTATTCTTCCTTGTTTTAGCAGTAGCGTTTGTTCGATAGAGTTAAGGACCAAACTATGGAAGAACAGCCGTTTGATATCCCTCTTTCATGGCCACCAAGGGCATGAGAAAACTGTCTTCTGTTCCATGAATTTAATATTTATTTCATCAGGGAAGAGTGATAGGCCAAGTCATTCTGGTAACTGGAGGGCGGAGTTTGAAGGCTAGATTTTGACAGAGACACCAACAGGTCATGACAGCAATGAACAATTACCCGTGCCTAGTCTAAGCGCAGACCTAGTGACTGAACAGTTAGACAGCAGGAGCTGCAATTGTTTCGTAGCTTTCCTAGTACCTCGGTCTGTAGATTTGTCTCAACTAACCACATATTTGGTTGTTCTTCCAGTTCATCTTTCTAGTTCCACCTCCTTGGGACTCTCACTGCAACTCCCGTTTGTGTCACCTGTTTTGATCACCTCCTCCAGCAATGTACCTCAGTCTAACAGTCTCTCATGCTAAGACTACTATTACATGTACGGCCACTGAGAAGTTCAAATTATGGCCCGCAGTAATCGGCTTCATGAATGAGTGCTCCATAACATTAAATGGATAGATTATGACTTGTTCACCAGAAATTTAACTTCTATTGAGGTGGAGTTCCTTCTACCTTTAACTACTTTGGAACATGCAAGACCTTTAGGTAAGGTCTTATGCAACCCCCCCCCCCCCCCCAACCCAGCCTGCAAGACATGGTATTTATTAGAACAAAAAGAAAGGCAAGAAATTTTTATTATTAGGAAAAATGAAAGGCAAATACCAATATACTAAAAACACATATGAGGTTTTGTATACTTCCTTGAGTTCGTTTAACGAAACCAAGGTTATTTGATACCATTGTCATGCTTGATTTATTTGTTATTTGATACCATTGTCATGCTTGATTTATTTACCTAAGTATGGAATGAATTGGGTGATTCATGTATTTCTTGTGCTTCCTCTCAATTGTTCTATTGTCTTTATCCTTCTAACATACAAGACCTTTGTAGGGATCACAAGGCTCAATTTGACCCGCTCTACCTCCTTCTAAATCTACTTTCTTCTTTTAATTGTACTCCAGTGAAGTGTGGTAATGGCATCTGCCTCTTTACCTGTCACCATAGTTGATGACTGTACCCAAATTAACAATTTGCACTCACATGATATTTGAGATAGTTCACCCTCTGAAAGGAACCAAGTGAGAGCAGCAACAAAGAACAACAAATGCATTATGTTTTTGACATAACTAACAGGAAGCATTCATTGCACTAATCTCAAAAGTGTTTGTTCTCAAGCTGCCTCTCCATTTTAGTAGCTACCACCAGTGATTGACATGTAACAAGTTGTTTCTGTGCTCTTTTACACGTCACACGGGATATACTCTAAAACAACTAAGTTGGAGCAATATCATACAGAATGAAATACTGTCGAAGTTACTTCCAGCAAATACCAACAGTACGTGGTGAAACAAACAAAAACCTTTAAGGCGAAGAGACTAAAAGTGGCTGCCCAGTGTATGAGGCTCCTGCCCTTCCGAGGTTTCAGAGGGCTGATGAATATAGCCGAAACCCCACTCTTTTCAGTGAGGCTATTCCCGCATTCGAACCCATGACCTCCAGGACACATTGGAGCAACCTTACCCTTGCACCAAGTCTCACAAGAAAGGTAATCCGAGGCAATTGGCGAAAGACGTGGGTATATGAAGACAACCGGCAAAGGAGCATAATATTGTGAAAATTCAATACAAAAAAGTACTTGTTTTGAACAAGTTAGGGCTGCAAAACAGGGTGGTATTTGTTCTCTAGGCACCTTCCTATCCAACTTTGGGCCATTGCAGTAATTGTTGTACTACAGTCATATTCTATGAGAAAATCTTGAACTCGGAGGCTATGTCTAGAAAGTTGTTAACTACCTCCCAACCTAGGAAAAAGAAAAAATAAGAAGTTGGCTGTACTTACCTCCCCTCTATAATCATTTAGCTAACAGCTAGAGCATTAAACAGTGAAATTACAAACTCCAATTTTGCTATAATGCTACTCTGTTGCATGATTTATCAAATGATCACATACTCAGAAAGAAACACGGTCTCACAATTCGCTCCATCCACCTCTCTCTTGCCAATGTTTTCCTGAGCAGCACGATAAGAAAATAATAGTCAAAAGCATAATCAGTAACTTACCAAAAACAAATAAATTAAATAAGAAATAAAACAGAACCCTTGCATATATTCACCGTTAGGCCGCGCAAAACTTGTAGAAAAGACTATAAAGAAATATTTTGAATCAGGAAAATCGCTCACAAGTTCATACTTTATTCTCAAAAGTTTTAATTGAGTTAAGCATCTTGCTTCAACAGGAATTCAGTTATTTGTTTCACTTTGACTTCAGCTACCACACACAAAGCTAATAACAAATAGAGAAAAGCAAAAACGAAAAAGGAACACCGAAAAACAGAATAACGTCTTATTGATATTAATAGAACTTTATAGGTCCAATGGGGGCCACACATCCGTTTCCCCAAAATTAAACTCATGAAGAACACCACAAACTTAGGACTATTCTTTCATTTCCTATATTTTCCTTCACTTTCTCTGGTTAACAAATCCTACATATTTGAGCTCCGCTCTTACATTTAAGCTTCAGGAGCGTCACTACAGGTTTAATTTCAGCCACACTTAAGAATTACAAAAAAAAAAAACTTACGGGAGGGCTTGTATAGGCTTCAAATGCGAAACCAGCGAGAATGACGGCGAGATTGATGTCGAACGGTGGCCGTTCGATCTCTTCCTGCACCGAAACGGCCTCGATTTCGAAACTCGCTTTGCAGCAACAACGGAACGAGTAAACTCCATCTTTGCTCTTAAAACTGGAACTCAACTCTCCGATTTTTCCGGAGGACGAAAGATGTTTGCGAAGTGGAGAGAAATTAGGGCTCCGAAAATGGTGTAACTTTGGTGAATGAGGGAGGGAGCAGTCGATGAAGTGGAAGTGGGCTTGGTGAGCTTGTAAAGTGGCCATGGAAGAGAGGGAGGGGATAGAGTGGCAGTTTGTGTAAATTTTGGGAAGGAGGATTTTGCGGGAATGTAGCTAAGTGGTCGAGTCTAGATACTGGTGGACGTTTCATATTTTTAGACGGCCAGTTCCTTTGAATTAGGGTGTGCCACGTCACAAAGGACTCCTAAGTTCCGGGGAAGAATGCAGCAAATGCCCCACTTCTATGCGAAATTATGCTTGTTTAGTACCAAAAAAAATATTGGGTTTTTTAGGGACCAATAAAATCTGGATGGGCATTTTGAGACACTCATGACATAAGGAATAAGAACTTCCGAAGTGAGTGTGTCAAATTTGATTTCATATGTCAGACATAAGTACGATAGATGTAATTACAACATTACACTTATTGACATATCATGCAAGCACGAAAGACGTGTTTTTACGAGCTTTAAAGAAGTCACCGACGTTGCCTGTACAGACCTATGTCCTACACTCTACGCACCGCATATAGATCTAGACTTATAGCCACCCTTTCATAAAGAAATATCTATACTTCTATATATCTATACTACTTATAAAAGTGTGAATGAGTGTAAATTATTTTTTGAACAAAAATACCCTTCATATATTTTTGAATCACTCAATTGTCATTTCAAGTTCCTAAAATCTAGATTCTTTTAAGGGATAATAGCGTAAAATACTCTTGTGATTTGGGATAGTTGCAAAAAGACCCTGTTGTTACAAAAGTTACAAGAAGATACATTTGGTGTTAATTTTGTTGTAACCGTTAGAAAAATCGTCCAAGTTGACGGAGTGTGATATTCGTTTTCTTAAAAGATGCGTTTGATATATTTTAGTATATTAAAAAGACTAAATTATCCTCCCTTTTTTTTCCTCTCCCACTCAAGTCCCAATTTCTTCTCCCATCCAATCAAACCCTAATCCTAGCCACCACCATCACCAACCAAATCCCTAGCCGCCACCCTCACCCAGCCCCATCCACTATTCCACCGCCCATTTCAGCCACTGCCTTGCCCCCTGCCTCCTGCCTCATGCCCAATACCAACATCATTCATAAAAATAAAAAAAAAACCTAAATCTGGTTTATATAGAGGGGCAATATCGACATTTTTATCATTCTGTTACGAAAATTGACGGGTGCGACACATTTGTTAGCTCGGGTGTCTTCTTGCAACTTTTGTAATAACGGGGGTCTTTTTGCAACTACTCCAAACTACAAGGATAGTTTATTCAATTATCCCTTCTTTTAATTAACAAGTCCACCTTTTTCACTTTGATAAAAGTTACAATTAATAGATGGATATCTTTTACACTTCTCGTGACACTTTCATTTAATATATATAAATTTATTTTAATGTCACTTACAACTTGATGCTTGGTATAAAATAGGATGTGAAACACATGACCATAGCATCTTATATACTAATTTCAACTATTTCGTTTTTTATTTTTATATGACCATTAGTTAATGATGTTTTTTGCTTACTATAGACGAATTCCACTCTCATTTTCTCTTAGCAGATAATTGGTTCTATCTTTTATGTTGGCATTGAAAATCTGGTAATACAATTCAATGGAAAAGAAAAGACAAAAAATTGGACATGCTTAAATTTTTCTACTCACTTGCGTTTTGATTTAAGACCTGATATTGTGTATGTGTGTGTGCATGTGTGAGTGTGTGGGCGTATGTGTATAGTGGATATGTGTAATTTATTTTTAGACACAAATACCCTTATACACTTCTACATATTACATCAATGCCTTTCAAATGTACCACCTCTGTAATTTCTGACTTATCTCAAACCGCTTTTACGTTCCCTTTTCATGTAAACGACTCTACACCTTCATACATCTCTTATAATTTAATTGTTCTGACTTCTCCGTCTCCACTATGTCAAGTGGCAAGATGATTAACCTTTGCACTTGTTATCCAAAGTTTGTTTAGAGGTAACTTAATTCTATGTTCTTAAACTTAGTTGCTTAATATAAAAAAGGTTAATATCCTTTTTGAGTATGTAAGTTCGAAACGAGTGTTGATTTAAGAGTTTATCTAGCTTCCAACTCTATAAAGGTAAGCTCCTTAACCATTTCTAATATTTACAAACCTTTGACATTTTTAGGACGATGCATGATAATTATAGGGTCTATTTTAAGTGTTAGCTTTTACCATACATATCACAATATTTTCAGCACCAAGATTCTATTTTTTTTTTGTCGGTAAAAAATTGTTCTACAGATAAAATGGAGGGAGTCAAGCCTTCACTTGTCAGGGTGTGCATTTATTCGATGTTAAATGACTAAGAGGCAGTATTATTGATAGAGATTATGTCTCAGTCGTTAATAACTTTGAAAACATCCCATGTACTAGATATGAAGAACTATCGAATATGGAGCGAGACACCTAACCCTCCAAAACAAATTTATTAAGATATTCTTACAAAATTGTGAATATGTAAACGTTATTTGACTACGTGTAAGGTTTGAATCTTCTATTCTTGTATACGATAAAGTCACTATTTCGTATCTATAAATTATGCCTTATAGACTTAATCAAAGAGAAAGTGAAGGAATATCATTGCTAAGAGCTAAAAATAGATTAGATAAGAGAAAATTCTTTAGGAATCACAAAAATTGAAGAAGCCTATTCGTAGCCATGCAACATGGCCAAAAATAACCTACAAAGTTATGATTTCAATCATTTGCTGTTGAGAAACTACCACACAATAACTTTTCATTTAAAAACGTTAAAATTACATGTCAATGACTCATTTATAGAACTGCAGCGTGATTGAGGTCCTAGCCAGATACTTCTTCTTGTTTATAAAACTGAACATGTATTCTGAAATTTGTATGGCATCATTAGGATTTCTAAAATTTTTCTAAAAGTTAAGCATATTATTGTTTCACAAATCTGATACAGTAATCATCATCCATAGTATCTTTTGATTCTATGCTTACTCCAAAGTCGCATCACGCATCCACTTTGAATTTTTTTTATACCATCTTCTTCTAATTTGATGAAGATAACGGTCAATATTCAAATCAGAGACTACTTGAAAATTATCGAGATAAAGCACACTCAATTGTGAAGAACAATACTTGTATAAATTATATGGGTTACAGTCAGTCCATGTTAGTAAAGTACTTATTTAAGTACACTCATAAGACACACGAAAAAATAAACCAAAGTTCTTGAAGAAAATGTAGTGAAGAAAATTTTGGCAGGTTACAATCGAAGCAAAAATGTCAACGAGACTAAATAGTATATAAACATTCATATTAACTAAAAATAGACATCAAGAGGGCCAAAAGTATATACCACTTAGCCTAAGTTAGCGTTCGAGAAATACAACTAACACAATCTTTAATAGATGAAACACTTTTGGTATTGACTAGACGTCCAACGCTCTAGCTATATAATGATAATGCATGAATGTATATCTCTATCTCTAGTATATGTGCAATGTTTTCCGATTGATAGGTAGAACATGAGAGGGGTTATTGAAATAGCTTGACCACTTGGTTTATCTAAATAAACTATAACTTTGATCTCAACGGGTTGTTTCGCGGCTCGATAGATCTTGACATTGAGTTATTTTCGGTCTTACATGTTATATACATGGTTGAAAAAGGTGATTTACATGCTTATTCCATGTTTATAAATGTCTTCTATGAGCAAAATATTTTGACTTGCGCACATATTCTCATATGCCAGTTGCTTAGCAACTAATATGTTAAATTGCGTATGTATTTTCTCTTAATTATGTACTTGATTTTTCTTGTGATGCATACTGATTTTTCTAACTATGAACCTTTTAAATATTGGTGTTGCACTCAACTAGTTACTTCTAAAAGTCTTAATCTTTGTAAATCCTTTTTTAGTAAAAAATACCCTTACATAAACTTTTAATGACATTATTGTCCTCGATAATAAAATAAATGAGTTGATGTTATGGCATGTGAAAGAGTCTCCATCTCTAAATGCTAATTAAAGCAGGTTATGTATGGTTTATGGTACTAGCACTATGATATTTGTGATGTAAGGTGATGTAATGTAAATTTGATAGTCATGGTGATGTCATGATAATGAGACAAACTATGTAATTAATATTTTCTATTAATGCCACTCTCTCATTAACCCAAAATAATAATAATAATTAAAGCAAGTTCTACCCCCAAGTTAACTTATCAAATGCATGGTCCTCTCTCTAAATGAATTAAAAATCGTTCAAACTTTTTGCCAACCTTTCAAATTCTAAGATGTTAAAACGTGTGCCTATATCTCTCTATCTTAAAAGTCTAACGTGTTTAGTCGTGTTTCTACACATTTTTATCACCAAAATGGCCTTTGAGATACTCCATATTACAGTACAAGCTATCCTCCCCCCTTTTCCTGTTTTCCAAAATCAATGCATCCTTGCGTTAACTGCTCGCGTCATTTCCAATCGTCATAATATATATAATTGAACAAAAAACCTAACCGGTGCTTCTTTTACTCCAATCGACCTTGCAAGCTAACCGCCTGTATCCAAACCCAATGCACCCTAATACTCCAACCGCCATTTTCAATGCGAAGAGGAAGATACCAGCACATATCCACGTTTCAATCCCGTGAGTGTAATCGGAGTAGAGGAATCAGAGTAAAAGAATTGATAACGGGCAACATTGGTATCCAAACAAAGGACACCAACATAACTGAGCCACTACAATCGTGGACATCAACATTTATATGCAACCTCCTGAACCTTCCAAAACGCAATTACCTCTTCTGGTTTTCAGTTGGACAAAACATTCAGCCAACATAAATGTTCAAGTGCTGGATTACTTTGTGAATTGTGGCTTTCTCACAATTATCTTCCTCTTCTAGTAAATCAACTGTGTAGCATTGCCTCCGTCGTCAACGCTCTGTTAGGATTCTTGTACCGATCCCTGCACTTTGCTTACCGGCTTTCAACTTCATTAAGTAGACTAAAAAAAGAGGAGGCATGTGGAACTTGGGCACCTTTCACTTCGTTTTTCTTTTAGAACCTCGAGATAAAAGGGTCCATTTGATTCAATTCATGAATTAGCCCACTATGAGTCAAAAACAAATTATCCTCAGCATGGCTAGCCCCAAGAGCCATTAATAGCCTTTTCCTGGCAAGCCTTTACATTATGTTGTCGGTTCAATAAAAGATGACTGTCATTTCAATGCCATATTACTTGATGTTTGAACATATGTCAACGCACCTATTTTGGCAAGGTACTTTCTTGCTCGACTCATGTTTGATAAAATTCCTAGCTGAGGTCTAATCCTTTAATTATAATTATTATGTTTGCGTTGGCGGTTCATCTTCTCTCTCACTACATAATGATTTATCATTCTACTCGCATACATTCCTTTACTTCAATATATGCTTTTATACTTGCACAAATGGACTTTCTCGATTACATGTTGATTGCATGTGAACAAATAGATAAAACTCATTCGATGCACACAATACATTTATGTCTATGCTTTTGTCCTGCAAATCGTAGTTGATTAACTTTTGTGTCTATGTTTTTGTCTTCATAATCTCAAATTTTTTTGTTCGTGCAATACCTAAGAAAGCAAAATTGGGGGTACTAATCGAATCCCTTAGTAACTATTTTGGGTTGCGTTTCTTTTAGTTATACGAGGATCATTTCTATATGGTTAATTAATTAGTGTTGGAGTACTAACGTGTATATCATGTAATCTTCTTGTCATTTGTGTGTATGCTGCAAATTGACACTTTCGCTACGGCTATATGTGAATAAGTTATATATGTTACGTTCAAGCTATGTTCCTATCGTAACAAGTACTTCTTTCATTCTAGCTTGATTCTTCCTCCATATTTATATATTTGTTGAAAAACTATGGATGTCTCATTTAATAAAATAATTGAACACAGTTGACTGTTTTGTTGAGTACACTTTTATATTAATCAGCAAGTCATTGATTAGGTATCTTGCTTTGATTTTGATTACAACACTTACAAGAGTAATTTTCTCATTATGCTCAACCGTGTAACTTTGAATATATAGAGGCGATGCAAGGGCTAACTTAATTACCACAAGAGAACATCGTCTTAAGTACGAGAGAGAAGCAATTGTTCAGGTGTAATAGAATAACGAGAGCTGCCTAAAGAAAGAGTTTCTAATTAGAGTGTCCCATAAGTTCGGGTTAAAATTGGGGTGGGTGGGTGTATGTGTGTGTGTGTGTGTGTGAGAGAGAGAGAGAGAGAGAGAGAGAGGAGACAGCTATAAGGGAATCAATACAAAGAAAAATCTACGGATATAACTTTTACTTACGGTTTTCTAATTTGCCCGAGAAAACTATTTGCTGATTCTTAAGGTTAGAGTGCTGGAATGAAGCTTTTCGAGCTTAGGAGATTGAGAGCAATAATAATTTCTAAGATAATCATGACAATAACTACATCATCATTGTTTGGGTATTTAGATCAGTGACAAGGTTTGCACGTGGAAAAAAAAAATCAGATTTTTGGGAGTTAAATTTACGTAGCGTAGTAAATTTGGGGTGACGGTGTTGCAAAACAAGGTACTGACACTGTGACGATTCCTTTGGGATAAAGGAGAACAATTGGTCTGGCTCAACATAACTCACTGGTTATGTCGTGCTCATTACTCATCAGTTGCATATGTGAGAGGGGAGGGTATGAATTTGTCAGTGGTAGGTCTAGAGAGAGAAGAAGAAGAAGAAGATATGGATCTGTTTTCTGTTGATTAGGTATCAGTTGATTTACTTAGCAACAATACATGAGATGGGAAAATCGTTGAGAATGTCACCTTAAAGAAAAAGCAAACTTATGAAACGATCATTCAAAAAATCTGTCCTTTTAATTTAAGTTGACGGGACTGTTTGCATTGTTGCATGCCATGCGCACTAAGCGAATTGCATTCGTACGCATAACCATGAACTTGAAAAAAGCTTGTTTGAACTTTGAAGGTCTAAGACTCTCATTCTAGCAACTAAGAAGGAAACCTTGTTCCTCTAGAATTGGAGTAGTCGATCACATTGGCATATTCCTAGATTCAAAATGGAAAGGTGTGAGCAACTTTGAAACGTTGAAAGCACTTTTTGGATGCAAGATATTTACGTTTTTAGTTGGGTTGATTGCCATAACTGATGCATTCTTTGTCTAGGTTATACATACTTATGAATCTTTGTTGTCAAATTTGTGATGTTTGACCATGAAAAGTAAGAGCAATTTTGTTTTTGAAGTGGGCTATTATGGAGAAAAGATCTTCATGCAGTTGTTGCTGAAGATATGTTAATTGTTATGACTTTATATGTTGTTTGCATGCAGATTTTTGTTCCAGAGTTGCCCAGTTAAGTTCATTTGCATAGCCCTTTTAAAAAGACATGTGTTTGGTACAAACTTTAGGCTGAACACTAGGAATATATTTGCTAAATAGATTTATAATCCCTAGAAATGGAGTTTGGCAGGATATAAATCCTATTGATTACATTGTTGAGGCAAATTGATAAAAGACACAATTTACTTATGAAGGCTCTGTTTGACAACACTGTTTTTTTTGTTTTCAGTTTTCAAAAAAAATAAATTTAAAGAGCAGTTTAATTTTTTTTTTTTTACAAAAACAAATGTGTGTTTGATAACCCAGTTTTTATTTTGAGTTTTTTTTTTGGTGTTTGATAACCCAATTTTTATTTTGAGTTTCTTCTTCAGTTTAAAAACTGATTTTTTAAACTGAAGAAGAAAAAAAGAAAAATGGTTACCAAACGCAACTTTTTTTTCCAGTTTCCAAAACTGGAAAAAAAAGAGTGTCAAACAGGGCCGAGTTTTTGGCTTTTTCTTTCTTGATCTTGATAAGTTGTTGAATCTGCTTTACAATTAAGGTGTATTGGACGATATCAGATGCATTTTTAAAGGAGCATGACATGGAAGGAAAAATGATTTGAAGCAATCCCTTTAAAGATTGAAAAGTCTTCAAGGAGCAATTGCCGCATCAAAAGAGTTGAATTTTGGACTATGGTGTGAACCAATCTCCTCTTGAGGACTTTTTCCCTTTTTCGTTTTTGCTAGCCTTTTGAAAGGTTAGGTTCTTAAATGCTGGCTCCCATTTTTTATGTAGGACAAAAATTATCCTTTTTTTGATTCCTCCTAAGCGACCTTAACGATGAAGCATCATTGCTTTATCTCTTTTTGTCCATAAAAGAGAAACTGAGATCGAGTTCACCAGGGGCGGATCCAGAAAGTCTAACCGGGGGGGGGGGGGCAAAAAGACATAAAAAATTTGATGACTAACTAAATGAATGAAGAAGGTTCAAGTTTACATAAACCATGAAAAATAAAAAACACTAAGATTAAATGTAGTTCATCAAGGTTTCACAAAACAAGAAAAGTAACTATATACATTGAAGGGTAAAGCAGAACTCAGCGTTCTTTATAGTCACGAAAATCATCAATGATCGAGTCTATAGTAAACGTTTCCACAATATCTTTCTCAATGTGTACAATCAAAGAATCCGTGAGAAAATCATTATCCATCTTATTTCGGAGTTGAGTTTTGACCATCTTCATAACCGAAAATGCTCGTTCAGTAGTTGCAGTACGATAAATGTATAGTAAATTGCTCGGTTCGTGTTATAATTAGCGTAACTATTGAGTACGATAAATGTATAGTAAATTGTTCAGTTCGTATTTTTTTTGTAACTATTGAATACATTAATACTATAAGAATTAAACTAACGATAGCTTAACTATTGAAATAGTGTAACAATTGAATACGTTAATACTATAAAAATTAAACTAATGAATAGCGTAACTATTAAAATAGCGTAACAATTGAATACATTAATACGATAATTAGCGTAACTATTGAATTTGTTAATACTTCAAGAATTAAACTTAAAACAAAAGAACTCACCTCGATCAATTCGTATTTTTTCGTAATTCGGAGATTTGAAATTTAGGATTTGGAAGAATGAAGAATGAGAACGAAAATATTATGACGGCCGGTGACTCAAAGAATAAAGAATACAACAAAAAGAAACCCTAATCAATTAGTTACGATACAATGGCATTTTTGTAAATACGTAAAATATGAGTATCTAATTGAAATAACTAAAAAAAAAAAATTCAAAAAGTTGGGGGGTGCCGTGCCCCCCCCCCCCCCGGTCAGGCAGGAGCTCCGCCACTGGAGTTCACCTTATGTTAGTTGCGTACTGCCAGTCTAATGCCTTCTGATACAAGACATCATATTCATGAGAATGTAGACAATTTATATATACTGAAAAACGGCTTGCTATCTTATACGAGACATGCGAGCTTTTATTAATGTTTCGCGAAGTAAAAGAGAATACTGATTGACGGACCAATTTTGCTAACAAGCATAGTGCAACGCACTTAAGAAACAACTAGTATCTATAAAAGCTTGCCCTATCGATTTCCAAAATGCCCCATACCACTCCTTCGAACCTTTTTCTTGACTTTCCCTCTCACCTCCTTGTTAAATGATGACTACATATCAGCCAGAATCAATCGTTGCAACTTTTCATGTCCGATGTATCGTGTGACTAGATAGTGAGAGAGGCTTTATCACACAATGAAATGTTCTCTCTTTCTGGCCTCTATTTGAAACTTTGGATATCGTTTTCTACAATACAAAATATATCACATTACACTCTGTACTAATCAAAAAATAGAGAAAATTACTTATGTTGATTAAAATACCATCTTTTTACACATTTACATGTCAAAAAAAGGGGGGTGAAACCGAATAATGTATTTGCACGGAGCTGTGGGTAGTGTTTGAGTTTAGTGCATATGCAAACATAACTTGAAAATTATAACCAAATGTAAAGCCTTTGAAGACACGAATCTGAAAAATATTGAACAGGATATCTAAATAAAGATCATAATCATCTGGTTGAATCAATTACTTGTATATTTATGAACAAAGTAGTTCTAAGGAAGCAACAACAGATGGCTTCTCAAAATGACAACTAACAAATATGGAGGATTGTTTTATGTAACGTCACGCACTAATGAGAGAAAAAAAACTCTCATTAACACGACATGTTAAATGAATAATTCGATACAATTCCACTTATGCCTATTTATGTGGCTTCATATTAACGTTAATGTACACGTGCAACGCACGTGCATTCACCTAGTACTTCTAAAAGTTTGAATAAATGCAAATCATTTTTTTGACACAAATATCCTTAGAAAGCTTATTTCTTGCCAAAATACCATTGTAGTCTTTTAAACTTATTCCTTCGTAAATGCAAAAAGTCCTTACAAACCCTTCCTCTTCACATTTCTTCCGTCCGCTGCAACTCTCGAAAAAGCATCTTCATCCATCTCTTCAATAAATTTACTGCTACTAATTCATCTAGACAATTTTCTATCTCCATAAAATTAATTCTAGCTAATCCTTCCTCTTTAAGTTCCCTCTGCACAATTTATCTAGCAAAGAACTGTCCCTCTCCACTGTGTCCATAGGAAGAGAGGCTTCCAGCCCTATAATGATTCTCTTATTTTCCTTAATGGTTCTCTTCTTTTCCTCATGCCTCCACTGCACAATCGTTGTGTACCATCTTTGATTTGAAGGTAAAATTGGAACTCCTACTTTCTGTAATTTTCTTTGTTTAAAAATTTCACTAATCCTCTCCTGAATTTAAGTCTCAAATCCAAAATTAATCAAAGAACCCTTTGCAGGGTCTTTTCATGCGAAAGAAATTATGTTAGAAAATGTGTAAGTTTGGGTTACCCCAATTTCTGTAATGGTACTATTGCAGGACTGGCATATAGCTGACTACTTCTCAAGTAAAATTGATTCTTAGTGGCCGAACTCTGCTATTAGAAAATGTGCACGCATGCAACTGATTTAGAATGTGAAAGAAGATCGATGCTTTTGTACCTAATGGTGGTTGCTTGAATTATATCAACGAAAATGTAAGTTCTTTTTGAAGATTTTCCAAGTATGCTGTACTTGATGGATACCAACCTTGTAAAAAATGTTATTTTGATGATACATTTTCTTCTGAAGAACATCCATGGAATTGTTTGAACATAAATTCCGTTGTTGAACTTACTTGAAAAAATCTGTGTGAAACTATGACTTTTAAAATGAAATTAAGTGAAGATCCACAAATGACTACCTTGTACTAAATTCTTGCCCTATGTAGAGCGAAGTATTGATTGCTGGATTTGGTGAAAGGGGCATGCTGTTGGAGACATTTCTGGAGTTAAAGATTCAAGGTTTGAAGGTATCCAGTGCATCACTTCTGATTCTTTTCAAAGAGAAAAAGGAAAAGCCAGGGTCTAAGGCCAAGTGGAGAAATTTTACCAAAAGGATTTGAAGGAAATTCTTTTCCATCTACGCTTTAATTTGCTTAGAACAAAATGTTGGCTCTCTTTACATGTCTTTTCACGACCTATCCTTTCACCCTTATTAAAGAGGTTTGTACCTTATTGACTGCATCAATGTTGTTACTCAGGGAGGGGATTTGTTCAAAATGAATTAATATTCTGATCTTTTTGAATTGAAGCAAAGTGTTTTGGTGTCTTCGAATTGCTTAGACTTGTAGGAGAATTGTGTTGGAAGGCTTATAGCGTCTCTCAAACGTCGTCATACCCAATTCAGATAAAGACAACTTGCAAATGTTTGCTATATGCGTGTGCATTCACGTGCAATGTACGTACTTTCATCTAGTATATATTAAAGGCACCACGTCAAAATTAACTACTAAATTGATGCCATTTCAGAATTAACTACTAAATTAATGCATCATTCAACAAATCAGAATTAATCCTTCAAATGGGTAACACCTCATTCTAACCAATCAGAATTAATCCTTCAAATGAGTTTTTAATTCTAACACTCCCCGTTAGACCCAAATTTGCATGCCAAGCTTCTCTTTGAGTTTGTGGAATACGTCAGTCTTCTACGGCTTCATAAAAATATCTGCTTCTTGTTCTTCCATTCTGCAATGAACTAGTTTCACGACTTTATTTCTTACTTGTTCTCTAATAAAATGATACCTTGTGTCTGTATGTTTACTTCGGCTGTGTGATACCTGGATTTTTTGTAAGTGTATAGGAGATTTCCTGTCGACATATATCATAGTCAGACCTCCTTAAGTGAGATATTACTCGTTCAATATATTCTTCAGCCATATTTCTTGACCCGTGCGCGCTGCCACGACTAAATACATGGCTTCGCAAGTAAGAGAGCAACTATTTCTTGCTTCTTCGATGACCACGAAATATTGCCGATCCAAAATAAAATGCATATCCAAAGGTCCTCTTCCGATCATCCAAGTCTCCACCATAATCTCTATTTGAATAACCAATCAACCTTAAATTTTGAAATGGATATATAATAAACCATGATCAATTGTACATCTGACATATCTCAAAATTCTTTTTGCTGCATTAAAGTGATCTTATTTTGGTCTCCCCATGTATCTACTGACCAATCTAGTAGCAGAGCTAATGGGGGGCACCAGTGGGTCAGTGCCCACTTCCCATGCCATGAAAAAAAAATATTATAGTGTATTTGACATCCAATAATAAAAATGCCCACCTAAAAATTTTAAAAATAATTTAAAAGATGTCTTGTTAATCATTTTATGTGCTAGAATATTTAAAATTTTAAAAAATGGTATAAAAACTATTTTTAGTCAATTTAATTTACACACACATGTGTAAAGATAAAAGACCAAACACCAAATAAATAGAGTGAACAAATAAAGATTAATGGGTCTCTGTTTTCATTTTCCTAGGCCTTTAACAAATTTAAAAGTCTTTCTCATTCCCAAGGCCACTACCGACTAAATAATCTCTCTCTCTCGATCTTCCAAGCAACAATCAGTGGAAATCAGTGACGGACGGTGCCTCGATCCCTTCACCAGTTTATCGGCTACACGGACGTCCGTCGCCTCGCTCCCTTCACCAGTTTACCAGCTTTACGAGCCACGCCTTATGCCAGCACGCCACCACGTCCTCAACGCCCAACTAGTTGTCCGCTCATGTGTCACTAATATGTCAGGCTGTTCTCCTCTCCGTCCTCACTCCTCAGTCCTCCTGCCGGCGGTCGGTTCAGCTCTGGCATAATCTTCGCACTTGTTGACTATCAATTCCTCCCATTCTCCGATCAGACGGTTATGCCTCACGGCACAACGATACACGATACTTGTCGATTATCAATTCCTCCCATTCTCCGGTCAGTCGCTCACTTTTCACAGCTAAATCGGCGGCAATTTGGACATAAAAAAAAGCCGAAAGGTAACACTGCTCATCAGTTCTGATTTTTTTTTAATTTATTGAACAATTTCATTTTCTCAATTCTCACGTCTTAATACTAGATTATATGTGATTACCACACCAATGACCAAGACCGCATTCGTAGGGAGTATCTACTAACGGGTCCTTGTCAACCTCGTAAGCACACCTTTCCACAAACAATGATCGGGAAGAAAAAGCGGTGCTTCAATAAGGCTTGGTTCTAAGAATACTCAACTTGGTTGGAATATAGCGCTGCAAAAGATGCATGTTTTTGCCTCTATTGCTATCTTTTTAAACCAAAGAAAAAGAGGAAGAAATAGAAAGTGATTATTCATTTGTTGTCGACGGATTCAAGAATTGGAAAAAAAGCTTGGAGGATGTTCTAGCTTTCATAACCAAGCTCGGAGAAAGTGTGAAGCTTTATTAAATGAAAAGCAATATGTTAGGACTTTCCTTCACAAGAAATCCGATCGTGATTAAAGTGAGTATCGGGTGCGTCTAAATGCATCACTTGTATGCATTAAGTATCTCTTACGGCAAAGACTAGCTTTTCAAAGTCATGATGAATCGGAAGAATCTAATGATCGAGGGAACTTTCTTGAACTCTTAAGGGCTCTTGCTAATAGCAATGATGCTATCAAGAGCCTTGTGTTGAAAAATGCTTCCAAAAATGACAAGCTAATTTTGCGGATATTCAAAAGGATATTGTAAGGGCTTGTGTCGCCAAAACTACCTTGGTAATTATGCAAGAGCTTGATAGTTCCTTATTCTCTATTTTGATTGATGAATCTCGTGATATATCAACTAAGGAGCAAATGGCCGTTGTTTTTCGCTTTGTGAATGACAAGGGCCACGTTGTTGAACGATTTATTGATCTTGTGCATGTTAGTGATAGAAGAGCCGTGTCACTAAAGAAGAAAATTGATGATTTGCTATGTGAGCACAAACTAAGCATTGCAAGGTTGCGTGGGCAAGGTTATGATGGAGCAAGTAACATGCGAGGTGAGTTTAATGACTTAAAGGCACTTATCTTAAAGGACAATGGGGCGGCCTTTTACAGTCACTGTTTTGCACATCAACTTCAACTTGCACTAGTTGGTGTTGCAACAAATCATGACTTAGTTGAAACTCTTTTCTTCACGGCTTCAAACGTGGCAAACTTGGTTGGTGCTTCTTGTAAATGTTGTGATATGCTTAAAAAAAAGAAAGCTACTTATGTATTGAACGCACTTCTTACCGGTGAACTTCAAATTGGGCGCAGATTAAATCAAGAAACTATGCTTAAAAGGGCGGGTGATACACGTTGGAGCTCGCATTTTTGTGCTTTGGTGAGTTTGATTGTTGTCTTTTCTGCTGCTTGTGATGTATTTGATGATATATCATGGGATGGAAGCAAGGAACAAAAGCTTGAAGCAAGAACTTTATTGGCGACAATACACTCTTTTGATTTATCTTTCTTTTTGATGAAAAATATATTGGGTATCACTAATACGTTGTCACAGGCATTACAGCGTAAAGATCAAGATATTGTGAATGCCATGGATCTCGTCAAAGTCTCCAAGTTATAACTTCAAATGATGAGGGAAAATGGGTGGGATGACCTCTTTGATTATACTTGTTCATTTTGTAACAAGCACAAGATTTTCATTCCTAATACGGATGCAGAGTTTGAACCCATCTTTTGATCCAAGCGGCACACACATGGAGTTACAAACCAACACCATTACCAAGTGCAATTTTTTTACATGGTCATTGATATGCAACTTCAAGAGTTGAACAATCGTTTTAATGAAGGGAACACTTAATTATTCCTTTGCATGGCAACTCTTACTCCAAGTGATTCCTTCTCGGCTTTTGACAAGAAAAAGTTGATTCGGCTCGCCAACTTCTATCCGGCCAATTTTTCAAGTATGGAGCTCTTAACACTTAAATATGAGCTTGATGCTTACATCATGTATGTACGTGCTAACAACGAGTTCTCAAGTGTGAGAGAAAGTGGTTGAAAAGAAGAAAAATATTTTGTATCCATTAGTTTACAAGCTTATAACTTTGGCCTTAATTTTGCCTGTCGCTACCGCAACTGTGGAAATGACATTTTTCGCTATGAGAATAGTGAAGACCCGATTCCGCAATTCAAATGGAGATGAGTTTATGAATGATTGTATGATTATTTATGTCGAAAAAAATTTGTTTAATGGTATTCAAAATGATGTAATTATTAATTGCTTTCAGAAGATGCGACCTCGTTGTGGTTAATTGTAGAATTTCATGGTTCAAGTTTAATGTACAATTATTTTTTGTGATAATTTTTCTCTTGTGCATTTTGTACCCACCTTGACTAATAATACTGCCTCCATCACTGGACCAATCCAACTGCATACATTACATGTGGTCGGGTGAAAGTCAAGTACCTCAAACTTTCGACCATACTCTTGAACAATATTGGTTTTACCGACTCTCCAGTCAATTCTTTACTTCTATGCCTGCTTCTGTGGTGTGGCTACTGGCTTACAATTCTTCATTCTGAATCTACTCAAAATTTACTCCGCATACTTCTTTGCGACATAAATATTACGTCTTCCATTTGATTTACTTCGACTCCAAGAAAGTATGTCATTTTACCGATATATGCCATCTCAAATTCTTTAGTCATAGCTTTCTTGAAATCATTGAATATACCTGGATTATTTCCCGTGAATATCATATCGTTCACATATAAGCACACAATCATGATATCACCATCTTGATTTCTCTTTCTGTATAAGGCATGTTTATATAGACTCTTCACAAAATTATTTTTTTGGAAATACTCATCTATTCTCGTGTTCCAAGATCTCAGAGCTTGCTTTAATCCATACAAAGTTTTCTTCAGTTGAAAGACTTTGCCTTCTTGTCCTTCTTTGATATATCTAGATGGTTGCTCAATGCAAACTTTTTCTTCTAAGTAACCATTCAAGAATGTCAATTCACGTCCATCTGAAAAATCTTCCATTTATTTTGTATTGTTAGAAGTCTAATCGTATCAGTTTTTGCAACAGGAGCAAATACTTTATCATAATAAATTCCTTCTTTCTGCTTATAGCATTTAGCGACTAACTTTGCCTTGTGCTTCCCCACTTTGCCTTCTTGATTAGTCTTTGTCTTGTACACCCACTTGATTCCGATTGCCTTGTGTCCTTTTGGAAGGTTAGTTAGCTCCCACGTGCCATTTCTTTTTATTGCAGCAATTTTTTTCATTAATGGCTTTCTTCCAGTTCTCATCATCAGTAGCCTCTTCGTGTGTTAATGGATCATACTCAGCCATCAAACAAAAAGTGAGTAATCATATGCTGCCTGAATAGGTTGTGTAACATTACATATGTCATTTAGACTCCACATTTTCGTATGTGCTCCCCTTGAATTGCTGCTGCTGCTACCAAATGACGATGGTGTTGATGCAGGAGTTATTGGAGTAGGACCTTTATGGAGGAGTCTGATCATCACTTTGCTCATCTTGGGTGTTGAAGTCATCGTCATCATTATCATCATCACCATAAAAAAATAGTCCTTCAACTTTCTTTTCTTCTTTATTCCATCTTTACTAATTTGCTTCATCAAACTCAACATCTTGTAAGATAATCACTTTCTTGGTAAGAGGATTATACAGTTTATGTGCCTTACACCTTTTTTGGTAGCCAATAAAGATACATTCTTTTCTTTGTCATCTAGCTTCTTTCTCTTTTAATCAGGAATATAGGCATATGTAATGCACCCAAAAATTCTGAGATGTTCAACTGTCGGCTTGCTACCTCTTCTTGCTTCATTTGACGTCTTGAACTTTACGCTCTCTGTTGGACATCAATTTGACAAATAAACAACACATAGAATGGTTTTTAAGCCCAAAAGGTTCTTGGCATGTTTTTTCCCCTTTACCATGCTTCTTGCCATATCAAGAAATGTGTTGTTCTTTCTTTTTGCAACGCCGTTTTGCTGTGGCATATATGAGGCTATCAACTGATGAATGATTCCATGCTTTTTGCAAAAACCTTCAAACAAATTTGAGGTATACTTGCCTCCTCTATCAGATCTGAGTATCTTTAGATAATGTCCACTTTATTTTTCAGCCATTGCTTTGAATTCTATGAATTTATCAAGGGCTTCCGATTTTTCTCTAAGAATATACACCCAACTCTTTTTACTGAAATCATCAATAGAAGTAAGGTAGTACTTGTTTTCACAATCGAATAGATCAGCTATATCTTAGTGCACAATCTCTAGTGGCCTTTTGGCTCTCTAGGATTTTCCAACTTTAAAACTTTGTCTCTATTGCTCATTTAACACAAGCTTCACACAATTGATCTAGTGCATTAATTTCTGGCAGTCCATTCATCATCTTTGTTCTCTACAACAACTTCAGGCCCATAAAACTAAGATGACCAAACCTTAAATGCCATAACCACGAATCATCTTGACAGACTTCATTCATTTCATCACTTCTGTTAAGATATCAAGTGTGAACAGACGATTCTTTGTCATTTCAACTTTAGCAGTTAATTCTTAACTTTTGTTTCTGATGACGAGAGAGCAATCCTTCATGGATATGTCGTACTCCTTTTCTAGGAGCTGATCTAGGCTGATAATATTGCCTTTCAAGGCTAGTACATAATAAGCATATGATATATACTTCATATCCCTATTCTTTAAGGTAATCAAGAGTTTACCTTTGCCTTTGACCGAAATCTTTGATGAGTCTCCAAAGGTAACTTCTCCTTTAACCATCTCGTCCAAATCTGTGAACAACTATTTTCGGCCGCACATGTGGTTACTGGAACCAATGTCGAGATACCAAACATTGTTTCTACACTTTTCCTTTCCTTCGTATAGAGAAAAATAATATGTTTTAAAATTTTCTCTTCAGCTGTCGCAAAATGATTTATTTCCTCCATCTTAGGAGTTGATCTACACTCATAACTAAAATGGCCATATTTGTTGCAATCATGAGATTGCAACCGTGATTTATCACCTCATCGTTGAAATTTGCCTCTACATCGGCTTCTAAATCCTCGACTACGACCATATGTCTGATAATCTTCATTTGTTTGGCCTTTTTCAAAAGATTGTCTACCACGTCCTTATCGTTCGCGTCCACCTCTGTAGCTACCTCTACAGCCACCTCAATTTCCTTTAGCTCGTCATAGCTGCTGCTAGCTTGATTGTTACCAAGAGATATCTCTTGCATTGTAAAGCTTGCACCAAATTACCACTATTTTCATTTTGGTTTATTCTTCACTCATGAGCTTGAAGAGAACTCGCAAGCTCATCTATAGAAACTTGTGACAAATCTTTTGATTCTTCAATGACAGTGACAACATAATCAAAATTTTGAGTCAGAGAATGTAAAAGTTTTTCCATTACTCTCACATCATCAAGAGTTTCTCGATTTCTTTTCATCTCGTTTGCCACCATTTTTCAGATGAGTGACGTTATCATCAATATTTTCTAAACTTCGTATTTTTAACGTCTAAAATTCAGCTCTAAGTAATTAGCTTTTTCGACTCCTTGTAGAGATTTCTGCAGAATGCATCCTGTGATATCTTTGCATATGTATTTTTTTCAAAGGTTGGTTCGTCAACTCCTTGAAAAATGAAGAACAAGGCCTTTTTATTTTTCTTGCGTGATTCCTTTAGCATCGTCTTCTGGGTGTTTGATAAAGCTGCTTCGACAGTCACATCTGTGGGTTCAGTGTACCCGTCTTTAACAATTTTCATAAATCTTGTCACCCCAGCAAGACCTTCATTTGGATGCTCCAGTTTCCATAATTCGTCTTTGTTAATTTTGGGATCTGAGGCTAAAAATTATGTTGACCATCTCTTCACTTTCTTGAAATGTAGACACGAACTTGTGGCTCTAATACCACTTGTTGGAAACGTAATGGACTCCAAGCTATATTAATATGATTATAAAAAAGGATTACACTCTAAAGCACTCTTGAGCAAAATATATATGTCACCCAAACTTGTGTCTCAACACACAAGTATTTTTCTCCTTTCTCTCTACACTAACTGCTCTATTTTTTTCCTCTCAAACTTTTGCTTCTCTATTTTTCTCATGCTTCTACGTCTCCTACATGCTTCCTATTTATAGGATGGCAAATTGCTTCATCGTGTGTGCATCGCCACCATAAACACTTGGTGGAGGATCAATCTTCTTGGTCAAAAATTTCAGATCAAGAAGCTTCCAGTTCTACTTAGTCAAGTGGTTAACACATCATTCAACCAATCAGAATTAATCCTTCAAATGGGTAATACCTCGTTGAACCAATCATAATTAATCCTTCAAATGTTAAGTTTTGATACGTGACTCTCGTTAACAATGAAGGATTTGAATTCCTTAACAATGAAGGGTTTGAATTCTAATGAGCTGGTCTCGTGAACACCCTTCTTCTCTTAACCGCTAGATTTCCTGCTGCAACTTGCAATCCTTGACGGTTGATGGTTCCTGAAGTCAAA
Organism: Escallonia rubra; assembly: GCA_033065855.1. Taxonomy (NCBI): domain Eukaryota; kingdom Viridiplantae; phylum Streptophyta; class Magnoliopsida; order Escalloniales; family Escalloniaceae; genus Escallonia; species Escallonia rubra. The sequence continues at coordinate 220,783 of JAVXUO010000323.1, forward strand.
GTCTTCTCTTCGTTTTTGTAAGGAGAATGACATTGATAATATAATTGCTTTGGCAAGACTTATGGGTTAACATTTTACATCATACACATAGCTATAGTCGGGACATCCCACGACTTCCACAAACAAGAAACAGTATGGCATGGGCGTTCCTGTCTTCCTATAACACAATCAGTCCATCTACAAGTATGTTGCTGTGTGGAACATGGGGTTCTCAGCTTAGCGTTCTCAACTTAGCTGTTATCAAAAAGCTTGAATTTAGATGTCCACAAACTTTAGCGTTCTTCTGATTTTTGCTGCTTCAGATGTAGTTCCAACGTACAGATTCTTGGATGTAATTAACCCGATCTAAGAAAGTAGCTCCATGTTAGTTCTGAATATTTGAGGAAGCTCATTATCCAATTCCGAGGCACACTAGGAAGCTGGTTGGGAGTAAGCACATTTGTCCGTTCGGCAAACGGAACAAAATATTTTATTGGATTATCGCCTTTTAACTTTTGCATAATATACGTGAACATTGCCCTTAACTCCTTTTTTCTTAACTAGACTAGACTTGACAAATTATGCTTATTTGATTGCTACTTAAGTTGAATTTATATTTTTACATGTATCAAAATCTATTCTGTAATTTTGAAAAAAGTCAAAGGATAAAATGGAAGAACACAAACGGAGTACAACAAAGACCAGTTTTAAAGAATACCAGTTTTGCTTTTAGAAAAGAGATGAAGAGGTATCCCACGCCCTAGATCTAATACATCTGGATTGAACGAAATGCATGCGTCCATTCACAAACTCATACTTAGCAAACAGACTAGAATCGACGAGGAGCAGCGAGGTTAGCTACAGTGGTCAAAGGAGCATTTCTCGAACCTACGAAGATAGAGTTCAAGTCTTTCCAAAGCAGTTAAGGTTGTCCTTTCTCCCATCACTCTCTATCGATTGGCGAAAAGGCAACAATGGAAGACATAATAATAGTGCTAGATAACAAAATATAGAAAATTACCACAGTGGAAGACATATAATTTCTTTATTACAAGTGATGATCAGAGTTTCTATTAACACAGAAATCTCAGATCAATGGAAGAGGACTACTTGAGACACAAGTAGCTGAAATCATCAAAACCCTAAAACAAAAAGAAGAAACAAAACCTAAAAACCAGCACAATAGCACATCTTTCCTAGCAAAAAAGCCAGGTGCTAAAGCTTATTATTACAGCTGAAAGGCTGTTTTTTTTTTCACTTATACCCAGGAAAGCTAGGCATAGGAAACCCTAACAATACAAATGAATTAAAGTAACATCTTGTAGAGATGAACATTCTTTCACTTCTTCTGGTCACCCACTCCAAGAGTGTTCTTCACACCATCTATAGCTCCCTGTGCCATGTGGACCATCTGCTCTCCAGTCTGTAATCAAGAAGAAGAAAGGGAAACAGGAAAATGATGAAGCTTCTTAATCGAAGAGGCAAAAGTATTTAAATATATTCTGCCCAAAATAACAACGAAAGAAAAGATCGAAGCCATTGAACATGCTCTCCTCTCATATTCGATTCTTATAAGTTAATAAGTTTAGCCAAAAATTATCTCCTCCCCTTATGAGAAAAGACCTCACTTTGAATTTATGCTTCCCTTGGGAAGAAAGGTTATTTTTTAAAGTGAAGGATGAAAATGATACACAACACCTTAGCTGTAGCTTAAAAGTGTGGGTAAATACATTTTAGTGATAAAGAAATGTCACTATGAATGTTACTAACGATAATAAAATATATGTAGTGGCAATTTCTTGTCGTTAAAACCGTTACAGCAGGTGCTATACAGTCGATGATCCTTATACTGAACTATGTGGTATTCGACAATTATGTTTAGTTACATTTACGATGGGGCCGGAAAAATGCAGATTTCTATACCAAAATTTGATGGCATACGACGGGGAAATTAAAAATCCTTCATGCATTCAAAATAGTAGACAACAGTGATTTAGAATACCGTATCTAAATCAAGCTTGAAGGGGCGGAGAAAGTATCAAACCTGCTGTAGGAACCCTGCGCTCTCGTCCTTGTGTTGTTGGGCCTGACCGGAGGTGCAGTTGGCCGCATCAGCCGCCTTGTCATGGGCGGCGTTGGCCGTGTTCTTGGCTGACTCCATCCAGTCCTCCGTCTTGGCCTGAGCACCGCCACGGGATTGGCCTGCATTGAACTGACCACTCGACATCTTCTTCTCTTGTCAAAAAATAAGCAACTGGTTGATCTCTGAAAGTGTTTTGCAAACTGTTTCTGATGTTATGGAATCCTCTTTAGCTTGTGGGAAGTATATATAGTGGTTCCTTGGTTCATGAAGGAACGACACGTCAAAGATGGAACTGGTTTGAAGGGTACGGTGAGCGTATTTTGCTGCCTTTGAAGTGGGCATTCAACGACTGAATGAGTCTACGTAGTAAAGTACGCATCTCCATGCAGTTTTGTTAGGTTATTTTTCACGTTATTCTTACTCGAAGGTAACAAACTCACGGCATGACTAAAATGTCAAAGGAAAGATTTTGATGGTAACCTACCCAACAAAAAAAAAAAATGGAATGGTTTACGACCGTTATATAGTGACCATTTGATTATCGCTATATATTGTTAGTGATATTTTTCAGTCATTTAGCGATAATTATTAACAGCGCTTTCTTAGTGTCACTAATTAAAAGTGACTAATTATATTTAAATACCATGATGTATTATTATATAGGGTTATAGCTTGCAGGCTCTTCCTACAACTAGGATTGTAGCAAAATGTTTTTCAATGCAAAATCTGGGCTAAATGGTTCCTTGTTGCCACTACTAAGTGGTCTTTGGTTTGTCATCGACCTACTAAATTATGACCAGTAAAACTTCTTCCTTTTCATCTCCTTTTCGGCTGCCTACAGTGATTCTCTTTCGGGAAATCTTATACCAACTCATCTTTTAATTCCTGTTTTCCTTAACTGGGACTTCAAAAGTTAAATCTAATAAAATAATCTGAGGGAGTAGTTTTTTAGGATGGGCTGAATCCACACCATTTTCTTTCTACACGTAATATTGGTTGCCAAAAGGTACTTCTGCATTTTAGCAACGATGTGATGTGAATTTAATTAAAACAATATTGTGTCAATTTATCTCCACAGCTCTTTCATGTCGGTCCGAAAACAAGTGCTTTGAACCCATCAACATGTCCCTTGCTTGGCGAAAAATAAAATAAAATGTCGCAAAGATAAAGATATTTCTCGACTTCATATCACATTTAGCGACAATTTGCGACTATTTTTTTTTTTGTGTAGAATTTCCCTGTAACTTCATCTGCCATGTATTAGCATTGTTTATGGAAATAATTTTGTTTCTACTCATGTTGCAGCGACTTCCTCCAACTCTTGCATGGATTAACAAAATTGTCCGCTGAATCTCTTAGGGCCGCATCTGCAGGCACACTTTAGCGACACGGAGCTGGTACCAATTTTGCCATTGTAGCTAAGGAATACAATGCCAACAAAGATAATGGCCTTGAAGGTAGCATGAGTGAGGGAAACTCTGACTTCTCTCTAGAATTCTAGGGCTAGAAATCATATTTTTTGCATTTAGGAGATCATCTACCTTTCATACAAGAAGATTCATATTGAAGATTACGTAACAGTATGAAGAACTACATCTAATTGGAGAATGCAGATAACTACGCCGATCAGAACGTCTTCGAGGTCCACCACAGGATCCATTTGCGGCAGATTTCACCGGTAAGGAGTGAACAAGAACACATGATAATACCAAAATGCTACGCAAAGAGGCTCGTACAATCACGGTAGATCTGGGATCTAACAATACCATGGATATGAAGGATCTTAGAGCGGAGGTACTATCGCATAGCAGTTGTTATTCAGATGACGATCAAGACAGGGTGATTAATGCATTACGGGCTCAAGTTCAAGCATTAACAAAGGAAAATTTAGTCCTGAAAAATAAGGTTAGTCTTGGTGTACAATGTACAAACCCTAATTCCCCCATTGTTACAGGTGTGAAGGATGGGAAGTTTGTGGGTGAAGGAAACTCCCCATATGATAGTCATGAGGTGGACATGACACCTGTCAAAGATGCTGCGGTGGCAGAGCCACGGTTTAGTGTTGTACTGGAAACCCCTGTGATTAATAATGGTAATGTGGCACCTATTAAGAGCAATCAGACACCATTAATCCCAAATCTTTGTGAAAATCTGAGCACCAAAGAGACTCTTTCAATATTACCCTCAACTAACAAGACAATACATGTTGAGCCCCCACGTTCTGGAAAATCGTATGCAGAGGCCATTGTCGCCAATCGGGAGAAATATGAACGATCAACTCTCAAATTCATTCAACCCCAAGCCATAAATGGAAAGAAAGGAGTCGAGTATAGTTGGAATGACGTGGAGAATGAGGTCAATTGCTGAAAGAATGCCATTGTAACATATGTGCTGGGATTGGAGCCCCCTACCATGTGATGAAGGGCTTTCTGGAGAGAATTTGGAGAAGATTCGACCACTTCTCTTTAAGTTTGTTGAAATCTGGGTTTACATAGTTAAATTTGATGATGAATTAGTGAGAGCTAAAGTGATTGAGATAGTACCTGGCTGGGTTTGTTGATAGCCACCCCTTAATTACCAAATCATGGACACCTGAGATGTCTTTAGAGAAGGAAGGGGTGAAGAATATCCCTATTTGGATCAAACTGCTCAATTTGCCCCTCCATCTATGGTCAAATGACATGCTGAGTAGGATTGCAAGTTCAATTGGCAAAACTTTGTTCCTGGATAACATGACAACAAGAAAGGAGAGACTAACATATGCCAGCGTGTGTGTGGAGATTGATATTAATGAAGAGTTACCGGACATGATCCCAATAAGAGGTCCAACTATGGAAACCATTGCACAGGTTGTTAAGTATGAATGCAAACCAATAAAGTGTGGGCTCTGTGAGGTTTTTGGTCGTAATGAGGACAAATATGCTTGAAGACCTAAAATCCAACAAGTATGGAAAGTGAAAGTGCAGCAGCCTGGGCAACAGGAGACTAGTAATTTATAACAGAGGTCTGGGGGCAGCAACAACAAATTGAGCAAAGGATTAACGAGGGGCAAGAAATAGGTACACTAAATATCAACACTCAGAATCAGCCTATTTAATTCACCAATACCTTCTTAGCAATAGCAGATAACCTGCAGCTAGGTGAGATTCCATTAACTCAAGATGTACATAATTCTGATAAAATGCAAAATGATGGAAGTAGTGGTAGTAGGCTGAGAAATAGGAGTAGGGAGAAACCTACAAGTAGAAGAAGAAGTAATACCAAACCAAAGCAATGATAATAACAAGTTTGAATGTAAGAGGCCTGAATAATTCCATCAGGCAATATGATTTAATGAAATTACTAACCAGTAGGAAGATTCAAATTGTGGTTTTGGTTGAAACAAAAGTCAGAATGGAGAATGTGCCAAATATTATTAATAGATGGCAGAGGAAATGGCAATTCCTTTACAACAATAGACCAAAAAGGTTTATCAAGAATTTGGTTGGGTTGGCAATGTCAAGACATCAAAATCAAACCTATCTCCATTACATCACAAGTAATAACAGTTGAGGTACAAGATACTGATAAGAATCCATGGTGTATTTCATGTAGATATGGGAACAACTGTTGGACTAATAGAAGAGATCTGTGAAACAACTAAAGCAAGATGCCAGCAAGATTGAATTTAAACCATGGATTGTGTAGGGGGACTTTAATATTGTAAGATATCCAAATGAAAGACAAGGGGGATCTGGAATAAATAAGGTAGATACATTAGATTTCAATTAGTCAGGAATTGGCAACAAAAGGATTTTTTATTTTTTTACCTGGTGCAATAAAAGGCAAGGGGGGGATGTCATATTGAGCAGGACTGATAGAGTATTGGTGAATAATGCATGGTTAAGCACTAACACAAATTCTAAAGTGGAAGCCTGTGATCCTGTTATATCAGATCATTATATGTTGGTGGTCACAGTTCATCTAGACAAAGTTCAAGGTAGAAAACCATTCAAGTTCTTCAACTATTGGATGCCTCATCCTGATGTCAAGTCAATACGCAAAGAATCTTGGGTAAGGGAAGCAAATGGGGAAGCAGTGCATGTGCTATACAATAAGCTCAAAAGGCTGAAGCCTAAACTGAAAAAATTAAATTCTGAGAAATAAAGTGAGTATCCAGAAGGGTAAAGGAACATAACTGAAAAGTGTCCAAAAGGATATCTATGATGGATCAACTACAAATGAACTCATTACTAGAGAGAAGGACTTATCTATGCAATACTATGAACTTCTTAAAGCTGAAGAATAGTTCTATCAGCAGAAGTCAAGGGTCAAAGAAGTCAAGCTTGGAGATGGTACTACTGCATACTTCCACAAGAAAATACAGGTACACAGAGCTCATAATAAGATCCTATCAATTAAAACAATGGATGATGTGCAGATTATGGGAGCAAAGGAAGTCCACCAAGAAGCAATCATACAATTTTCTAAATTTCTAGGATTCTCACTAGCACCTTGGTCAAATACAAAACATGAACTTCACAGGGTTATGCAAAGGAAGTTAAACCCACAGCAACAAACACAGCTAACATGTGAATTCACTGAGGATGAAGTCAAGAGGACTATGCTTTCTTTTAAATCCAATAAAGCTCCAGGCCTTGATGGTTATACAACTGAATTCTTTCAAAATAACTGGGAGATCATTGGACCTGATATCACTAGGGCTGTTCTAGACTTCTTCAAGCATGGAAAATCTATGAAGATCTCCAACAGCACTGGTTTGACTCCAATCCCTAAATTTTCTGTACCTAATACTATTAGGGATTTTAGACCTATTGCCTGTTGCAATGTGGTGTACTAATGTGTTACTAAGATGATGAGAAAAAGAATGCAACAAGTACTGCCTTGCCTTATCAATAATAGACAAGCTGCTTTTGTGGAGAATAGGAATATTGGGAATAATATATTGCTCATGCAAGAATTAGTAAGAAATTACCATAGACCAGGAAATCAGCCAAGATGTGCTATGAAAATAAACATCCAAAAGGCCTATGATACTGTGGAATAGGAGTTTCTAAGTACTGTTATGGAAGTAATGAAATTTCCCAGTCAATTCATTGAGTGGACTATGCATTGTGTGACTCATGCCAAGTTCTCAATCAACATGAATGGTAATATGGAAGGGTTCTTCAGTAGTAAAAGAGGCTTAAGAAAGGGGGATCCCATATCTCTTCTTATTGGTAATGGAAGCATTCTCTTACATGCTTGATGATTCTGCTTAGAACAGGGAATTTAGCTATCATCCAAAATGCCATGAGCATAAAATTACTCATGTGTGTTTTGTTGATGACTTATTCATCCTAGCTGGGGCTAATATCCAAACAATCAATCTTATAAAACAAACCGTTTAGAGTTTTGGCAGTATGTTTGGATTATACCCTAATCTACAAAAGAGTGCAGTGTTCATAGTAGGGCTAAGTGAGGAGGCCACTAGCGAGCTAGTACAAGATATTGGAATTCCCCTTGGCACTATTCCAGTTACTTATTTAGGAGTTCCACTGATCACTACTAAACTAAAAGGCAAGTGATTGTCAAGTGCTTATGAACAAAATATTGGCTAGAATTAATAGTTGTACTGTGAAGCACTTATCTTATGCTGGGAGGCTTCAGTTAGCAACCTCAGTGCTATTTAGAATGCAAGTATATTGATGTTCATTGTTTCTCTTGCCTAAGAATAACATTTCCCAAATTGAAGCAAAATAAGGTGTTTTATATGGCATGGAAAAGATACCAAGTGCACAGATGCAAAGGTAGCATGGAAGGATGTCTTCTTACCTAAAAAAGAATGTGGTCTTGGCTTGAAAAGATTGCATGAGTGGAACAAGGCTGCCTTATGTAAATATATCTGGGACTTGGCAAGGAAAAAAGATACCCTCTGGATAAAGCGGAGCCATACCTACATTATCAAAGGGCAGAATTTATGGAATTTCAAACCACCTGCAGATCTCTCATGGACATGGAGTAAAATAATGAAGCTCAGACACATAGTACAAAGCAAAATGGAGTACAAGGTTGGAAATGAGAATGATACCTGGTTTTGGCTTGATAACTGTTACCCAAAGGTTCTATCATTAAGCAATTTGGACCCAGGATCATCTATGATGTTGCAAGTTCAGCTAACCTTAAGGTATGTGAAATTTATAATCATGGGGTGTGGAACATAGCTATCAGATCACAAGATCTAAGGGAATTGAGTTCTCAACTCAGGAATACTGAACTAAACAACATACCAGATAAACTAAAGTGGACTGTGAGCACTAATGGTGAATTCAATATTCAATTTGCCTAGAATGACTTAAGACAAAAAGCCACTACAGTCTCAGGGTGGAAGTTGATATGGTTCTCTGGGAATAGTCCCAAGTGTGCAATGATCCTATGGATGGTCTGTAGAAGGAGATTGAGGACTAAGGATAAACTTAAAGCTTGGAATGTCATAGATGAGGACAAATGCTGCTTATGCAATCAATAACAGGAAAACGTGGAACACCTTTCAGAAGCTTAAAGCTTGAATTGTCCTTTTACTCGTTCTATATGGGGAAACACCTTTTAGAAGCTATAAGTATCACATCACTTCTCCAACTGGAACTCCCTCCTTCAATTTGCAATGATAAGGTTTAGAAGGAAGACCTTTGAAGCAAGACTGAGCAAGCTAGCCTTTGCTGTCACATGTTATAGCATATGGGACGAAAGAAATCTAAGAATATTCTGTGGACAGACAACTGAGAAGGCTGAAGTTATGGCAAAGACTGAAGTGTGGATCAAATATAGAGTTCTTAGCTGGAAGAAGACACAACCTACAGAGCTAAATCACCAATTGTGCAGGAATTGAAAGCTACACCCCTGTGTCCTAATACAGGGATGGAGTCCTCAGTAGTTATGTAAACATATAAATAGTATAGTCATTGAGGGATAGATGCTAGTTTTGTTGATTAGAGGATTGGTATGATCACTAATGAGTTGTATTTGAACTTTAATGGAATAAAGGACATTTCACCCAAAAAAAAAAAATATAGAGATAATAGCATTGAATTTTTTTCTGTTAAAATTAAAGGGTAAGTTGGAGGAAGTTGCTGATTACAAATTTTGGTAACAAGCTGGCATTTTGTAATGAGAAACGGGTTACCATAGCATAGCTCGCTTTTAATGTCGTATTACAACTATAGTGGAACATCGAAGTTTCATAAGAATATAATTCACCTGCCCTAGGAAAAGCGATGGACTGCATTTGCCCGCCTTCGAGTTGGCTGCATGGCAATCAAACTCTCTCCAATGTAAATATTGGATATCCACCCACTGCAACCCGTTTTCGTTCTTTTTCAATTTAACAAAAGTCAACTATTATAAAGTTTAGTTTAGATAAACAACGCTCTCTGCATTAATCATCTGCGGAGAAGAAAAGTGTTCGAAAAGAAAGGGAGCAACCTTAAAATACATTTCATAAACTAAAAAAAGAATCTTTAACGGAGAGACCAAAGAGAGAAATCATGATATGACAGTACGCTCACACCCAAATCAAAATGTGAACAGCGTGTGAAGGTGGCTTACAAACCGAAGTTAGAACCAATTCTTTCAGGATTTGAGTTTCTAATTTGGAATTGGATTTGAAGTTCAATTGCTTTTCTTTCATTTTGAACAAAAGGAAATTCAAACAAAAAAATTACTACTTTGTGTTTGAAAAATAAAGGAAATCAAAAGGTAATAAATATTTAGACAATCATATCATTGGCGTACGATGAAAAAGAAACTACGATAAGTGATTTCACATGTACGTATTGGTTGCAGCACATGGTGGTGGTGGTGGTGGTGGTGAGTGAATAGTCAGGGTATAAGTGGCGGTGCAGTGGCACTGACAACGGCCGTGGTGGGGTGGTCCATTGTAATGATAGTAGTGGTGGTGGTGGTATTGAAGTATAACTAGTTGTAAGGATGGTGACTTAATTATGACGCTGCTAGGATTGACGATAATGGTGATGGTGTGGCGTTAGTGGTGGTATTGTACAATGGCATCAGCTGCAGCGGACAGGGACAACGGCGGTGGTAGAGGTGGTAAGGCGGTGTAGTTAAGGTACCATAAATAGTGGTGCTAGTGGTACTAGGGTGTCAATTGTGCTAATATTGGTGACAAGGTACGGCGGTAGCAACATAGACAATGGTGGTGGTGGTGTTGTGTCGTCGGCAACGGTGTGGCATCAACGCAATGGTAGTGGGGCAATCTAGTGATAGTAACGATATTAGTGGTGCTGGTCATGGTATCTAGGCAATAATAATGGTATATTTGTGATAGTAGTCATGGTGGCCGCAACATAGACGATGGTGGCGGTGATGGTGGTAATGACATTCATGTTCATGAGGACACGGTTGATATAGTCACTAATGTTAATGGTCGTGACAATGACAATGGTGACAACATTGATGGTGATGGTGGTAGTTATGTGGCGACGACATTGATCTATTGATGGTAATAATTATCGTGATGGTGATGCAACACCGTTGACAAATTGGTGACTGTGGTGGTGGTGGTGGTGGTGGTAGTGGTGGCGTTGTCGTGTAATAGTTTTGGTGGGTGTAATCGTCCGGTGGAGGTGGGTATAGCGGTCAAGCGGTGGTGATAGTGATGATAATGAAATGGTGCAGCAGTGTTGGCCGTGGCGGTAGTGGAAGTAAAGGTGGTTTTACGGTATCGACAATAAAGACAATGCATGTGACTCCATTAGTCGTAGAGATTCGAGAAAGGCTAAACTAGGGTATATAAATGTTTTTACTTCAAATAATTCTAAATCCCATAAAATCCGACTATTTTTTTTTTTTGGATTTCACAATATTGAAACAATTTCAGTCCAATCCCATAAAATCCAATTCCAATTTTTTTTAATGTTCCAAACAACAAATTTGAAGTTTTTAAAATGAAATTCCATCAATTTTGTGGTTCCAAACACAGTGAAAGTTCTCATTCGTATACATGATAAACATTGAAGTGGTGCTGGACTGAGATTACAGGCCAAAAAGTCTATGACCAAACTAGGCCTGAATCGAACAGGCTCTTAACTTTTTGTACCGATTCCCAACTCTAGACTTGGTCTGAAGAGAAAAATACATGCCCCAAATAGATCAACTGAAGCCTGGCTTTGTATGTGTCATATTACAATCCCTCGTGTGCGCTGCTTATCACACTTCATTATGGGAAATTAATGCAACGTACAACGCTGTTGCCCATATGAAATTACACGGTATGCAAGAACAATAAGGTTTTATTTTTCATTTTTGACATACAAATAGAAGACACGTGTTATATAGGAAGGTTTTCAGAGATCAAACAAAGCGGATTGGTCTTCACGTAAATACTTAAAAGGTTAAATACAAAATTGTCCCCTGATATTTACACGTATTTGCACTTCGCTCCCCGTGTTTACAACTTTTGCAATAGTGTTCCTTGAGATTGACAAAACCATTATAAACAGGTCCAAAATTGGATGGCCGTTCAATTTTGGACATTAAGTTCGTGTGTGCGATACACATGCCATTTTGGCATGGGCAGATTTGTCATTTCCCTTCCCTCTCTCTCTCTCTCTCTCTCTCTCTCTCTCTTTGTGTGTGTGTGTTGAATTAAAAAAATATTTCTTCTCCTTCCTCTCTCTCCCATTCCGACCGCACCACTGTTGCCATTCTTCCGGTAGCTTATTTCGATCCAACCCTAAAGTGCGCCACCATCACTCACTTTGTCGTACCACCACAATCAGACCCACCACAATAGCCCACTCCCTCCTCCTGATTTCTGGAGTTTATGTTTATATGGAGATCGATCTTAGTTGTGGCCATGGTGTAGTGATGATTGTGCATATGGTGATGCTATAGTTATGTACCCGATTTGGTTTTGGTGGTTGATGAATAGTGGGTGGTGGGTGCCACGGTGATGAGAGAGAACCATTTGGGCATGTTACATGATATTGGAATAGGAGCACGTACACTGGTCACCGGAGCCTCCATCGCCGGTGACAATTCCTTCTCTGGACTCCCACCAATCTCCTCCTGACCTGACTACTTAAAATCCGAAAATAGCCCGTCATCCGCCGCCGCACTCCGCCCACTATCAAACACCACCCCAGCTTCAACTGCCACCGCCGGCAGCGGCGACCCCCTCCGTCTAGTGGCAATTCTAGTGGGTGTGCAAGCAAGTTTGCTGGGAAAGTGACGCTGTATCTAGGACTTGAAGGTGGAAATAGCATATTCAATAGTGTGCCTTCCTCCGAATTTGATGACAACTATTGAATCTGATGAAGAGTTCACGGATTTCATCTCTCTATCCAGTCCAATGCACAGATTTGAGAATTTTACAATGGTGCAGTGGGTCTTTGTAATGATGAAGAGTTCTGGGATTTAATAAGGCAGAGAGAAGGATAAGATTTAAAGCCTCTCTCTTATAGTTTGTAACATTTCGTTATAGTGTAAATTCAGATAATCTGTACTTACTGAGGAATGGTAGATTATGTATTGCTTATGTTTCTATGCTTTTTGTTACTGTGTTGATTAAATGCAAGATTTAGCTCCCTTTATTTTCTCCCCGAAGCATGCCATATCAAATAAAGAGAGAGAGAGAGAGAGAGAGAGAGAGAGAGAGGAGAAGAAGAGGAGGAGGAAATTAACAAAGAGAGAAATGAGAGATGGGGACAGGGGAATGACCGATCTATCTATGTCAAAATGGCATGTGTTGTGCACATGCGGACTAAACGCCCGAATTTCAACGGCCATCAAATTTTAGAACTATTTACAATGATTTTGTCAACCTCAAGAATCTGTTTGCGATGTTTTGTCAACATCAAGAAACATTATCGAGACAGGGAGGGTTCAAGAGATCTGTTTGTCAACATTCAAGAGATCTCATGAATTCATGACCTTATCGAGACAGGGAGGGTTCATTCCTGGAGGGATTAGGGCCCAGATTGCTTGGTTCCCCAACTTCATAATTTTCCAGAAGAGAGTTGTGAGGGATGAGCACGGTTAACGAGTTTGTCCCAGGCCTGGTCATTGCATCACATATTGGGCCACGAGTCTTTGGGCTATGGAACAAGAGATTGAGGCCATAACCAGAGTGTGTGTAATGCGTTTTCTTAAGGTCCAAAATGGTTTGGGCCCGGGTTGTTTGTAGATCGGCCAACCAAATTGGTCACACCGTTTCAAAGGTTTAGAGGGTTGTCTGTCAAAAGAAGAGGACTGACTGTTGGATGGTGAAGCTGAAGATGGGACTCCAGCGCACAGTTAGAAGATGCCGCGGGGTGCTTGATTTGGAGTTATTTTGGCACCATGAAAGCAGTACGTAGGGAACTGAAGAAAGTTGTAGCTGCTTTATTCCTGTGACTGAGAGATGCCCTTGGGTCAAATCAAACAAGTTTATGTTAAATTGCATTGCTTTGGTAAATATTATTATTGTCACAAAAATGTGAGATTTGGATATGAAGCAGGTAACATTCAAAACCAAGGTAATCAGATACAAAGCAGAAAACGTGAAAGTGTAGAGTAGGGGTGAGCACGGTTCGGTTGGTTCGGTTTGGAGGCTGAATACCAAACCGAACCGACCAACCTCGGTTTGGGAAAAAAAAAACCGAACCGTAGTTGAACGGTTCGGTTTCTGCGGGTTGAACAGATTGAACGGATCGATTTGGATGGTTTAATCTGTTTGGGTCAAACTCAATTTTGAGCAATTTTAGGCCCAAAAATTAATAACTTATATATGCTAATAAGCTCCAAAAAACTAATTTTTTTTATCATAATTAATAACACTTAGTGAGATGTAGGCGGCGAGTGAAAAATGCGTGTTACGTCAAGGGATATAGGGTTTATCCCATTTTATATGAGTGGTTAGATAACTAGGATTAATAAAAAATAATTAGGATTATGTAAAATATAGATATGTTATATCATATACGGTTGGTTCGGTTTATGCGGTTTCAAAAAAATTCAAACCGAATCGACCGAACCAAATGTACGGTTTGGGAAAAAAAAACTAAATCGATTGATTTTTTAGATCAGTTTGAAAATAGACGGATTGGTTGGTTCGATTTTCACGATTGGATCGATTTCAACGGTTTAAATGCTCACTCATATGTACAAGCAAAAGCCGACAGCCTTTCTAGCTCGGAAGTTTATGCTATCTTTCTCAACAAGTGGTCCTCGCTGTTTCAAAAGTTCCGTACCTCCGGATACTTGCTCACAAGGTGTAATATCATTTTTAAAGTTAAAAAGTGGAGAGAAAAGATTAGACCGGTATATTCCGATGTTTTAATTGTTTAGACGGGTATTAATTTTTACCGGAATTAGAAATAATATCTTCTTTTGTTTTTCAAGGAAAGCCAGCCGTATTTTGGGCATGAATATTTCGAGTTTGGATAAGAAAAAGCAAATATTTTGAATTCATGAAAAGAGAATTATTACAAAATTAAGCATTAAATTTCTTGCTTCTTATCAACTCGGGAGAGGAGGCTAAACTTGATTATATTCGGAAAGCTAATAATCTTATGATTCAAGCTTGGACAACTCTACTCTTGGGCTCACCACGGCTATATATACATTATGTGATCAGCCAAGATACATATAATCCCTCTTCAGGGCTTTGGCAAGACGATTCTTAGGCAGTGTTTGACAACGCTTTTTTTTTCCAGTTTTTTTTCTAGTTTGTAAATTGGAGAAAAGAAATTCGTTTGATAGATAATTTTCGTTTTTTTCCCCCCTTTAGTTTTGAAAATCAGCTTTAAAATAGAGCTGTTTTTTAAAAATCCATTTTGGAGTTTTGAGTTTTCAATTTTGGTTTTATTTTGGGACCCAACCTTCAAACTTTGTTAAAAGCAAAAAAATGAGTATCATTTAAAAAAAAAACCCCTCACACACAGAGCTCCACCACCACTAGCAGACACTTCCTTCCATCAGCCAAATCGGTCCCGTCGTCACCCTATCGCCGTCGTGACCCACGAATCTGCCCCTATCGCCGTCATCACTCTATCGATGTCGACAACCACGAGTCTGCCACACCACCGCCACACTCTCGCCACTGCCACCCACTGATCTACAGCAGCACCGCTATCTTACCGTCATCGCCACCCACGGATATGGCCCCCCGTCGCCAACTCACGCCTCCGATAACCACGGGTCTGCCACACTACCACCACACTCTCGATACTGTCGCCCACAGATCTGCCACAACACCGCCATCCTACCGTCATCGCCACCCACGGATATGGCACCCCATCGCCAAACAACCATTTCCTTCCCACTGCCATGAACAATCAATGGGACCTCAAGCAACGCAGCCACCTCAACACCGTTGCACAACCCACAATTTGCCTTGCCATCACCACCCCACCACCATCGCATTTTGATATGGGTAAAAAGTACTACCCATAAGATGATGACACCTGTCATCATCTGATTACATCAGATCGTTAATGAATAAAAGGGAAGTTGAAGCCTTTCATCTTCCCCACTATTTGCACCATCCATTATGGCGGTAACCCCCAATTCAAGCGGAATAAGTATTCATTAATCCAGGTGACCTTCCATTAATCTGGTAACTCCCCAATTATGAGGGATATTAACCAACCTAATGGAAGACCCTATAAAAGGGAAATGCGGGAAAGAAGTGAGGTAAGTAACTATAATCAGAGTTCATACTCATCAATCTTGGGTTATTTCTAACTTAAGCATCGGAGATTTCCCGCCGGAATCCTTTCCGGCAAGTCACCGGTGTTGTTTTTGCTGTGCAGGCCTATTCACAAACGCGTTCCGGATTCTATCCACAACATTTTGGCGCCATCCGTGGGACGCGAAATTTGTGAATAGACCATGTCTCAAACTCCCACATCACCAGCTCATCACGAAGGGACAACTCCGGCAATTTTACCCTTGCCGCCAATTCGTGATCCTCTTCGTGGGAGAGCTGCATCTCCATCCTCCAATCGCGGCAAAAAGGTCGTGACAGCTACTACCGTAGCACGCACCACCACAGCCACAACACCTGTAATTCCTGCAGTAATAACGGATGCCGTCACGACAGCATCAATAGCCGAAATAATGGTCCCGCGCGCTGGGACAACTGCTCCTCCCTTCGTAAGCACTGTCCTTCCTACTCTCCAAACTGCTAACGTATCTGCACCTACCACAACGTTACCGATGATGAGCAGCCAAGCCGACTTTATGGCCATTCTTCAAACTATGCAACAGTCTATCGAAAGGTTACAAGCGGCTGTAGACAATCAGCCTCCGCAATCCGAACCTCTCCCACCTCCAAACGAGCAACATACAATTGGAACGCGGAGGCAGCCAGTTAAGCACCGATCGAATTTTCATGAGGAGCGTGGGACCTCAAAGACTCCGGAGCAAATACAGGTAGAAGATGGGCAATCCGACGATGAACGGCGCAACCCGAGATCCAGAAGACAAGAAAGTTCTTATGAAGTTCATTCTACCAAGAGGGACTCTTATTATAGCCCTGGTGAACATCATGCCGAGCGGTACACCCGTGCCCCAGTCATCGTTAGACGCCCATTCACAGAGGAGGTTGACCACTTTCCTGCGCCGCGGAGCTTCAAGATGCCTCCCTGCGAATCATACGATGGCACTGGTGACCCAATGGAGCACTTGGCTCGTTTCACTTCGGGTATGAACCTCCATTTAGTCCCTGATCAAATCATGTGCCGAGCGTTCCCAGTAACCCTGAAAGGAGCTGCACATGTATGGTTTCAACATCTCGGACAACGCTCTATCTCCTGTTGGGCCCAGTTGGCGGAATCCTTCCGCAACAATTTCTTAACAAGTCGGATACAAAGGAAAAATTCTTCGGCCCTTTTCCGTATCATTCAAGGACCCAAGGAATCCTTAAAATCCTACTATGCTCGCTTCAACTCTGAAAAACTCCTCATCGACCACTTGGATCCAGGAGTAACATTTGCAGCCATGGCGAGAGGAGTGAGGCCAGGCACGCCTTTGCGGTTCTCTCTAAACAAGCGCCCCCCAGAGAACATGACGGACCTCTTAGACAGAGTTGAAAAGTACTTACGCGCCGAAGAAGATTCGACGACCTCACAGTACGAAGAAACGCATACAGGGCAAAAGAGGCAAGATCGTTCCGAGGGAAAAATTTCAGATGACCACAAACGTTTGCGTACAACGCTTCCTAAGTCCTTTACCCCTCTCAATACGCCTCGAGGGCACATCCTAAATCAAATCAAGGGGCAAAGCATCCTCAGGTGGCCAAAACCTATGCGAGGTCCAGCCGAGAAGAGAGATTCTCAACTATACTGTCATTTTCACAAGGATCACGGTCATACAACAGATGAATGCAAAGTGCTCCAACGCGAAATCGAGAATCTCATAGCTAAAGGGCATCTCAGGCAATTCGTCAAGACCAATGATAGACAGCAGAATGGAAAGAGAGGGAATCAGCGAAAAACAGAAGAGGCACCTATGAAGGACCCCCCAGTAATAAACACCTCGTCAGGCGGTGCACACACTCGATTTCCTTATTGTCAAAGTCAAATCGTCATATAACGGAATTTTGGGACGAACGGGCCTCAACAAGTTACAGGCTGTAGCTTCAACCTATCATCTCATTATGAAATTCCCTACGTCAGCAGGGGTTGGCTTTGTCAAAGGAGATCAGATCCTGGCCCGAAGGTGTTACGTAGCGTCTTGCAAAACCGAGGAAACACTCTCCATTGATGACCAGCGGGACGAGAGAACGTTAAGACGTGCGGAGCCTGTAGAAGCTCTTGTTTCAATACCGATCTTAGAAGGGGATGAGGAGCGGCAAGTTAGAATTGGATCGATGCTAGAGCCGATGGTTAGAGACCAATTAGTCTCCTTCCTTCGCTCCAACATAGATATCTTCGCATGGAGTGCGGCAGACATGCCCGGTATCGATCCATCTGTAATCATGCACCAGCTATCTGTTAATCCCATGTTCAAACCAGTCAAGCAGAAGAAGCGCTCTTTCGCACCAGAGCGACAAATGATCATAAAAAAGGAAGTCGATAAACTCCAGGACGCTGATTTCATTGAGGAAATTGACTACCCCGAGTGGGTAGCCAATGTCGTCATGGTGCCGAAAGTTGGGACAAATAAGTGGAGAATTTGCATTGACTACACGGATTTAAATAAAGCATGCCCCAAAGATAGCTACCCGCTGCCACGCATCGATACGCTGATTGATGCTACGTCCGGTCATCAGCTACTTAGCTTCATGGATGCGTTCTCCGGTTATAATCAGATCCGCATGTATGAGGATGACGTAGCTAAGACAGCTTTTATCACGGACCAGGGCTTATTCTGCTACAAGGTCATGCCCTTTGGGCTAAAGAATGCTGGCGCAACCTACCAAAGGTTAGTGGACAAAATATTCAAACCTCTCATAGGGAAAAGTATGGAGGTCTATGTCGACGATATGCTCGTCAAAAGCCTCCAAGCAGAGGATCACATCACTGATCTCCAACAATGTTTCAGCCTCCTCCGTGAATTTCGCATGCGCCTCAACCCCGCCAAGTGCGCTTTCGGAGTATCGTCTGGTAAATTCCTTGGGTTTATGATCTCGGAGAGGGGGATCGAAGCTAACCCTGAAAAGATCAAAGCCATTCAAGAAATGGTTGCTCCTAGACGCGTCAAGGAAGTACAAGTATTGACAGGGCGAATTGCTGCCCTCGGCAGATTCCTCTCCAAATCGGCTGAGCGTTGTTTACCATTCTTCAAAGCATTGAAAAACATCAAAAATTTTGAATGGACGGATGAGTGTCAGACTTCCTTTAACGAGCTAAAAGCATATCTTGCGTCGCCACCTCTCCTCTCCAAACCCATCCCAGGGGAAGATCTTTTTCTTTACTTGGCAATCTCAGCATCTGCCGTCAGCGCAGTTCTAATTCGAGAGCAAGATAGACGGCAGCTCCCCATCTATTATGTGAGCAAAGTTCTTCAGGGAGCCGAACAGAGATATCCGAATACGGAGAAATTGGCATTCGCTTTGCTAATCGCCGCAAGGAAGCTCCGACCCTATTTTCAGTCTCACACGATAATCGTGCTCACTGACAAGCCCCTTAGACGAATATTGCATAAACCTGATCTCTCGGGCCGCCTCGTTCCTTGGTCGATAGAACTAGGCGAATTTGACATCCGTTATGAACCACGACCTTCGGTCAAAGGACAAGCCTTGGCAGACTTCATTGTTGAATGTACCTTCCCCATTGAAGACGAAGAACCACTCCACGCCCAAACCGAATTATTCACTTGGACACTCTTTGTGGATGGATCATCGAACACAAATGGAAGTGGTGCAGGGTTAATCCTCAATGGACCAGATGGTCTGACCATAGAATACGCTCTTCGCTTTGACTTCCAAGCTTCAAACAACGAAGCCGAATACGAAGCACTGATTGCAGGTCTACATCTTGCTCAAGCCATGCGCGCAGCGTCCCTCCATGCTTTCAGCGATTCAGCACTTGTTGTGAAACAGATGTCTGGAGAATACGAAGCCAAAGATCCAAAAATGGCGAGCTACCTGCGTAAGGCGCGAGAAGTAGCCAATGCATTTACTCTATTCAAGATCACACAAATCCGCAGAGAAGACAATACATCTGCGGATGCACTCTCAAGATTGGCCTCTCTTGACCCATCCGGCTTTGGCCGCACAATCCACCTCGAACTTTTGTATGAACCAAGCATTGTGACAAAGGAAGTCTTGCAGACCGAGCACGAACCATCGTGGATTGATCCCATCAAGGCCTACCTTCACGGCGGTACATTGCCTACCGACCGGAAGCAAGCCAGGAGTATCGTCCTACGCTCGGCTCGGTATGCTATCGTAGATGATGTGTTATACAAGCGATCCTTCACACTTCCCTACCTCCGTTGCCTCACCCCATCAGAGGCCAACTATGCTTTACGAGAAGTCCATGAAGGCATTTGTGGACAACACTTGGGAGGACGCGCATTAGCACACAAGGTTCTTCGACACGGATATTATTGGCCAACAATGCATCATGACGCTTTGGATTACACTAAGAAATGCGATGCTTGCCAGCGCTTCTCATCAGTACCCAGACAAGCACCAAGCTCTTTAACATCTCTGAGTAGTCCCATCCCTTTCGCTATGTGGGGAATGGACATCATGGGTCCTTTCCCCCCGGCCACAGCTCAACGCCGATTCGTAATTGTGGCAATTGATTATTTCACCAAGTGGGCGGAAGCCGAAGCCTTGGCCACAATTACAGAAAAAAAATGTGAAGACTTCTTCTGGCGTGCGATCGTTTGTCGCTTTGGGATTCCACGGATACTCGTCACAGATAATGGCAAGCAGTTCGACAGCCTAACCTTTCGCACCTTTTGTGCTAATTTGGCGATTGAGCAACGCTTCACATCAGTAGCACACCCACAAGCCAACGGCCAAACCGAGGTTACAAATCGCACGCTTCTCCAAGGGATAAAGAAGAAGCTTGACGGAGCAAAAGGCTTATGGGTCGAAGAATTGCCCAAAATCCTTTGGGCATACAATACAACAACAAGAACTCCTACAGGTGAAACTCCATTCAGTCTATCATTTGGGACAGAAGCACTCATCCCGGTGGAAGTAGGGTTACCTTCTCTTCGGCTCACAGCCTATGATTCGATTCAGAACGAAGAAGCTCTTCGCGCAAACCTTGATCTCCTTGAAGAGCGTAGAGAACAAGCGTCTATACGACTAGCGGCATACCAACATCGGGTTTCCAAGTTCTACGACCAAAGAGTTCGGCCTCGAACATTCCAAATTGGAGACCTAGTCTTACGCCGCATAGAGGCTTCAGCCCCACGAGAAGCCATTGGAAAGCTGGCCCCAAATTGGGAAGGTCCATATAAAATAGTAAAAAGGGGCGGCCCCGGAGCATACCATTTGGAGCGCATGGACGGAACATCAGTCCCTCGGACGTGGAATGCCACCAACTTACGACGATACTACGCATAAGCAAGCCTGGGGGGGAAGCCACACGCTCCGCCCACGCAATTCACCTTTGCTTGCTCATGCTAGTATTCATGATCCATCCGTCCTAGCTTACTCATACTTCATGTTTTTATCATGTCGAGAATTTATTCCCAGGCTTTGACAGCCCATGTTCAATTCCCGTTTTATCAAATGTACTTCCATCTTTATTATGAATGGAAACTGACTCACAACCCGCAAAGACTCACAAATGCAAAACAAAGCCTTGATTGCATTATAAAACCAAAAGTTGCTACAAGTTAGGCTTCTAGGCCATACAAAACGAGAGTTACTCTAAAGTAGCTAAAAAAGAAACAAACGCCTAGTCTACTCCTGCTGATCAGCAACATTCTCTGGTAACTCCGTCGCAGAGTGTCCCTCGTGTGGCTTTGAAATCATCCTAGAAGCTGACCCGGAGGCTCCCAGACTGGCCAAAGATTGCGAGCTGACAGCCCTCTTCCGCTCAGCCTCTTCCTTAAGAGCATCATCTTGAAAAGATTCACAGCCTGAAGAGCGACTGAAGATTTCTCAGCCTCCAAATGACTAACTCGATTTACCAGCTCATCATTGGACAGCTCTAGCCTTCCAACCTTTCTGCCCAGATCTTCGACTTTCTTCTCGGCCTCGCGGCGAAAGTTGTTCTCGATCAGTGTCTTTTTCTTCTCTTCATCCAGCACCTTATCCGCAGCAATCAACTTCTCGGCGCCAATCTGCACCTGAGCAACGGCCTACAAAACAAACGTTGGGATTAAAAAGTTTTTTAAACTTTCAAATCATCGACAAAGGTAAATCTCAAACCTGCGACATCAGATGAACCATTCCATTGGCTGTGTCAGAAGCGCCGTAGCCGGACAGAGTTTTACGATCCATAGGAATAATCGCATTACTAGACCAGTCCCATGCTGTGCGAGGAGATTTGAAAACAGACTCCTCAATAGATACCCCCCAAGCAGGATGATGAGGAGTATCAGGACGAACAGAAGACGAGGTAGCTCTGCTTCCAGCCCTCCTTTTCTTAGGAGCTTTGTCAACCGGAGGCAAGCCAATGACGTACTCCTCTGTACGCGTCTGACTAGTATTTGGCCGAGTCCCAGAGACCAGCGCGCCAAAATCCAGATCTTGCACTTCCTCCTCTTCAGCGCCATGAACGGATACAAGTTCATCAGGAATAATGTCCATAAGGACTCCCTGAGCATCAAACAACGGAAGATCTCCTTGTGCACGAGAAGACATGGTCCCTGCACAGGCGATAACAGTAAGATCCCCGTTAAAAGATAACAAGCATTTAAGTTTCGATAAAAACATTTACCAGGGTCATTTTCGCCCTCCTCTTCAATGACATCTTGAGGCTCGAGGGAGCAGATGATGTTGCATTCGCGGAGCTGAGCATTACTCAAAGGATATCTTGATTCTAAAGGCGCAGCTCCCTTAAGCTTCTCAATGTGTTCGAGGTCAGTTATTGACAAGTCTTTTTCTTTTAACACATTACAGTCTTTAGTCACACATTCGGGTAGCCATACATTGCAGACTTTATTCCGTTGAGACTTGGGCAATTTAACAAACAGAAATTTCTCCTTCCAATGGTGGTTTGACGAGGGTGGGTGTGGAAATAAGTTAGCCTCGGCCTTAGGACGACGACTCAAGAAATACCAACCCACCTGCCTTGTAATTGTACATATAGTGAAAAACCATCTGAACACCCTAACTCTGGGTTTTAAACCAAGTTTATGGCATTGATAGATAAAGAAACTTAAAAAGCGCCAGGCATGGGGTGACAACTGACCAGGTGCAAGATTGTACGCGTTCAAAACCTTAATAAAGAAAGGATGAAGGGGAACTCTAAAACCATTAAGAAACATGTCCCGATAAACTCCTATCTCGTCTATGGTCACCATGTTTGCTGACTCACCCTCGTCCGGTAATCTAAGTTTTACGCTTGGTGGGATCTCACACTGTTCCCTTAAAAGTTTTAAGTCATAGCTACTAAGCTTGCTTCTGAGCGTATGCGCGTCAAAAGGTGAAGGAGACCGGGCCCTCTCCATCAAAACCTCCTTCGGGGGGACTCCCCTTGACTCTTGGAAAGGAATTAAGGGAACACCAACTTCTAAGAACAAAGGATCAAAAGTTTGTTCTACCCTAACACCTTGCGCATCAAACCCAGAAACACGTTTTCCATCTTTTTTTGACATAGTTTCAGATCAAAGGAAGAAATCTTACAAAAAACTGAAAGAAAAAAGTGTGAAGCTTACTTGGAAAAGAAGAAGAAATCTCCAAACTCTTTGAAGTTCTTCTTTGAGTGAAACTTCCAAATCGCCTCTCTCAACACCACTTGAGAAAAATGAGAAGTTGTGGTGAGAATGAAAAGTTTTACCCCCTTATATAGAGATAACGGACTCATCCAACGGATGAGATCTCACAACGGTTAGATCATCCAACGGATGAGATCTCACAACGGTTAGATCATCCAACGGATGAGATCTCACAACGGTTAGATCATCCAACGGATGAGATCTCACAACGGTTAGATCATCCAACGGATGAGATCTCACAACGTTTAGATCATCCAACGAACGAAATCTCGTGACGGTTAGATCGTCCAACGGATAAGATCTCGTGACAATTAATTCATCTTATGCACAAGGCAAGCTCTAATGAAATGACCCGAGGGGCAAAATTACTTGTTTACATACGCCTCTGCTCGGCCAAGCCGAGTAGACGAGCAACGCATACGCCTCTGCTCGGCCAAGCCGAGTAGACGAGCAACGCATACGCCTCTGCTCGGCCAAGCCGAGTAGACGAGCAACCCATACGCCTCTGCTCGGCCAAGCCGAGTAGACGAGCAACCCATACGCCTCTGCTCGGCCAAGCCGAGTAGACGAGCAACCCATACGCCTCTGCTCGGCCAAGCCGAGTAGACGAGCAACTCATACGCCTCTGCTCGGCCAAGCCGAGTAGACGAGCAACTCATACGCCTCTGCTCGGCCAAGCCGAGTAGACGAGCAACTCATACGCCTCTGCTCGGCCAAGCCGAGTAGACGAGCTACTCATACGCCTCTGCTCGGCCAAGCCGAGTAGACGAGCAACTCTTACGCCTCTGCTCGGCCAAGCCGAGTAGACGAGCAACTCTTACGCCTCTGCTCGGCCAAGCCGAGTAGACGAGCTACTCTTACGCCTCTGCTCGGCCAAGCCGAGTAGACGAGCTACTCTTACGCCTCTGCTCGGCCAAGCCGAGTAGACGAGCTACTCTTACGCCTCTGCTCGGCCAAGCCGAGTAGACGAGCAACTCATACGCCTCTGCTCGGCCAAGCCGAGTAGACGAGCTACTCATACGCCTCTGCTCGGCCAAGCCGAGTAGACGAGCTACTCATACGCCTCTGCTCGGCCAAGCCGAGTAGACGAGCAACTCATACGCCTCTGCTCGGCCAAGCCGAGTAGACGAGCTACTCTTACGCCTCTGCTCGGCCAAGCCGAGTAGACGAGCTACTCTTACGCCTCTGCTCGGCCAAGCCGAGTAGACGAGCTACTCTTACGCCTCTGCTCGGCCAAGCCGAGTAGACGAGCAACTCATACGCCTCTGCTCGGCCAAGCCGAGTAGACGAGCAAACTCTTGACGCCTCTGCTCGGCCAGGCCGAGTAGACTAGCAATTCGATATCTATATTATAATTCCATATTCTTCTTTTAAAAGAAAAAGGAATGAGGGGCAAATGATATGGGTAAAAAGTACTACCCATAAGATGATGACACCTGTCATCATCTGATTACATCAGATCGTTAATGAATAAAAGGGAAGTTGAAGCCTTTCATCTTCCCCACTATTTGCACCATCCATTATGGCGGTAACCCCCAATTCAAGCGGAATAAGTATTCATTAATCCAGGTGACCTTCCATTAATCTGGTAACTCCCCAATTATGAGGGATATTAACCAACCTAATGGAAGACCCTATAAAAGGGAAATGCGGGAAAGAAGTGAGGTAAGTAACTATAATCAGAGTTCATACTCATCAATCTTGGGTTATTTCTAACTTAAGCATCGGAGATTTCCCGCCGGAATCCTTTCCGGCAAGTCACCGGTGTTGTTTTTGCTGTGCAGGCCTATTCACAAACGCGTTCCGGATTCTATCCACAACATTTGATTATGGTGGTGGTGCTTTTGGGAGTTTTGGGAATATGTTGGAGAAAAATGGTTGGTGAAAAAATTAAGTAAAAAAAGGGGTAAAGAAAAAAAGAAAATTGTCTAATCAAACACCCATTTGTTTTTGTAAAAAACAAAAACTAAATTGGTTATGGTTTTTATGTTTTTAGAAATTGAAAATCAAACTGTAAATGATTTCAAACAGATCCTTAGTGATTGCGAATACTGGGGCAAATGGCTTATAACCTACGACATCGGGTTTTGGAGACCCACGTTCTACCGAACTGAACTAAGAGCGCTTTCTTATCCGAAAAGATAAGACAGGACTGTAACGAAAAGGATTCTTTTTGTAACCCCAATACATCTTGTATGCATATCACAGATAGTATCATAAAAATAAAAAGATTATATATGTTCAAATTGAATGGATCTCACAAATCCCTGATTACTGCTCAAAGGAGAAGTAATAGCTAGGTAGGGATGACAGGATTTGGACCTTTGACACTTTGTACTCAAAACAAACGCGCTACCAAGTTACGTAACATTCCTTGAGTTGGTCTAAAATGTCATTGTAGAGAATTTATGTCTTGTCCACACCGTTATTTAGATACGCGAGGCTTATTGGTTAGCTAGCCATGCCGGGGTAGAATGGTGTGACTCGCTTCAAGGACCTTACCATTGTTTATGATAGTCTTAAGAGAAACCAGCAGAAAATGTTTCTTTTGCTTTGTAATTACCCTCATTTTGGTATAGGCATGCACCAGGAAAGATACAGATGCAAAATGTTGTTCCTAAATCACAAACTTCTAGATCTTTCAAGGTTTCGAGAGACCGACTATTTTCACGCTCTTTTTCCTAAACATCGAATGCATTTCCAACGTCTCTCTCCTTGTCTCTGTAAAACATACAATCATCAAAATCAACATAGAGCTTCGCCATCGAACCCAATGTTGCTAAACCAACAATCGTTCCCTTCAAGTTCATTCTACTCTTTCTCACCTCGATACAAACGTCAAACTGCCATACCCACCCAACTTTATTAAAATTTTTATATATTTTTTATTTTTTGGTGAAGAATCTTCATAGTTGGGCATGGAGATGATCTGAAATCTTGAACCACCGTTACCTAGGCATCCATCCTATAGCGATCAACCTTTACCAGATTCGAATCAGCATCCATGCCTGCGCCCTTATCTCACCATTGTATCAACAAGAACCCTAAACGTACATGTCATCCAAATCATCTTTGGTTGGAGGCTCAAGCATTGAGTATTTAAAGATATATGTGTGGTTTTCTTTTGGTGTAGTAGGAAGAAGCTGGCATTGGGAAGGGATTAGGGGAGTGAAGAAGGTTTGGATATGAAGGAATGTGGGGGCAAACTTCAAAACGAAGGGATAATTAGTTCAATGGGTGCAGAAATAACAGCGCCAATATGAAAACAAGTAGTATGTGAACAGCGCAATTGTTCTTGTACTACAAAAAGCAAGTCTTTCCAGCACATAAAAAGGAGAACGACATAAGTTCATAATATATATCATATCTGCAGAACGATTCTTGTACTACATTACCCTGAGATCCCTGCTAACCCGTGAAATAGCACATGATAAGAGCTACAACCACCAAAAAGAGCTGCAGCAACCCAACCACAATTATTACAGTTGTTACATGAAACTTTTAGTTATAACTATAAACGCGTGCAAGCAGTGAATTAGGCTGCCTTGTTAGTGCATTAGAGCAACAGCAGCTTCCTGCACCAATGACTGCGTCGCGTGCACAAAATGCTCGGCTTCCCGCTCCACCTGCTCCCAACACCGGTTGGCATCCTTTCCTTCTTTCATTTTCTTTACAAAAGCCACGAAACGCCTCCAGTTATCTGCTTGGAACAAGTCCGGATTCATCCTCAGGTATGTAAAGGCACACATCTCTTCCTCTCCTGAGTTGCCATCAATGTTCAGTGATGATGCTCGTAAGATCTGCTCGTGTGCATAGTCATCGTAGCGTGGCAATGCATTTTCTCCGGCCAGTGGGACCTGAGCTTCCCGAGTAGCCAAAGCAACTTGCTTAACTAACTTCTCAGGTGCGCAAAGAGCATCCTGCGGCTGCTCATGATCACGCATTTCTATGCATGTGAAATTGAATATGGCACCATGGCGAGCCAACATCTGGGCAATGGGGAGATATCCATCTCGGAAACGGGTGTTATAGTACCCTGCGGTCAGTTCAGGAGCGTGTGATCGACTTCCATAATGCCAATGGATACCTGCAACCTTAACAGAGATTTTCACACCCGTATTCTCGAAGATGGCCTTCGCTGATGATAATATCCTCTCACCATGGTCTAAGAGCAACTGAGAATACCAGGAAAGGAAGAATTCACCATAAGGACCGTTCCAGCCCCCGCCTTCCTTTCTGAAAAAGTTAGTATCTTCTGGCCAATTGTTATAATTGCCAGCATCTGTCGGGCCGGTACTTCCCCATTCTGGTTTACCAATAGCTTCTGCTGCAGCTTTCAAGCTACTTATCATATACTGCAGCACAGCACGGAGTTCATGTAAGAATCGTCATCACAAGTAACACAAGTCTAAGACGTCCGAGAGATAAACCAGATAGAGGTGCAATACCTTGTCATAGCACTGAAACGCTCCAATTCCGGGAAATCTCCATGTTCCATTTTGCTCTGGATATGATGGATAACGGAGCTCGCCTGCTGGACCCATTCCAACTTGGATTTCCTAAATGAATAGATAGTGAAAACAGTTAGCTAACGAAGTACTTCAAAGACGAACCAAGACATGTAGGCCCAATTTGTCATTTGGTTTTCCACAATTTTTGCAACATTAGAGTTCGTGGGTATTTGCTGGCTTCAGTCCTATGAGTCTACCCATACGAAACAAAAGAGGCCAGGGTCCTCAGGCACCTAATTGCATGAAATTTAGATCAAAAACATTTCAAGGACCAAAAGATTACCACAATGGTGTCACCAAGGAGGTGCTCAAATTTTTCTTTGAAAGCACGCATATAATCGGAGTAGCACTGAACAGGTGTTCGTCCCTTCAGGACTGGAAGCATATCGACACCAAGAGACAAATATTCGTAATTCCTCCTGCCCCATTGATCTGTGTATGCTAGATCGGGGTCCTTGTCCATCTCCTCCACAACCCATTTGGGAAGCGGGATCCTGTAAGAAAGGAAAGGAAAACTATGATTATAAACTTGTCAACATCCCGAGCACATGTATATAATGCGAAGACATCAGGCCCCCTTAAGGTTTATGTTAGACGAACATAATGCGGTAACTTCACAAAACTAATAAAAGATAGATGTCTGTTTAGCATGTCTATCTTTGATAGGCTATGAGAGATATGTAGGAAAGACCATCGAAACCAGTTGAGAAGGCAAGAACTAAACCATTACAAATGTTAGCATATTTATATTTCAATTGGATAACTTCTTGCACAAATAAATGTCTCCAACTGTCAACAAACAGCTAAAGCCACTTCCAGCCACTGCTTGTATAATTCATCCAAAAAATCATAGAGGGGCATATGAAGGGTATTATATAGCACACACTCGGCTAATATTGCCACAACGTAAATGTACATAATCCTCAGAGTTACGCTCCTAAGCAGAATGACATCTATATATCCGACCTCTGGCAATTAACATGGTTGGTCTCTGATTGAAAAGCTGGTTGCCAACTTTTTCCTCGGCCACTCTCGGATTGTAGTTTTAAGCCGAGAAGTAACTAATTAGGCCGTGAGGCCTTGATGTTGTGGTCATAAGATGGTCCACAAGACGGTCGAGGCTGGCAAACCATATTCTCGCCTTTCACATTTTGGTCTCACAGGGTTATGAGGATGACAAAGCTGGTGCCTATGGTCATTTTGCTTTCTTGCCATCTTAATCCAGTTCAAACTATTTACTTTTCTGCTCTACTTCACATACTGGAGGTTAAAGGAGCTAAAGATTTGGAGGATCTGGTGATTATTTGCCCTACTTTTCTTGTGAGCCAATTTACTAATAGACTAGGTGCCTAAAACCTGTTGCGAGTGAGTTGCTAATCATTTATCTTGCCCAAAGCACAACGAGAACCAAGAATTGGGACTTAATACTAAAAAAGGTAAAAGCCTTACATAGAATTAGCTATTACGAATGAATTTGCAATAAGATATGGGGATTTTGTCACCATAAGCACCACATTTCTAAGCTAACAGCAATCATAAAAGTAAAGCAGTGCATCCATAATAAAGCGGAGCCGGTTATCAAACTCCTAAAATTTTGTGGCAGAAAAATAGCCTAAGATTCTTAAGCAAAATAGAAAGACTAAAATCGTCCCAAACATCGGTATATCAACGGCAAGCTGACGACAATCACCCTTCAAACTACATCACCACTGTTTATTTAAATCAAAATCTTTTCGAAAGGAGATCAACTGTATCAACTTAAACTAAGTCAAATAAAAATTAATTTTCTCCCCAACTTTTTGGTAAAACGTCCCAATAAAGAGATTCATTTATTTCACGTGTTTTACCTTTCCCTTTCCTCCTTTCAACCTTATACGTTGTCTCATGTGAACCAGTAAAAAGTAAGCAAAAATAGACCTCTTTACCAATCAGGAAAAAAAGTATCTCCAAAAAGTAAAGCAGCAAGGACAAGTAAAAGGAAATTAAGGGGGGCAGAGAGAGAGAGAGAGAACCCACGTGCAAGAATCACCGACGTTACCGCCGCACTGGTGAAACGACATCACCGCCTGCACCTTCAGCCCGTGCTTCTTCGCCATCTCCAAGAGCTCCGCATAGCCGCCCCAGTTGTACACCCCCGGCGCCTCCCTCTCCACCAGCCCCCACCACACGTCCATCATCACCCCCTCCACCCCGGCGCTCTTCAGCGCCTGCAAGCTCGCGTTCATCGCCTTCCTCCTGTTCACCCCGTTCCCCGCCGTCACGCTGTCCAGCGGCATCATCACGTACACCGGCACCCCCTTCTCCCTGTGACGCGCGCCCCCGGTCGCGTGCTCCCTAACCACGACCTCCTCCGCCGTCGGGGCCTCCATCTCCACCGCGAATGCCTGGCACGCCACCGCCAGATCCGGCCGCATTCCCCGCACCGGACTCATCGGCGGCGACGGCGAGATCCGGTCAATCTCGCGGCCGTGTTTCTGCACGGCGCACCGGAGGTTCGCCGCCGGAGATTTCCACACCGCCGACGCGTTCACCGTCGCCGCCCTCGGCTCGCCGCTCACGTTCCCCGATTCCACCGCGATCGGCGAGCCGGATATCGCTCCGATCTGGTTAGGTAAACTCATTGCCATAACCGTGCAGATAACGGCTCCAGCGATTAAGTGCCCAAATTAAGATATCAAGAAAGGAAATACCTCGTGCAGAAGCGACCAACGTTAATGTTAATAGGTCAAGTGATCGAAATTATAGTGAAAATGAGGGATTTACTGGTGCAAATGCGTGTCAGAAGAGAGAGAGAGTCGTGAGTGAAATGGACGAGCTGAGGATTGGTGATGAACTGGTGATACGAGGGACGGAGCTACGAAGTGTTGGGGTGTATATATGGGAGATTCAGATAAGATTAATTAAAATCATCTTTGAGCTAGCCGCTAAATTTGCGCCAGGTGGCCATGTTAACACGTGGCGCGAAACGGGCGGTGTCGGAGGCGACGGCCGCGATTGCATGCAGGCACGTGAAGATGGACGGCGGGATGGGCTTTGCGCGTGAAGGTTCTGGCAGGTGGGCGAATGGGGAGGGGTGACTTGGGGGATGGCGAGTGGTCACGTGTCCGGCGTTTTGGGCTCGGGGACAAAAACAGCGCTGGTTTGGGGGGTTTTGTCGTGTTTGGTTCTAAGGTGGCTTTGCCGTCCACGGAAGGAAGAGAGTTTGGGCGGAGGAGTGAAGGTTATGGAAGGTGGGCTGCCCCGTGGATGGTTCGAGGGGGTTCGAGTTTTGTGTGTGTGTGTGAGGGTGAGGGTGGGGGCGCATCACTGACCAGGCCCAAATGTATTTTCAAAAGCTCAATTATGTACTTTTTTTCTTCTTTATCTCTTATCCTCACACACACCGACACGCACACGGACACATAAGCTTTTATTTGGTAGACACAGCCTGTCAATACCGGGGCTTCCATTCAAAGCTTATAACGTCGTTACCAATTGTCGCATGCCACGGCAGTAGTAGGTTGTCGCCGTTAGTGGATATCCGATACTTCTGGCATTTATTGCCCATTGTCTGCCAATTCCGACCTCAATCGTCGTCGATGACCGACAGCTGTTGACTGCGTGCAATAGTCTTATTGTCGGCCGTCGAGGGGAATTCTGGTAGACAGTTCTAAGGAACGACACAGACCAATTTTGTCAGTATACTGCCGCCACCAGCCGCCAATTGCCACCATCCAACTTTGTAACCATTTCCACCCGCGTGTCGCTTCCTAGCGGAATAAATTATTGTTTTGCATTATTGCTAGTCTGAAAACACAAAATTAAAAATTAAACGGGTTGGCCCGTGTTAAGTAGGGTTAAATGGGGCCGGGTTGTGTCTAAATGGGAATGGGCAAAGCACATAAAATCACAAACAGAACAATATGGGGATGAGGTGAGAATGGCACGACTTAGGTTGGGGCGGGGCAGGATGCCCCATAATGCCATCCCTAGCGTTGTGATCTCTTTTTAAGGTGTCTAAAGTCTCATAAATTGATACCGGAGAATCTAGTAATATGTTTCAAGAAGAGAAAATAGCATAGGCAGACTCTACTAACATGAGGTAAAGTTACAATAACTTCTGTTACTGTAGTTATTTTACATGGTTGTACTATTTATTTCAGTCTCGTGTATATTGTAGTCGTAAAATTTACAAGTGCTTCGATAATATAATGAACCAAATCTCAATTGATTCCAACATTTCACCTTGAAGGGAAGCCCCTAACCCAAAACATACAACTAGACTTTTGAACTAAACACATGGTTTTTGAACTTAATTTGTCTTCTTGCAACATGTTAACTATGTCATCTTAGAACGATAAGCACTTCTTTAGAGTGTGTTTGGATATAGGATTTGAATTGGGAATTTGACTTTGGTAGGGTATTTGTAAATTACTTGGACAAAATATCTTGTTTTGATAGTTCAAAAGAAAATTTTTGAAATTTCGGAGTGATTTGAACTGTGAATTTGTGGTCACTGAATCCACAGTTCAAATCACTAGTTTGAACTAGTTATTTATCAAATTCACTCCAATTAGTAATTTACAAACACACATTAATAACTAGTTCCTTATTTTTTAGGAATCTTGCCTCCTACCTTTTTTAACAAACTTTTGCTTTATTTCTTCCAAACAAGATATTTCAAAATGATAGAATTTGTAAATCAGGGATTTCAAAATGAGGGCATTTAGAAATACCCAGTATTTCAAAATTTCATATCCAAACACACCATTAAGGTGACTGGCACCTTACAATACATCACGAGGGCTCGTTAGATGGCCAAGTGAAAGGGTAGAGTTTATTTTTGTTGCAAATGCATGTATACCCTATAAGATAAGTTAGTTTTTAAATGCTTGTTAATCTATCAAGAGTATTAACGTGCTCCTTTGGAAAAAATGTATACTTTTGTTAATGATCGAGTCCAGCCAAATTAGAGAAAAATTTGTCAAACCATATGCTACATGAGGTTAAATACACTCAAAATATTCATGAGGTTTGAGGTTATAACACCTCGACTATGTAAGATTTTAAAAACTACACTGACACCTGTGTAGTTTCATACTTTTTTGCACTCTACCCAAAATAATGTTTCATCTACCCCCAAATGCTCTTAGAAAATCTTCAAAATTACAATCTTTTCTTGCCAAATATATCACTGTCTACGGGCACACACTTTACCCCCAACACCGTCGCCACCGATTCTCCACCATCTCCATCTCCACCATCGTCGCCCACGACCACCATCATCATCTCCGGCCACCTCTACCGATCTCCTCACCCGACAGAAAACGTCCACCCACGTATCACCACATTGTGATGATGGTGATTTAAACCGAGGAAGCCATCGTAGCCCCACCAATTGTCGTTGCCACTAGCGAAAGCACAATGGCTGCCTCCACAATGGGACCCAACATCCCTCTAAACCGCCAACATCACCATCTCAATAAATCTGCAATAGATCTTGGTGGTTTTGGTTTATAAGGCCACAATGCGACCCAAATTAAACATTTTGACGGGAGTTACGTTGGTGTTGTTGGAGATTGGATGGAAATGAAACCATAAATACAAATTTTGAGGCTCATAGTCGCTTTCTTTAAGGATTTATTTGTCCTTACTCAATATCGAGTTTGCTGATGAGTTGAAGACAAAATAATTCTCCAAGATACAACAAATTCTCAGTGGGAATTTGCAAACAGCAAATTCTATAATTCCCATTAGAGTTATCTTTTGAGCAGTGTAAGTCTTGACTACAAAAATTTTATAGGAAAGAAAAGGGTTGAAGATTGCAAGTGTGTTCTGGAAAAACATAATCACCATCATTTATAAAATTTGAAGGAATGTATTTAGACAGAGACAACAGTTGCAACAATTAAAAAAAATTGCTAGAAGATTCTGAGACAAATTAAAATCAAAACTAAAATAATAAGCTACATAGTTTCAGTAAAACATACTTTGCTAGGTTAAAAAAATTCAAAAAAATAAATCACATTTTTCGCGACCGCAACAATGCGTGCCTAATCCTAAAGGTTGTGTTCCCATCCTAAGGTTCATTTGTTCTATAGGCCTTGCTATTTTCAGCATATCCAACAAATACACTTCTAATAGCTTTTGGTCCAAACTCATTCCTTTTAGGATCTGGAACTCTATAGCATACTAAACACCCACACGATTTTAAATATGAAAGGTTAGATATTCTACATTTTCACAATTCATAAGGGCTTATTTTTTGAAGGCAACCTATTATAAATATAACATGCAGTGAGAAAAGCTTATCCCCACAAGTTTAAAGGTAGTTTAGTAGTAACTATCATGCAATTAACCATTTCTCTTAAGGAACGGTGTTCCTTTCAGGTAGGGCATTTTGTTGAGTTGTGTAGCGTGCGGAATTTTGATGAATCATGCCATGTTTCTCACACAAAACTTTAAAATTATTTAGAAACTACTCCACACCTCTATCATACTTCACATTTGTCTCGAAGATCATTAACATACAAGTCCAATTTCTTCATTTTTTTAAGAAAACAAAATTCAAGTGAGCCAACCGACCATGCCATAGGAAGAAGACTCGACAATATTAGTAGAACTTGTAGTTTTATCAATGCTTAACTTAAATATTCCATCACAAGAGTAATCTTTCCCCTCAAAGCTACCATTCTTTGATAAGATAACCTTGTCAGAATCAAAAGCTACCCAAAATCCCCTTTTACAAAGCAAATCAATGGAAACCAAGTTCTTCCTAATTTCAGGTCCATAGAGAACATTCAAAAGACTAAGTTTCGTCCCAAAACTAAAGTTGATTTCCATAGTTCTTTTCCCGAAAACTTTGGCACAAGTATGGTTTTTCATTTGCACCTCTTGGCCATCAGTCACCTCTTCATATGTTTTAAACATAGACTTGACTTTACAGATGAACTGTGACGCCAAAATGGAACCAGCATCTAGATTTTTCCTTTGTAATGTTGACTTTAGAAATTACAATAACGAGATTGTCTTCCACCATGTTTGCCTTTACATCAGGTTTTACTTTTCAATGCCTACACTTGTTGGCGTAGTGACCCTTTTTTGTGCAAACATAACAGCTTCCATTTTTCTTCTTTTGTCTTCCATCTAAGGTAACTTTTTCTTAGATTGTTCATTATTCTTCCTTGCTTGCAAGGCTAGATTCTTAGATTGCGATCTGTTTCCTTCCACATAGTGCACATTAGGCTTAATTGGAACATTAACCTTATTGTCACGTTTACGTGACTCTGTTCCAAAGTAAAATTCTATGACTTGTGATAATCCTTCCAAGAAGGGAGTAATTTTACAATTATAGCCCCCACTTGAAAAGATACTGGAAGGATAATTTTAGGGCTCGAATCTTGTTGAAAATCACTTGTAAAGCATGAACTTGTTCTAGCACAGGTTTATCATCAACCATAACAAAATGAAGGTACTCGCAATAAGATAATTTCTCATACCTTCCTCTCTTGCCTTATATTTTTAATCTAGTGCACTCCAAATATCACGAGCAGACTTGATTTTGGTGAAGAGATCATTCAGGATGTGTCGACGACATAGAAGTTTATCATCTTCACGCTTCTTTTTTTTCCTTCCTAACACGCTCAACTTCCTCGGCATTGGGCAGAACTCCTTTTGCAGAAGCCTTTGGTTCTTTTGGTAATGACAACAAATCAGGATAGAATATATGAAATCCTCATGCAGTGAGGAGAAACATCATCTTGCCCTTCCAACGAGCATAGTTGTTGCCATCAAAATGATCCAATTTCACCAAGATTCATCACTTTGATTGACTTCGAATCCTTTCAAGCTGAACAAAGTAAAGCCTTAAAATTGTTGGAAATTAGATCAAATTAAAATCACATACAACCTTTGAAGCGCATAATCGTTTTCTTTAAGGCTTTGTTTATCTCTATTCGAAATCGAGTTTGCTAATTGGTTAGGACAAATAATCCTCCATGATACAACAATGTCTTGGTGAGAATATGCAAACAAAAAACTTGAATATTTCCCTTTGAATTCTCTTTGGAACGGTGCAAGTCTTGACTACAAAACATTTTACGGAAAAGAGAAAAATTGAAGATTGCAAGTGCTCTAGAAGAACAAGACCACCTTGCAATTTTAAAACCTAAAAATGTATCTTTGAACAATTACAACTGCTGAAAAAAAACATTTGCAACAGTTAAAAAAAAGGGTCAAATACACGTAGGTACCCTAGAACTACCACGAAGTCTCAATTAAGGGTCCCAAAGTTTAATTTTTACACATAAGGGCCTGTAACTCCAAATTTGTAATAAGTAAGTAAATCCATCCACTTTCTTAACGATTGAGGCTTTTCCGTCAGGGGCATTTTTGGGTTTCCATATTTGGGTGTTTCAAAAGCCGTGTGCAAAAATGGAGCCTTAACTGCCAAAACCTTTTCACCTAACCTAAAATCCCTTAAAGAATTTCGTTAACCCTAATCTCGTACCATTCACCTCCAAATCGCGATCCAAACCCTAGTTTCGAACTGGAATCATACAATGTCTTGGGAGATAAGGAACGTTGAGGATTACGACCATGGTTTTCCATTATACAGTAAGTGTCATTTGTTTCTTAACCTTAATTGATGATGGTAGAGTACGATTTTACGTATACCAGTAATGTATATGCATGTGATATGAAAAATGTGATGTATGTAACGAGTAATGAATACATGTAATATTGTGTTCTATGTAAAAACGTGCTAGGATGTGATATAGGTGTTAATGGTGGTCCCATGTGTGCAATTATTTTATGCAGGGAAAGGCTCCACCTTCTTTACTATAAAATTGATGTTTGGGGGTCATTTTTACATGAGACCTCACAAAGTGTATGACCCTTGCCATGTTAGATACATTGACTACTATGATGAGGAGTGCATGTCAATGATTGAGTTAGGAAAAATGTGTGAAAAAATTGGGTTGGAAGGCTATACCAAATTTTATTACAAAATATATGGGAAGGACTTAGAGTCTGGGTTAGTTAGAGTTGAAACTGATAGTGAATTAGTTCAAATGTGCCCCTTTATACCTGAACACAGAGAGATTGAAATGTATTTGGAAGAAGTGTATGAGGAGGATATGTTTTATGAGTATTATGAAACTCATCTTGAAGGGTTAGAAGATGTACATGGAAGACCTTCAGTGGTCATAGAAGACCTTCAGTGGTCATAGAAGAGTTAGATGATGATGGTAGAGTTATTCCTAATGACATGAGAGTTGGTTTTTATTTGGGTGGAGGGAATAATGAGATGCCTTCAGGCAGTGAAACAGTGGGTGACAAGGCTGACTTGGGAGGGAGTGCTGAGAGGTCTTTAGGCCTGGAAACAATGGGTGACAGGGCTGATGGGGGAGGGAATGCTGAGAGGCCAACATGGGGTGACAGTGTTGATGTGGGAGGGAATGTTGAGATACCTTTAGGCTTGGAAACAGGGGGTGACAATGTTGATGTAGGAGGGAATGCTGAGAGGCCTTTAGGCCTGGAAACAGAGGGTCACAATGTTGATGCGGGAGGGAATGCTGAGAGGCCTTTAGACCTGGAAACAGAGGGTGGCAATGTTGATGTGGGAGGGAATGCTGAGAGGCCTTTAGGCCTGAAAATAGAGGGTGACAATGTTGATGGTGGAGGGAATACTGAGAGGCCTTTAGGCCTGGAAACAGAGGGTGGCAATGGTGATGAGGGAGGAAATGCTGAGAGGCCTTTAGGCATGGAAACAAAGGGGGGTAATGGTGATGAGGGGGGGGGGGATGTCAACATGCCTTTAGGCATGGAAACTGAGGGAGACAATGGTGATGAGGGGGAAAATGTAAACATGGAAACTGAGGTGGGTGTTCATGGTGGACCAATCATGGAAGCTGACAGTGACAGTCAAAGTGACAGGTCTTATGAAGAAATGGATGACAGTGAGTTTGGGTCTGAGTGTGATGACCTTTTATTTGATACAAACATAGACAGAGCTGCAGAGTTTACTGGTACCCTACTTGAGAAGGGGAATGAGCAGGGGTGGTCCTATGTTTTGTTCCCCTGTTTCTTAAATTGACCATACCACACATGCTTTTGTCATTTCACAACATATAGGGCAAACCTTTTTTCATTCATCTTCAAAATGCATACACAAAATTCTAAATTTTCAAGGTGCATACACAAGACCCTAATACACTACATACCTAACTTAATCCTAACACTTACAACTGCATCGGCTCCAAATTCCCTTTCCCTTTCCCAGTTGTACTCCCTGAGTTTGCATACATGAGCCAATATACAAACCAAGAAACCAATATCACAACTATGCAGGCCCTTCTTTATGTTTTTTGCTTCTTCTCCAACGAATTGAGCCTGCACAGCAGTCCAGGTATAACCTCCTTCGATCTTGCACACATCTCTGGGTCACGCCATCCAAAAAAGCCACAATCTTTACCCTGAAACATGCATTCAGATCTGGTCTTACCTATCATCCAGTTTAAAATAAGTCAAAATCATTCAAATTTTGGGATCTTACCTTCGGTTTCAAGCACACCCAAAATCTTCTTCCCGTGTTTTTGGCTGTCCAGGAGGTCATAGATCTGGGCCTCCTACCGCAGTAGCAATACATCTCATTACTTTCCATCTCCCTCCTTTGTAGAAAGCTCAGTATGTATATATATACACACGTGTATGTATAGATGGGGAAATGTGGGAAAAATAGATGGAAAGAGAGGGAAAGAAGATTGTCAACAGTGAAAGGCGGGAAACACACAAATATGGAAACCCAAAAATGCCCCTGACGAAAAAGCCTCAATCGTTAAGAAAGTGGACGGATGTACTTACTTATTGTAAATTTGGAGATACAGGCCCTTAGGTGTAAAAATTAAACTTTGGGACCTTTAATTGAGACTTTGTGGTAGTTCCAGGGTACCTACGTGTATTTGACCCTAAAAAAATAATTGTAAGAAAATTTTCGGAAGTTTTTTGAAATATATCAAAACTTAAATTGAAATAATAAATCGCACAAAAAACACTTTTCAAACATAAGTCACTATTATTCGCGACAGCGACAGCGACAAGAGTACAAAGTGTTAAGTACACCTAAAAACGCGCCGTAAAGCACCTTAATTATGCACCCTAATAACATGAGGACTAGCACACTGTATCCTCACTACCAAATACATTGTAAAAGCACCTTCTGACGTATAAGTCCATTCAAAACCCACTTCTAAGCAAATGTGGGACTAAGAATTTTGCTTGCTTTCAAACAAACTCCTCAAATCGAACATGTATTGCTGCCGAAGAGTTCGTGGTAGTGTTGGTGGGTAGGATGTTTGTCTAGTGGTGGGGTTCGATGGTTTTTTATATCGCTCGAACTATGACGGGACCGTGGAGATAGTTTTGCAGCATCCATAGGTGTTAGTCTTGTCAGTGCAATGAATGGGTTATGTCGGTGGGTTTATTGATTTTGATAGAGTGGTGGTGGTCTAAGTGCGATCTGAAGGGCGAGGTTGTGGTGCAATCTTCAATATGGTTTTGACAAGGGAGCTATGATGTTTCATAAGTGGTTTGGTAGTTTGGGTTATGATAGAGGAGAGATCGGAGGGGACGAGGGAGGTTTTGCATCCACGAAAAGGAAAATTGGGATAGGAAATAATGAAATTAACTCATAGAAAAACCTTAGCGCAATATTGCCCATGTTTTATTTTTAGTTGAATTAGCGAGGGCAATGTAATTTTTGAAACTTCATGTAGCTGAATGTATATAAACTTAACCCTCGTAAATGTTTAATGTAATTACCCAAAAAGTACTCCTAAGTTACGTAGCTCTAATCAATGAGCTGGTTATGCGCAAAAATGTGCCGTTAATTGTAACTCTATTATCATCCAAGAATAATAAATACTTTCTTCTTTTTCCATAGTTTTTTACTTAGGTCAAGCATGGAAAATGGAACAAATTCATTTTCCCTTTTGAGGAAATTAAGAACGTTAACTTTAAATGTCAAACATCTTCACCTTCATTCGTGCAAAGAAGGACAGTGGCACCGTCAAGGTTGGGCAGTGAAAGAGGAGGTGAGGTTTGGATCTGGATTGGGGAATGGCCTTTGATTAATGGATGGCATTTGTGAGTCCATTGAATTGACCATCATGCCCGGATGATGTTGTGGAGATTCAAGTTTCATTATAAGCACCAGCGACAATGGAGAAGAAATGGCTCGTTTGAGGTCCTTGGGCCTTTAAATGATTTGACCAAAAAGGAATTTACGTAAAATTTTATCCAACGTCTTTATTTTTTATTTCAAATCCTCATTTTTCTTTGACATATATTATGAGATTTACAATTTATGAAGTTTGCTTAGTTGTCCGCTTGGAGTTTAGGAACAATATAATTTTGAGTAGCATTATATTAATCAAGGGTACTCTCCCCAGACTTTGTTGTCGATCTTCTCCTTATCAGACAACTCACCTCAATTCTTTGTGTTGCACATTGATCCGCTTCTCGATCAAAGCACAACCTAGAATGGGGTGGTGCAACACCT
Source organism: Escallonia rubra (assembly GCA_033065855.1). NCBI lineage: Eukaryota > Viridiplantae > Streptophyta > Magnoliopsida > Escalloniales > Escalloniaceae > Escallonia > Escallonia rubra. Next base: position 261,230 of record JAVXUO010000323.1, read on the forward strand.
TGATCATAACCCTGAGCTGGTTTTAGAGACCTAGGTACCCCATGATGCACGCTAGCAGGCCCAGACAGAAAGAACTACCCTTGTGGAGGCATAATGCACCCATCAAGAGGATGACTATCAAGCTTGATACCTCCCCAGAGAACATAGTGATTATCAACATACATGAGCCACTAAGCTTGTTTAAGTCCCCAAGAAACACACAAATTATTAGAGGGACTAAGAGGAATGATTTTATTTAAATTTCAAGTTTTTTTCCAAATGGGTTCCAAGTTATACCGTATTTTTACGCTTGAAGATCTTTTTACGTTTTTAGGATCTCGACTTGTTGATGATTTCTGGCTGTTTTCTTTGTCTTTCACTTTGGATAATCTCTTTATATGTTCTTCATCTTTAAAGTAACAATGATGCAAAGGGAAGAGAGACAATAAAGAAAAGGCAAGCTACGGAGTATTGGAACAATTTTCTCAAGGAATGTAAACTTTTACAAAGAAAATGTGGTTGCACCCCAAATGTCTCGATAATTCCATAACAGACGGGCAAACTTATACTTGTTTTATTGGACTTTAGAAAAGGAAGTTCCTTGGTAAGCATGAAAAGAAAATTTTCTCATAGTTTAAAGAAAGCAACATATGCGAAACACCACAAAAAAGAGTTGCACAAAGTAATATTTCAGATCATCCAAAATTTTTATTAAAATGGGCAATGATGACCATTCTAACGCATCATGGGCAAGGAGGACGATTAAGATGGATTGTGTTTGGCGCATCAGATAAGAGCTCTAGGCAGGATAATAACAAATTCACTTTGCGTTTGGCCATGCATTTAAGAGGCAAATAACATATCCAATGGACATGTTTCATCCCACTTATGTGCAATATCTCTATAATTTTTGTGGTGGTGGGGGGTTATTTTTATCTAAGGTAATTGGGATAAAAAAAAATGAGGGAGCAAGGAGCACCCATAGTATCCACAGCACCCACTGCACCCACTATCGGGAACACAACACCCACCTTGATGGTGTATGTTAGTGTGAGAGCGTGTGCAGGTCGATTGGTGGTGCTGGATTGAGCAATCGACGGGGAAGGTAATGAGTTGTTCGATGGTGATTGAGGTCACAAGTGATTAGTACGATCTATGTATGAATGAGGTTGGTGGCTATTCGTGGTTGGTGCCATCTATGGTGATGATGGTTGGTAGCGATGGATGGTGGATGTGATCGGTAAGAGATAGAGGTTGGCACAGACTAGTGGTGTGCGATCCGTGAGCATTGGAAACTAGCCGCGATTTATGGTGGGTGTGATCTATTGATACTATGTTTAATAAGTAGTTATAGTGGTGGCTGATGGGCATGCTGGTGTGGTGGTGTGTCGCTGCCGATGGTGGTTACAATGGTGGTTGCTACCGGTGGTGGAAGCGACAAGATAATTCTATCTAGCTCTAATCTAGGTTTGGTCCAAATGCATGATAGAATATATTTCTTTATTCGGCTTTGCCTGACTAGATATGTTAACCTAGCTTATCTAATCATTTCCTGTTTTATTAGACTAAATCATCATGCATGCCAAATGCAGCCTATATGATTTAAAAAAAAAAATGGGTCCTACCTATGCCCATAACCTATCCAGATAAGTCCTTGTATGAGTTATATCCTCATGAATACTATAATTAAGATATTTTATTACACAAATATTTCCTCACAAGTACTACGTAATCTTCAAATAGGACTTATTTTTTTCTTGTAAAATTTATGACTTCATTTTCCTCTAAATTCCAATAGATTTACTTAAATGATGGTCATCTAAAATAAAATATTATTTAATAGTAGCCATGATTTGGGAAGGGCCAAAATCCAACCCTAATTATTGTCAATGATGGTTTAAACTCCTAATTAATGGATTTACAAATTGGTAATTATTATATTGCCAAACGAACCAAACTACTTAGACCATCTATATAAGGAAGAGAAGGTGCAACAACTTGAAACCCCAAGGGTGTGTTTGGATATGTGATTTTGAAATACTGGGCATTTCTAAATACCCTCATTTCGAAATTCCTTGATTTACAAATTCTATCATTTTGAAATATCTTGTTTGGAAGAAAGGAAGCAAAAGGTTGTTAAAAAAGGTGGGAGGCAAGATTCCTAAAAAATAGGGAACTAGTTATTGTGGGTTTGTAACTGATTGGTGTGGATTTGACAAATAACTAGTTCAGACTAGTGATTTGAACTGTGGATTTGGTGACCCCAAATCCACAGTTCAAATCACTTCGAAATTTCAAAAATTCCCTTTTGAACTATCCAAACAAGATATTTTGTCCAAAGGATTTACAAATACTCTACCAAAGTCAAATCCCCATTTCAAATCCTATATCCAAACACACCCCAAAAGCTTCAAATTACAACATGAGTTATGCCATGAAGAGTATTTTTCTCCTTCTTAGTGTGACAATTTACCTCGTTACCAAGATTTGTGCTCTTTCAATAGTTTTACTTAGATCATGGTCATCTAAAACAAAAATATATATGTAATTTATAGCCATGATTTGCCAAGGGGCGAAATTCGATCCTTATTAATGCCAATAATGGTTTAAATTCCTAATTAATGGATTTACAAACTAGAAATTTTTTATGTTACCAAATGAACCAAACTATTCAGACCATCTATATAAGGAAGAGAAAGTGCAACAACTTGAAACGCCAAAAGCTTCAAACTACGGCATGAGTTATGCCTATGAAAAGCCTTTTTCTCCTTCTTAGCATGATAATTTACCTGGTTACCATGATTTGTGCTCTACATTGGAGCCCACAGTTTGAGGTTCATGTCATAAATGATCTCCCTGCAAATTCCATTCTAAGAATTCATTGCCAATCTAAGGAAGGATGATGATCTTGGGTATCATGACCTCAATGTTGTGGATGAAATCTGGAACACGTTTCCGATGATTCGCAAGTAAGCCTGCGCAGCAAAAACGACACCGGTTACTTCGCCGGAAGTGTTTCCGGCGGAGACACTCCGATGTTTAAGTCAGTCGATCTGTCTGAAAGTGACTATTATTGTTAAACCAGAAAACTTACCTCTTTCTTTGTCTTCATTTCCTTTATATAGAGTTCCCAACTAGAGGACAGTTATGTCTCCTTATTAGGGGGTTACTCTAATAAAGGGGATTTATTCCGGATTAACGATCCGTTAATCTCCTTTAATGGACTGTTACCATCATTTATGGAGAAGTGAATTCAATGTATAAGTTATGATTCTTCTGGATGACGACACGTGTCGTCATCTTGGCTTTTGCTAATTTTACCCATATCATTTGCCCCCCATTCCATGTCTTTTTCTTCTTTTTTTTTTTTTTTGAAGAAGATTATGGAATGTTTGGACTGCCTTCATTTTTGCCCGATTTAAAACCGATTTGGCTAATATGAGTTGAAGAGAAATATATTAGGGGCTGAATAGATGATTGGGGGCTCGTCCACTTAGTCTGGCCAAGTAGAGATGCCTTTGGAAGTCGTCTACTCGGCTTTGCCGAGCAGAGATGTCCTTGGAAGTCGTCTACTCATCTTGGCCGAGCAGAGGCTCCTTTGGAAGTCGTCTATTCGGCTTGGCCGAGCAGAGATTCCTTTGGAAGTCGTCTACTCGGCTTGGCCGAGCAGAGGCTCCTTTGGAAGTCGTCTATTCGGCTTGGCCGAGCAGAGATTCCTTTGGAAGTCGTCTACTCGGCTTGGCCGAGCAGAGGCTCCTTTGGAAGTCGTCTACTCGGCTTGGCCGAGCAGAGATTCCTTTGGAAGTCGTCTACTCGGCTCGGCCGAGCAGAGACTCCTTTGGGAATCGTCTACTCTGCTTGGCCGAGCAGAGACTCCTTTGGAAGTCGTCTACTCGGCTTGGCCGAGCAGAGATTCCTTTGGAAGTCGTCTACTCGGCTTGGCCGAGCAGAGGCTCCTTTGGGAATCGTCTACTCTGCTTGGCCGAGCAGAGGCTCCTTTGGGAATTGTCTACTCGGCTTGACCGAGCAGAGACTCCTTTGGAAGTCGTCTACTCGGCTTGACCGAGCAGAGACTCCTTTGGAAGTCGTCTACTCGGCTTGGCCGAGCAGAGACTCCTTTGGAAGTCGTCTACTCGGCTTGACCGAGCAGAGACTCCTTTGGAAGTCGTCTACTCGGCTTGGCCGAGCAGAGACTTGGATTTTCTACTTGGCCTTGCCGAATGTAGTTGTCCTTGGAGGTCTTCTATTCGTCTAGGCCGAACAGAGACTTAGGGAGCGGTGGCCTTTTGCCCTTGTCGAGCAGAGGCGTGTGGTCCATTGCGCTCGTCTGCTCGGCAGAGGCTAGGGACCAAAGTTGCTCGTCTGCTCGTCAAGAGCAGAGGCGTGTGGTCCATTGCGCTCGTCTGCTCGGCAGAGGCTAGGGACCAAAGTTGCTCGTCTGCTCGTCAAGAGCAGAAGCGTGTGGTCCATTGCGCTCGCCTGCTCGGCAGAGGCTAGGGACCAAAGTTGCTCGTCTGCTCGTCAAGAGCAGAGGCGTGTGGTCCATTGCGCTCGCCTGCTCGGCAGAGGCTAGGGACCAAAGTTGCTCGTCTGCTCGTCAAGAGCAGAGGCGTGTGGTCCATTGCGCTCGTCTGCCGAGCAGACGAGCGCAATGGACCACTCACGGATTTGAGGATGTGCAGGAACTGGACTTCGGAGCTTTGATGTCTGGGTCACAACCGAAGGTGGCTCAATCCGAAGACTTTGTCTTGGCTTTGTCTACGGTAGATAAGTCACAAGAAGGTACCAAGAAACGAAGAATCTCTGGTAGAGGTGGGAGCAGAGCCACTTCCTCTTCCGTTCGTCCTGACACTCCGCATCGTCCAGCCTGGGGAGTATCGATTGATGAGTCTGTCTTCAAATCTCCTCGCACGGCATGGGTTGGTCTAGTCATGCCATCATTCCCATGGACCGCAAGACATTGTCGGGCTACGGCGTTAATGAGACGGCCAATGGCATGGTCCAACTGATGTCTCAGGCCATGGCACAGGTGCAAATCGGGGCTGAGAAGCTTATTGCCGCTGATAAAGTATTGGACGAGGAGAAGAAAAAAGTTATGATAGAGAACAACTTTCGTCGAGAGGCAGAGAAGAAGGTGGAGGATTTGGGCAAGAAGGTAGAGCTACTGTCGACTCGAGTAAATTGCTTCGATGCTGAGAAGTCATCGGTTGCTGCTCAGGCTGTGCAGCAGTTCAAGAAGTCTCAGTTCTTCATGGACCTGCGTTACCGTGACTCAAAAAGGGCACTTGTTCATGGTTATAAGGAGTGCAAGATGGACATTTTGAAGGATCATCCTGAGTATGACTTGAGTATCTACGAGCATAAGTTTGCTCGTGAAATCGCTGCAGAGGATGCTCTTCGGGCTGAAGAAGCCGCACGTAGAGCTGCTGGTCTGCGGGTGCCTAGTTCCTCCGTTAGTCAGTGTCTGGGTGCTTCGGGGTCAGGATCAGGAACGATCCCAAGGCAATCGGTGTCTATGCCCGAAGATTCTTCTCATGAGCTGGTGGTGCCGGGGGATGCTGATGATCAGGATGAGTAGATAGGGTTTCTGTCTAGATAGGATTTCTGTCTAGTAGAGTAGACTAAGATTTCCTGTTGTATTGCCTATCCTCGTAACTTTTGAAATTTTAATGCAATCAGGTTTTTTATTGACGCAATCAAATTCATATCAAAACATGCCTGTGGAGCCAACTAAAAATTAAGGCGATCAACTTAAAACATAAACAGACTGAGGCTGAGAGATCAGCTTAAAACATAAACAGAGATTTAGGAAGGGATTGCCTCCCCCCCTTCGGTCTGTTTATGGATAATATTGCCTTAAATGCATCGCATTCCATGTTCGAGGAATTGCCTTGCCATCTAGCTGTTCCAAGTGATAGGCCCCTGGGCCTCCTAATCTCACAACTCTGTAAGGGCCCTCCCAGTTGGGTGCTAACTTATCGATGGCTTCGCGCGGGGCTGAAGCTTCGATGCGGCGTAGGACTAGGTCGCCCACTCGGAAAGCTCGTGGACGAACTCTCTGGTCATAAAACCTGGATACACGATGCTGGTAAGCTGCGAGGCGCACGGCCGCTTGCTCACGGCGCTCATCAAGGAGATCAAGATTAGCTCGGAGGGCCTCTTCATTTTGTATCGGGGCATACGATGTGAGCCGAAGAGAAGGTAATCCTACTTCCACAGGTATGAGCGCTTCTGTTCCGAAAGACAGACTGAAGGGGGTTTCGCCAGTAGGAGTTCTAGTGGTGGTATTGTAGGCCCAAAGAATTTTGGGCAACTCTTCGGCCCATAAACCTTTCGCTCCATCCAGCCTCTTCTTTATCCCTTGAAGAAGTGTGCGGTTCGTGACTTCAGTTTGTCCATTCGTCTGCGGGTGCGCCACGGAAGTAAAGCTTTTCTCGATCGATAGATTAGTGCAAAAACTCTGAAAAGTTGAGCTGTCAAATTGTTTGCCATTATCTGTGACGAGCACCCGTGGAATTCCAAAACGGCAAATAATGGCGCGCCAGAAAAAGTCTTCACATTTCTTTTCGGTAATTGTAGCCAAGGCTTCTGCTTCTGCCCACTTGGTGAAATAATCGATTGCTACGATTATGAATCGACGCTGAGCCGTTGCTGTAGGGAAAGGACCCATGATGTCCATTCCCCACATAGCAAAAGGTATGCAACAACTCAATGATGACAAAGGGCTTGGTGATTGCCTGGGAATTGAAGAAAATCGTTGGCAAGCATCACATTTTTTAGTGAAGTCCAAGGCGTCATGATGCATTGTCGGCCAATAATACCCATGTCGAAGAACTTTGTGTGCCAAGGCGCGTCCTCCCAAATGTTGTCCGCAAATGCCTTCATGAACTTCCCGAAGAGCATAATTCGACTCTGTTGGTGTGAGGCAACGGAGGTAAGGAAGTGTGAAGGAACGCTTGTATAGTACATCGTCCACAACAGCATACCGAGCCGAGCGAAGAATGATGCTCCTGGCTTGCTTCCGGTCGGCAGGTAACGTGCCGTCCTGAAGGTAGGCCTTGATGGGATCAATCCACGACGGTTCATGCTCAGTTTGCATGACTTCCCTCGGTGCAATACTTGGTTCATGCAAAAGTTCGAGATGAATGGTGCGGCCAAAACCGGATGGATCCTGAGAGGCCAACCTTGAAAGTGCATCTGCGGAAGTGTTATCCTCGCGGCGGATTTGTGTGATTTTGAAGAGAGTAAATATGCGAGCTACTTCTTTGGCTTTAGATAGGTAAGTGGCCATCTTAGGATCCTTTGCTTCGTACTCTTCTGATATCTGTTTTACAACGAGCGCTGAATCGCTGAAAGCATGAAGGGATGTTGCCCGCATGGCGTGAGCGAGGTGCATCCCCGCTATCAAAGCTTCGTACTCAGCTTCATTGTTCGAAGCTTGGAAATCAAAACGAAGAGCGTACTCAATGATCAGGCCCTCTGGTCCATTAAGGATTAATCCCGCACCACTCCCCTGTGCGTTTGAGGATCCATCTACGAAGAGTGTCCAAGCGAACGATTCGGGTTGAACTAGGAGTGGCTCTTCGTCTTCAATGGGAAAAGTACACTCAACGACGAAGTCAGCCAAAGCTTGTCCCTTAATTGAAGGTCGTGGTCGATAATGGATGTCAAACTCGCCCAATTCTATCGACCAAGGAACGAGACGACCCGAGAGATCAGGCTTGTGCAATATTCGCCTAAGGGGCTTGTCGGTGAGGACGATCATTGTGTGAGATTGAAAGTACGGACGAAGCTTCCTTGCGGCGATCAGAAGAGCAAATGCCAATTTTTCTGTATTCGGATATCTCTGTTCAGCTCCTTGAAGAATCTTGCTCACATAATAGATGGGGAGCTGTCGACCATCTTGTTCTCGAATTAAAACCGTACTGACAGCGAATTCTGAAACGGCCAAGTAAAGGAAAAGATCTTCTCCAGGGAGGGGTTTAGAGAGCAGAGGCGGTGACGCAAGATACTCCTTCAGCTTGTCAAAGGAGGTTTGACACTCATCCGTCCACTCAAAATTTTTGATGTTCTTTAGCGCCTTAAAGAACGGCAAGCAACGTTCAGCTGACCTAGAGAGAAACCTGCCGAGGGCAGCTATTCTTCCCGTCAGGACTTGTATTTCCTTGATACGTCTGGGAGCAACCATCTCTTGGATTGCTTGGATCTTCTCGGGGTTAGCTTCGATTCCTCTTTCAGAGATCATAAACCCAAGGAATTTCCCGGACGAAACTCCAAAAGCGCATTTGGTGGGGTTGAGGCGCATGCGATACTCGCGGAGGATTGCGAAACACTGTCGTAAATCAGTAATGTGGTCCTCCGCCTGAAGGCTCTTGACAAGCATGTCGTCGACGTAGACCTCCATGCCCTTTCCAATGAGGGGTTTGAATATTTTATCCACTAACCGTTGGTACGTGGCACCAGCATTTTTTAACCCGAAAGGCATGACGTTGTAGCAAAATAGACCTTGATCCGTGATGAAGGCCGTCTTGGCTACGTCGTCTGCATGCATGCGGATTTGATTATACCCGGAAAACGCATCCATGAAGCTAAGTAGTTGGTGACCCGACGTTGCGTCGATTAACGTATCGATGCGAGGCAGTGGGTAACTATCTTTGGGACATGCCCTGTTCAGATCCGTGTAATCAATGCAGATTCTCCATTTGTTTGCTCCCGCCTTTGGTACCATAACAACATTGGCTATCCACTCGGGATAGTCAATTTCTTTGACGACATCAGCTGCCAGGAGCTTATCGATTTCGGTTTTGATTATCGCCTGTCTTTCTGGTGCGAAAGGTCGCTTCTTTTGCTTGACGGGCTTGAACGTGGAGTCAACCGAAAGCTGGTGAGTGATTACTGACGGATCAATGCCTTGCATGTCCTCTGCACTCCATGCGAAGACGTCCATATTGGATCGAAGGAAGGAGATTAGCTGATCTCTAACTCTGGGTTCCAGCATTGAACCGATCCTTACTTGTCGCTCATCATCCCCCTCTCTGATTGGTACAGAAACAAGAGCTTCTACAGGCTCCGCGCGTCTCAAAGTCTTTTCGTCTCGCTGGTCGTCAATAGAGAGAGTCTCTTCGACTTTGCACGATGCCACGTAACATCTTCGGGCTAGAATCTGATCTCCTTTCACATAACCGACTCCCTTTGGCGTAGGGAACTTCATGATAAGATGGTAAGTTGATGCCACTGCCTGTAGTTTATTGAGGCCTGTTCGTCCCAAAATCCCATTGTACGATGACTTGACTTTGACGATAAGGAAGTCGAGTGTATGCACCGCCTGACGGGGCATTTCTCCGGCGACGACCGTAAGGGAGGCAATCCCTTTTACCGGTGCGGAAGCACCTGTAAAGCCGTACAAAGGAGAGGATATTGGCTTTACCCTATCCTCGGAGATCCCCATTTGGTTAAAGGCATCGTCGAAAAGGATGTCGGCTGAGCTTCCTGTATCGACCAAGATGCGTTTGATTTGGAAAGCATCTATCCTCAAAGTGATGACGAGGGCATCATCATGCGGAAGGCTTACCCCCTCAAGGTCTGCGTCGTCAAATTCCAGCGAGGTGACTTCTTTTGCTCGCTTTGCCGGTCCTTGTGCAAGATTGACCTGTCTAGCATAAGCTTTTCGTGAGGAGCTAGATAGGCCGCCGGCGCTAGGTCCCCCAGAGATGGTATGTATAACAGGTGGATCCTTTGGGGGTGCTTCGTCGGTTCTTCGAGGATTACCTCTTCCTCCAGTCTGCTGCCGATGGTTGTTTTTGACGAACTGCTTAAGATGGCCCCTGGCGATGAGATTCTCTATTTCTCGCTGAAGCACCTTGCACTCTTCCGTCGTGTGACCGTGATCCTTGTGGAAATGGCAGTATACTTACGTATCCCTTCTTTCCGCTGGACCCCTCATAGGCTTGGGCCATTTGAGGATGTTTTGGCCCTTGACTTGGTGAAGAATATGTCCGCGTGTAGTATTAAGAGGAGTAAATGATTTTGAGAGGGGCGCTCGAGGACGCTTGGGTTCATCTTGATGGTTCCCCTCAGGACGATCACGCCTCTTCTGTCCAGAGTGGATCTCTTCTTGTTGTGATGATGTCGAATCCTCCTCTGCCCGAAGGTATTTCTCCACTCTGTTAAGGAGATCTGACATATCTGCTGGTGGGCGCTTGTTCAAAGAGAAACGTAGAGGCGTTCCCGGCCTGACTCCTCGCGCCATTGCTGCAAAGGTTACTCCTGGATCCAAATGATCGATAAGGAGCTTTTCAGTGTTAAAGCGAGCATAGTATGATTTTAGGGACTCCCTTGGTCCCTGAATTATACTAAAAAGGGCTGAAGAATTCTTCCTCTGAATGCGACTTGTGAGGAAATTGCTTCGGAAGGATTCAGCCAACTGGGCCCAGCAAGAAATGGAACGAGGAGCTAAGTGCTGGAACCATACGTGTGCGGCTCCTTTTAATGTTACAGGGAAAGCCCGACACATTATTTGATCAGGAACCAGATGCAGATTCATCCCTGAGGTAAAACGGGCTAAGTGTTCCATTGGGTCTCCCTTGCCATCATATGACTCGCACGGAGTCATTTTGAAGTTTGAAGGAGTTGGGAAGAGATCGATCTCTTCAGAGAATGGCTGTCCAATTATAATTGGAGCATTGGAGTATTGTTCTGCCCGATTACCCCCAGTACTGGGGTAAGAGTGAGCCTCATTATAATGTTCACGACGCTTTCTAGATCTTGGATTCCGCCTTTCGTCGTCAAATTCTTCATCAGCTTCTTGGGTCTCGCGTTGGTTGTGACTTGTTTGTTCCGGTGTCTTTGAAGTGCCCGGATGCCTAAGAGGTTCCGACTGTGGAGGCGGATGTTCTATAGCAGCTTGCAATTTCTCAATAGATTGTTGCATTGCTCGGATAACGGCCATCAGGTCAGTTTGGTTATCCATAGATTGAGCAATGTTCCCTCCTACTGTGGTAACATTGGTAATGGGAGGTTCAGATATGCCAGCAATTTGGAGTGGACGCTGGATTGTGTTTATGGGTGGAGGAGTGAATGTTACCGCCGGTGGTATCACTGCAATAGATGCCGGTGCCGTTACGACAGTTGGCATTATTGCAGGGATTACGGGTATTGTAGTGGTTCGTGCCATGGTAGCGATGGATGGCGTACTCGTAATCTTTTTGCCGCGGTTGGGCGGCTGAGATGTGGAGACCCCACGAATTGGGTCGCGCATCAGAGGTGAAGATGACCCTGGTGGAGGGGTTCCTCCTAACTGAGCTTGCGGATTAGGATTCTGCGACATGATTTACTCACGAATTTCGTGTCCCACGGATGGCGCCAAAATGTTGTGGATGAAATCTGGAACACGTTTCCGATGATTCGCAAGTAAGCCTGCGCAGCAAAAACGACACCGGTTACTTCGCCGGAAGTGTTTCCGGCGGAGACACTCCGATGTTTAAGTCAGTCGATCTGTCTGAAAGTGACTATTATTGTTAAACCAGAAAACTTACCTCTTTCTTTGTCTTCATTTCCTTTATATAGAGTTCCCAACTAGAGGACAGTTATGTCTCCTTATTAGGGGGTTACTCTAATAAAGGGGATTTATTCCGGATTAACGATCCGTTAATCTCCTTTAATGGACTGTTACCATCATTTATGGAGAAGTGAATTCAATGTATAAGTTATGATTCTTCTGGATGACGACACGTGTCGTCATCTTGGCTTTTGCTAATTTTACCCATATCATGACCTCAATGTTGGTCAGAGATTTGAGTGGAAGTTTCGAAGTGCTGGCGTCCTAGAGGACACTCTATTCTTTTGTCACTTTTGGTGGGGTGCAAAACAACAACTGTTTGATGTTTTTGATCAGTTACGGGCTAAAGAATGCGAACCAAACATGCATTGCTTTTGGTCAGCGAAGGCCGATGGTTTTTATTTTGCAAAGTACTATTCCCGTGATCCTTTTTGCTGGGGGAAACGACATGAATGGAATACAACAACATTGCATTAACTTGTCTTTTAGTTTTTCCCCAAATTTACGCAAATAGACTTATAGTTATCAAAGGATATCCAAAATTTACTTGACCAATCACGATATGTTCATGTGTACAATTCTACATTTGTATATATGAATTAATTGGAGTACGTACACGGATCCAAATCTTACCCTCTTATTTGGTCACCTAAGTAACATGGCACGCTAGTGTTCCATATAACTCATGCTTGATTCGACAAGAACAAGATAAACGTTGAGAGTGAGGCAAGGCTTAAGGTTCATTTCACACCTCAGCGTAACATCTCCCCCATAATCGGTCATTGCTATGCTTAATTGCGCTCCCACTATGTTACGGGTGCATGTGTATATGGACGTGATCCACTGCCTGTGTTGGTAACTTAAGTTAAGTTGTCAGCGCTATCTGGTAATCCACACACACACACACACACACACACACACACACACATATATATATATATATATATATATATATATGTGTGTGTGTGTGTGCGCGCGCGCGCGCATAAGCGAGTGTAGGGACGTGATCTACTGCATGCGTTGACAATTTAAGTTAAATTGTCAGCAGTATCTTGTCATCTATCCATCACGGATAAACAAGCCAGATCTATTTTTTTTAAGTAAACTTTATCGTCCGTAGCGGACGGAAATTTTGACAAAAATGTCTTAGAAGAATTTAATGAGTCGAGGAAATTCAGATTCGCATGCAAATAGAGGGAGCAATATAGTAAACTTCATCGTCCTATATTGTTTGTGCTCAACCAAAATCTTGTTGTCTGTAAAGGTTGACATCATGAACGAATTTAGTTTTGCACTCATATATCCATGATTTTGATGCTTTCCTTTTTTATTTTTTCTTGGTGTGTTATTTAATGAGTGCATTAACATTGAAGGAGGAAGCCGTAAGATATGTTTTGCTTTGTTATTGGGCATGCCAAATGTTCGACAAAAGTTTTCGGCAAAATGCTTCTTAGAATTTTTTTTAAGAGAGTAGTTGCATCATCACACTTTATCCAAACCACAAATTTCGAAAACCTCAAAGCTTCAAAAAGAGGGAAGTTCATAGTGCAGAATTTCAAAATGAAAGGATGTTAAAATATGGCATTCGACCATACTCTTATTTTACTTTTAGGTCTTAAAGAGAGGCAAAAACATTCCTGGGTTGTTTGGATTAAAGAAATTTATTTTGGAGAATACTTGATATATATAATTTTTTTTCATTTAATGCTTTTAAGCACAATTTTAAACAGAAAATTTTTAAACTAGAATTAGCACCTTGCTGGTGGAGCTTGCATGCAAGTGAACATCATTGCCAAAAAAGATGCCCATCGTTGAAATGGGTGAACAAAGATGAAATGAATAGTTATATTTACTATAAACAAAGCATCATTCTTTGCAGAGTGAATTTCTCTGATATGGAAGTTGAACAAAAGTGGACCATTCGTCGCACAGAGGCAACTTCATAGATATGAAAGTAAGATGACAAAAGTAAATCAATCAAAGCAATGTTCTTCCCACAGAGCCAATTCCTTAGAGGTGGAAATAGAAGAGTTGAATTGACTTAAAAAGCACCATTTTTTGCATTGAGCTAACTTGTCGAGAGTTGGAAGTCAAACAAATGAACCATCCTTCGCACACAACCAACTCCTTAGACATGGAAGTAGGATAACAAATAAGAAATCAATCAAAGTATTGTTCTTCTGAAAGAGCTAACTCCTTAGAATTCCAAGTAAAAAACATTTACCCGTTGTTGCATAGATCGACTCCTTCAAGATGGACATAGAATGTCCAAACCAAATCAGTCAAAGTACTTGATAGCACTATGGTTTTTAACCTAGTATCAACTTTTGTGTTTGTTGATAACCACGACCTAAATATTATTCCTGATATGTATTAGACTCGACTGCAATAATGGGTTTCGCACTCACTCAGCTTGCGTGCAAGTGAATGTCGTTGCTAAAAGAAAGCATGCAATTGATGAATGAATACAAGTGGTACAGTTGAACCATTTTCTAAGGCTTCCGACATACCCTTGGTAAAGAAATCAGACCGACGTAATTTAAAAAAATACACACTGTTATGAATTTTTAACTCAATATTACCCAAAGTCGAAGCCAGTTACCTCAATAAAATTGGGATAAAATTTTGCTGCACACCAAGGAGCAGCAAAATGCTGCTACCCCTCCACGTGGCAGCACGTTATTGGTCCAGCAAACCGGCCATGCTCCTTGCACGTGATCGGCTGGCCGGAGAGAGATAACGGACGTTAAGCACATCCCTGAAATTTTGGAAGGAATAATAATCACCTAGCAGTCTATTTCTCTCTCTCTCTCTCTCTCTCTCTCTCTTCCTTCCCGTCTTCTTCCTCCCTCACACTCCAAGAACTTCTGGTCTTCAATATGTCAGCACTCAATTTATATCAAACCGGTAACACATCTGCACCAGCAGAATTTCTGGGATCCCATCATTCAAATGGAAATGAAATTACCTGGACCAATGTTTTTGACATACAGATTGGGTTTCTCGTGCCGTCACTGTGATCTGTGGCAAGATTGTGAAGAAGCCAATGTTTTTTTCTCTGCTACGATGATTGTATCTGGACCAACTCTTCCTCCCTTCAAAGAGTTGGAGAGTCTGCTGAGAGCTTAGGATATCTTTTCAAGCCCTTGTCATCCAAATCTACATATTAAAGGCCGAAAGCTGATTCGTTGCCGTCCAGTAACTCAAAGACATCTAAGAATGACCACGTAAAGTACCCGCTTGTTGATCCGTTCTTTTAATTACTAACAGAAGCAAAAAGAAACAAATAAGATCATCAAGCACGGATCAGCCGGAAAACATATGTACAAATGGAAATGGAAGACTTCATGCTGATGAAGTACAACTCTAGGGAAAGCTCTTGCAAGAGCTGTATCAAAAATGCTTTGCAATTACAACAGCAAACATTCCTAACACTCGTTAATTTGGGACTTTGTCCATGATATTTCCTTACTGAAAGGCTTGCCAAACTGGAAGAAAATGAGACTAAGTTGAATTATCTTGGCTTTTGCGATTGCCTTTTGCCCGGTAGTTCGTATTTAAGGGGCCGTAGGCAAGAGGAGGAATGTTGTTAGAAAGCTAGCAAATCTAAGCCGATTCACACTTTGCGGACCAGCTGTGGAAGGACCTGCTTCAGCTTCCCCTTTCATCCCAGGCTTGGGCTAATTGAAGACCTGGAAAAGAGAGCAAGCAATGCCCACCATTACATGTCCGGGATCGAGCTGCTGAAAGAAGCTTATTCTGTGGGCTGGGTTGGAAGTCTGGGAGTTGAAAGCTTCAATGAGATAGCCTTTGGCGAAAGAGGATAGACGGGCCAACTCATTGATGCTTCAGTGAAAGCTTCAATGAGTTGAAAGCTTATTCATGTTTTGTTGCGGGTGTTGTTATTGTATGTAATATCTCTTCTCTGTTGGCACAGGAAATGGTAAACCTTAAGAGAAAAAAGTAAAAAAGGGGGTCTGTGGTTATGGACCATGCAACAGTAGTGAAATCTGAAAAACCCTTATCCTTTTCCAGTTTAGTGTATCATTTTATGGGGATATAGCTATGAAACTCAGTGCTACTGTCCTCATCTGGTTTGTAGCGTTAGTATCCTTTTTACTCTCTCCTGTCTAGCCATTCATTTAGTCTACAGGATGTCGAAGCTTGGAAGAAATTTGCTTTTGCAGGATTTAGCTAACCGTAGGAAGCAAGTACTACGGTTAGAAATGTCGCTAGTGCAGATGTGATCCCGATCAGATACAAATTGAGTGATCATCTATTGAAGACCAAAAGTTCTTGGTGGGGAGGAAGAAGACGGGAAGGAAGAGAGAGAGAGAGAGAGAGAGAGAAACAGACTGCTAGGTGATTATTATTCCTTCCAAAATTTCAGGGACGTGCTTAACGTCGTTATCTCTCTCCAGCCAGCCCGATCATGTGCAAGGAGCATGGCCGGTTTACTGGACCAATAATGTGCTGCCACGTGGAGGGGTAGCAGCATTTTGCTGCTCCTTGGTGTGCAGCAAAATTTTATCCATAAAATTGGACATTGAGCAGATAAATAAGGAAAACTATTCTTTGCACATAGCCTACTCCTCATAGTTGGAAGTAGAACAACACTGGACATCCTTGACTTCCTTGACTGAGCTAACTCTGCTGGAAGTAGGATAATACAGGACACGAGCTAACTCCTTTGACCAGAGGTGGGATGGCAAAATCAAAATAACAAAGCACTGCTCTTCGCACAGAGCTACCTCTCAGATAAGTATAAAAATGATTACCATCGTTTGCATAAAACCAACTCCTTAGAGTTGGCAGTCGAACAAAGCTGGACATCCTTTGTACAGAGCCAACTTATCTGATTGGCACATAGCCACCTCATCAAAGTTGGAAGCAGAATTCAACTTACCATCTTCCGTATCGGAGCCAATTCCTATGAGTTGGAAATAGAAGCACAAAACTAATTCAACCATTGCGCATTGAGCCAACTCCATCAGAAGTAGAATAACACTTGCATATCTTCACAGAGAGCCTTCTTATGACAAACTCTTTAGTGTTTAAAGTAGAATAAAACTTGCCATGTTTCACACGAGCCAACTTGATAAAGTTGGAAGCAGAATGACTAGACCAAAACCAATCAAAAGTACTGTTATTCCCATATATTCAACTCTGCAACTCAAACAATGTATGTCAACTCAATGAAATGCATAAAACCATAGCAACTCAAACAATATTTGAGAATGATACTATAACTCCAACATTGAATCAACCCCGTTCTTCCTCATCTCACATAAGCAGAGATAGTTGGGAGTGATTGAGTTCGTTTTGCAGTCAGACCATCTTTCTCTAAAAACGAGGTGAACATTTTCTAGCTATTTTCCTAGTTCTTGTTTTGATTAAATTATTATTACCGGCAAACATCCACTTCACAACCTTACACGCATTTTCACACCACAATTTGTCACCAGAAAGGAAAACTAATGTTTTGTTGTTTATATATTTTGGGTTACTTTGATTTTGTCCTTTTTTTTATTTCGGTCTGTATATTTCTAAATTCTTGAAACTTGTCCTTGTACTACGCCCTGCTATTATTTTAGTTCGTCCGTTTGTTTTTCAAGTTAAATTGAGGGCTAGATTAGTCATTTCACGCCTTTAAGGCAAAAAGGGCAGATGCATGCACGTGACACCCTTTGTTGTTGCATTGCATTCCCTGCTGCAACCACCACTGCCGCTCATCACTTCCCCCAACATACCCACCCCTCCATCATTGCTTCCACACCATCACCCCCTTCCCCTCCCCCTCCTAACTGTCACTATCTAACACCACCACCAATCACACTGCCTACATACTCGTCACCCTCCTTTCAATCGTCACCACCAAACATCACCACCCATCACACTGCTTCCACATTCACCACTTTCTCCCCCTTGTAAGCTTCACCATCTAACAACACCCCCCATCACACTGCCTCCGTACTCATCACCCCTTCCACCTTCACCATCCAACACCAGCACCCATCATATTGCCTCCCCACCCATCACCCATTTACCCTCCTAATCGCACCATCTAACACCATCACCCTTTCCCCCTCCTAACCTACAAACCCATCAACTTTTCCCCCTCCCAACTATCACCATCTAACACCACCACCCATCACATTGCCTCCACACCCATCACCCTGCCTCCCTTCCCAACCTTCACCATCTAACACCACCACTCATCGCACTACATCCACACCCATCCCCTCCTAACTGTCACCATCAACACCACGAAATCAATTTGCCAACACTAGCACCACCAATCTGCCTCCACACCAACACCTTACACACCAAATCAAAAAAGACATGAAAAGGAAATAATGAATTAAAAAAATTAATAATGGAGGAAGTAGGAAGTGGCGAATTGGTTTGGCGGTAGAGTGGAGAAGTGGTGATTGGCGTTGCTTATGTTATGACGACAGTGACAGTGGTGACAGATTCAACAACTTCATGATTTGGATCTGGTAATTGGGAGGTAGCAACAGTGAGGGTTGAACGTTGAAGGATGGTGGCGTCGCGTTGGTAAGGGCTGATGGTGGTCGTGCTAATGGTGTTATTTGGCGTGACAATGGAGTGGGGGTTGGCTTGGTGGTAGGTACTAATGGTGGCGATAGACTGATGGTGGTGGGCTCGAGGTGGTGGCTTCGAGGATAGAGAAGACAGATAAGTGGAAAGAGGGGAAATGCAGAAGAAAGAGGAAAGGAAGAGAGAGGTGTATGATTTTAAGGCAGCTGCAATTGAAGAAAATACTCTTAAGTACATAACAACAATACTAATAGAAGGATGTAAACCAGTAACACCGTGAAGGACAAGGAAAAATTTCAAAGATATTAAAATACATAAAATAAAGTACGAGAGCAAAAAATAAATCAACTTAGGGATGATAATAAGATCCGCAAGCAGCGGACCTCCAACCTGCCCCAATTCGATAGGAGCTGGTTATTTTGACTTTGACCGGACCACGGGGCGGTTATGATATTTTTTTTCAAATTCGCATCGGGTTAAGGTCGGGTATAGTTTTATGTCCAACCCATCTCACCCCGAGACTCGTACCCGCCCCGGTATACTTACCCTATGCATCATACAATCTTAGCTGTCCATCTTATAACATATATGTGTTTGTTTCCCAAACCCTAGATTCTAACTTCTCTTTCACTCCTTGACCTCTGCTGTCTTTCCAGACTCCAGTTATCATGCCGGTTATCGCTGCCTCGTTTTCTCCCTCTCTGTAGCTCTGCCGACGGCTCCATAGCCAACTGCCACTGCCTCATTCTTCTTTCCATCTCCCCCACACCGTCGTCTGTCAGCTCCCATGACCACAAACCAGTGAAACCACCTCCACGGCTCCATCGCTCCCGAATCCAAGGTTAGCTATATTCTTCTTACATTTCTGTAACCTGAGTCTTGTAATAACATGTTCATCTATCCTTTTAATAAAATGTTCATCCCGAATTCAAATTGGAGTTTGTTCATATGTTTTTTTTTTTGGAATAGTCAGAACTGCAATTGATATGGCCCGTCGGTATGGGGATTCGAACTCGTGACCTTGAGGTTATTCATCAAGTCCTTGCCATTCCATCACCCCTTGGGGTGTTCATATGTTCTTTTGTAACCTAAAAATCATTCTTTTCTAATCCCGAAAATCGTACTTGGTATTTAAAATTCTAGGACAACTTAGGGCTGCATGTGTTCATAATTTGCTCAGAATAGAATACAGATCTGAGATCGATCTCTAACTCTAAGTGAGCAAACTTAATAGATATAAACTCAGGTTAATGGTCACTCTCTCTTTCTTGATTTTATACTTCACCATTTGCACAATTCTTGGAATTCATACTTGATTTTATACTTCACCAGTTGCCCAATTTTTGGAAGTCATACGTCAAGAATGTTTTGTTAACTCATACCCAATTGTTATTTTCTTGGATTCGCTCTCTCATTGTCATTTTAGTCATTGTATGCATTAAGTTTTAATTGGTGCTCATACTGTCACAGATTGATTTTCCTATGTTCTATAAATATATAGTTCCAATTCTTAATTCGGTTCGTTTGAGAAATCAGCTAAGCTAAAGTTCATTCCTTTGTTCACGGTGTCTTAGAGTTTCTGCAATCTTTGGCTATTGGTGGTTGTTTATTCATATAACGGAACCTATGTATGTGGCTACGTATGCATCAACGAGCCTTTGTAGCAGTGTGCATCACATCCAAACATGGTGACCATTGAGAAATTTGGTAGTGGAAAGGATTCCTTCACTTAAAGAAGTGGCTCTTGGTCGTGACATGGTGCAAAAAGAAAATGGAATTGCATTATTAAAGTTTACTGTGTTTTCTGATGTATGATTGGACGTGTTGGACGTCTATATGTCACACTGTTGATGGAATATACTATGTTATCTTAAAATTAGAATTGTGTTCAATGTGTATTATACATGCATGTGTATACGTGTTTATGTTTATATATGCTATTGAAATTTGGTAAGTATTAATAACTGTTGGATGAATTTTTTTGCGTTGTGCGCTGCTTGTGACTATTTAAGCTTGTGTTTAGAATTCAATGTGTTGCTTTCCACAAATTAAGATCTTATCATGATGAGAATTATCTTTATTATTCATCTCCTTTTTCTATTTTACATATACATACTCATGGTTAAGAGTTCGCACTTGCCAATTAGTTCTTGGTATGTTTCCTCAGAACCCTTGTTGTTGCAGTTTGTTCCTAATTATCATTTCGCATGCAATTAGAAACATCTAATTCTTATATACGAGCTACTTTGTTGTGGACTTCTACATCGATCCTTTGTGTAATTTCAGTTATTTCAGCGATCAAGTTTTCTTTGTGTTCAAATGAATATACAGATAAAATCATTCCAATGAAATTACGTCTTCTCCCGTCGCATCATCTCCGGTAAAAACCCCTAGAGCTGCATTGGATGATCAGTATTCTTATCCATCAACCCCAAATGCAAGCGTGGGAGTCTCTAGTTCCGAACCAATTGACCTTGACAAAGATGGTGACAACTCAAGTGTTATGATTGTATGATTCCTTTTTTTTTTGGAGAGAAATAAGGAATATTTACCAACACGAAAATATGTACAATAATTACAATAGGTACAACCAGAAATCTGGCAAAACATCTCGACACAAACCAAATAAATACAAGAGAGGAGCAAACATCATGATAACCAAAACCAAAACACCACTTTGGCACAATAACAACACAAGTGTAGATCAGAGAGGTTGACAGGCTGAGCAAACCACTCCTGTTTCAGACCTTGACCTGAGTTGATCGCAAAAAACGTCGATGCAGAGGAAAGCTGCAAAACCCGATCAGTGCTACGGGCGACATGCATGGAGTGCACCTCACAACTGCGGTTAGATATACTACACAAAAGACGACCACAAGCACTCTGCGTCTCTAGACTTTGCATCTGTACAAGCAAATATGAGTGAGGACTAAAAAGATTATGTGATAGCAAATTGTATGATTCCTTATGTAAATTGCATTTCAATTTAATTTTATTCTTTACCCTTTTTTTTGTATCTATTTATTTTTATGTCATTTTTTTCTTTAATTTTTTTGAGTGAACAGTGACCGTGTTTGTATTTGGAGTGCAGACCAGCTGGACTAGCTTGCTTTGAAAACCATTTTGTTACTTGCTGCGTTTATATTTGTATTTGCTACTTCCAAGTGATTGTTTTGCTGCATTTGTATTGTAGTTAAACTATTTTGTAAATGTGGTGTAATCTATTTGATGTCTGAACGTTTATTTGAACTGAGGTGTCATTTATTTGAACTGTGATGTAATCTCTTTTAGGATTTTTGGACACTTATTTGATATTTGTTTAGTTTATTTTTTGTGATATAGTTTTGTGCAAGTTTTGTAATACATGTTCAAAAAGTGAAAAAATTTATGCCAAACCAAGTAGAACGGGTTCGAGCGGAGCAAATTGGTGCAGTGCGGGTTTTGAGTGCTCCAGAAAAGGGCGGGGCAGATAGGGGCGGGCACTAGTTTTTTAGATTTACTTAGGATCAATTATAGCATTATACATAAATGACCCGATGACGGGGCAGGACGGGGTGAGGTTTCAAGATTAGTCAGGCGAATTCAGATTCCATAAGATCTGCATTCGACTCGCCCGTGGCCATTCCTAAATTAACTGATATAAGCAGTATGTTTATCGAGAAAAATTAAATGCGGGGACAAACATAAGCGTAAAGACTTTCCCTTACACCGTCGCCCGTACACAACCTTCATCCAACACCGGCCATCTCCGCTGTTATCACCTGCCCCCCACCCGCAGCCACCTCCATCGCCGTTTGCTCCCCCCAGCCACCTCCATTCCCCGTTAGCCAATTCCTCTTCCCATTTTGGCCGTCCCCACAAGATCTCCACACCCTCTCATCACGTTCATCTCTCCCCATAAGTAATCCACAATCCGAGGCCAGTTCTCCATGAAATCAACTCTATCTAAATTCCTTCACTTTCAAAATCTTCGTTTTCTCATAAAACCACTCAATTGGATGCCGTTAGATAACAGAGCATGAGATTTCATAGCAGAGATTACAATGAGGTCCTCCTTTTGGCCGGAAGATTCGAGCTCTCCGTCCACCTCGAATCTTCCGCAGCTGCCGCCGCCGGCTGTTTCTCATACCGAAAACAGGTCCAATTTGTCTGAATTCTTACAATTCTGCCTCTCGAGTCGTTTCCAAATAGCCACGATCTGTATTTGGGTTTGATAACTTTTGTGTGCAACTCAAACCGGAATTCAGCGATCTATGTGTTGTGTGATCCTCCATTTTTGTGCTGTGGGTAGTATGTAGTTTCCATTCGAGGCCAATTAGGTTTTTTGCGCATCCGAAATTGTTAGAATTTGAGACATTTGCGTTCTTACTTTTATGGCAATTTGCGAAAGTTCAATGTTTGGGCTTGTTTTGGAGATGGTGAAACTGTAGCTCTATTTACAAAGCCGTAGCTTTGAAGTCTAATTTTAGTACGTATATTAAGTTTAAGCATGTTGGAATGCTCTCTATGAGTGTTTGTTTCAACCTTTTTTTTTGGGAGTACTATATAAAGTTTAATGACGTAAGAGAATGTATTCCGGTGATGAATTTTGGAACACTCGAGAGTTCATGTGGTGATCGGTGCAAGTGCAATCACCGAGCTCTGGGAATAAGGCTCTAGCTTCTGAATCTAAATTTGGTGGATATGAATTTGTTTTTGCCGCGTTTGAATGCTCTATCAGCGTACATGTATTTTGGGTGTAATGGTTTGGCTGTTTATTTCTGTTCGACGTACGTTACCAAGTTAAGGTTGTTTCATATTTGAACAGTATAGAGATTTTATTCTGGTGACAAGTTTCGAAAAACTTTGAGGTCTTACTATATGGTGATTGGTGGAAGTAATTTAATTGGAAAATGGTGCGGTTGTTAAGTTTTACGAACACCGCGCTAACTTTTGAATTCAAGAATTGATGGATAAACGTTAGCTTTTGGCGCGTTGCAACTTGGAATGCTCTATCCCCATATGGTTTATTGGATGGAATGCTTTAGATTGTTTTATTCTTTTTTGAAGAACTTACCAAATTTAGGTTGTTCTTTAGTTATTTATTGCCGGTGAAGGATTTAAACTTTTGTATAAAAAGCATCCAGAGTTTGAATTACTCTTGCAGTTATATGATTTTAGGTCTGCTGATTTTTTTTATTTTTTATGATGGTGCTAGTTGTAGCAACGTCTTTCAACTGTTAGCACGGAGAGAGGTATCTCCTCGAACCAAAGGTTCTTCTAGGAAGTTGTGGAGAGGCACTTCTAAGTGCCATGTTAATTTTGGGTTAAGATGTGCAGTAGCAAGAGACGCTAGACGCAGTCTTTTCTCATGGTAATTTCCACCTCCTTTTGTCCTCATCTTGTTCCCTCATGGATGGATCAGCACTAGTTGGTGCATACAGTGTATCCATCAGCTATACTTTCACTAATATCCGTAATTTTCTTTTATATTTACCAGGGTCGAGGCAGAGTCATTGCGAAATTTGTCTGCCATGTATTGCCCACTGCTGCCTCCTCCTAGGTCAACTATTGCAGCAGCCTTTAGTCCTGATGGAAGAACGCTTGCATCCACACAGTGAGTTGTTTTTAAAATTTATAACTCTTTCCTTTTTTCATTGTTTTGGGGTGCTTGGCTTAATCAATTTAAATTGAACGCCGCATTGTGTAATATTACGATTTTTATTCATTTATGGACTGGCAGTGGAGACCATACGGTAAAGGTAATTGATTGCCAGACTGGGAGATGCTTAAAGGTATTGAGTGGTCATCGGAGGACACCTTGGGTGGTAAGCCTGTTTGCTCAACTCTAAATGTCCATGTCTTTTTCTTTTGCATCACTGGAACTTACTATATATGTGTCTATATGTATTTTTAGGATGACTATAATCCTAGAGAGGTGGAATAAAGTAAAATCTTTTAAAGCAGCAATTTTACATTCATTGCCCCCTCCTTTCACGTTATTTTTAGATATATAACCATTATGGCTGAATAATGATGTTAAATTAAATATTTTTCTGCTAGCATGTCCTGGCATAGATATCGCACCTTCATGCTCGACATACATTGTTGTTGGGCCTTCAACTTTTCTTTTATCCCCTGTAATGCGCACCTTAGATCTAACCTGTATTTTGATTCTGTGCTATATTTAAGTGATCTCCTTTGCTGGGGTGCTGAATTGATCAATGCTAAGAAAGTTATCCTGCAAACAAATTACCATTTGTAACTTAGAAATTTTGTATAGTCGGAGATCAAATGCAACTTTTAGTTTTTCCAAGAATGGTATCAGAGCAACACTTTAATACCGTTTCTATAAAATTCAAAAGTTATCTTTTATGTATCCAGGAATATTAAATTTAAAAAGGCCGACTAAGAAATGTGAAATTTTTGAACAAAAACGCTCCTTCGAAACAAATAAGGATCCTAGATGGCAGAGTTGAAAAATGTCGCCAAGCTTATTGGATGTTTTGGTTCAACCCGCTCTATTTCTCCAATGTTTACTTTATCCTAAGAGGAAACATGCATCAGCGTGTTATATTTTTTATGATCAAAGGTACAAGAAGCTCTTACAATTACAGTCTCTTAAAGCTCACAATGTTATGTCCTAAGCGGCCTACTTTTGAGTTGCAAGCTTAACTGTCCGCTAGAATTGCATGAAAAAAGCCCATGTGCAACATGCACGACACTTTACGCATAATCGACCATAAATCATGGAGTGAACTGAAAGTCAATAACCATGAGTTTAATTATCTGAGGAGATAATTAAGTACTCCATATATAAATCTTGATCACCACAAATTTTTGCCTCCCTTTTCTGTTTTTTTAGCTTCCTTTTTTGCTTCATCTCTGGTCCACCACTACTATTACATTCTCCCATCACTGCAATCCAGAATTCAAATTCGAATGGGTAAAATGGCGAAGTTTGGGTCTCACCTTGATGCTCACTGCAAAGTATAATCGAACCAAAAGAAAGCCAACAAATTTACTGAAAAGTGAAAAGTCATCTAACTCGTAGATCCCTAGCCATGTGAAGTTTACTCTCACATCGGGGCATCCATTGCGTAGGCCTTGTAATTTGTAATGGCAGAAGACAATTTGTTAGTTCTGTCAATGTGAGGTGTGACGGCCCATAATTACAGCACAATGTTTGGGACCTCTGACCCTTAAAGGCTAGACATGCAATACTCTTGGATTCCTCGGCAGGATCTCTTAAAGCCAAATCCAATTTCATGTATCTGATGTTGGACGGTCTCCCCGATAGAGCCTTAGCGTCATTGCTAAGGCCGCATCTTATCCTTCAGAAACACATTCCGGAAACTTCCTCTTTGTGTGGAATGTAAAACAATCCCCGTTTGTCAACTATTTTCAGTGGTGTGGATATAGCTTGGGTTGTTTCTCTGAACACTGGTGACTTGATTGGATGACCCAGCCTGAGCTTTCGAGCTGAGAACCAGAACAATACTGCCTGGCATTGCCTCCTTCAAAAGGGTTAGCCCTGCAGGTACTGTTGGGTCTTTAGCAAGGTCTTTTTCGGCCAAATCCAAGCACTCGCTGATGCTCGGGCTGGATCATCTGGTTTGGTTGCTGGTGGTTGGCTAATGAGTTGTAGTGTCATAGCCTTGATAATATCTGTTTCTTTCAAGATGTTTTAGTTTTTTAATTTGGCTTTCTTGTCTGGCCTGCATCGCCCACTTTGTAGACTGCTTTGTAGCCATCTCAAAATATATTTGAGGATCTCCATCATTGCTTGTTAATATCATCGCACTTCTCCGTTCGTTTGGAGTTTGCGATTGCATCCTTCGGCAGAATCACCTCAATTCTTAGGATGTGCATGTGCAGGTGAGGTTTCATCCGCTGTGTCCTGAAATTCTTGCAAGTGGAAGCCTGGACCACGAAGTTCGCTTGTGGGATGCAAATACTGCAGAGTGCATAGGATCACGCGACTTTTGTAATTTCTCTTGTGATTTCCTTGTGTCATAGAAATGTCAGTTTATCTGGTTTAGATGCTTAGAGTTAGTTGACTAAACATGTTTCCTTTGTGCAGACAGACCAATTGCTTCTATTGCTTTTCATGCCCAGGGGGAACTTCTGGCTGTAGCTTCTGGCCACAAGGTTAGGACTCTGGACCTCAGCATTGCATTGGGTTTTATGCTTAATTTTTGAGTTCTTTATGACGGCTTTTGACCTTGGAATCTGTGTCAGCTCTATATATGGCAGTATAGCAGAAGAGGGGAGACATCCTCACCAACTATTATCCTCAAAACACGCCGTTCTCTTCGGGCAGTGCATTTTCATCCGCATGCTGCCCCATTTCTTCTAACTGCCGAGGTATTTTCTCTTTATGCTATTTCTCCATCCATTTAAGTTATGTTTCATTCTTGTTAACATACTAATTTACCGATTTGCAGGTCAATGAACTTGAATCATCAGACTCTTTGATGACACTTGCAACTTCTCCTGGATATTTGCGCTACCCTCCACCTACTGTGTATTTGGCTGATGCTAACTCTGGCTATAGATCAAATTCGGCAAATGAATTACCTCTCACGTCTGTACCCTTATTGTTATGGCCTTCACCCGGTAGAAGACCTCTGCAGCAAACTGATACGGACGTTGGTTCAGCCAGTGGACAACAGAGAGTGGATACTTCTGGCTCAGTGCGACTTCTCACATATTCAACCCCGTCGGGGCAGTATGAACTCTTGTTGTCTCCTGTTGAACCTAGTAGCTCACCCATAGCGGAAGAACCACTAACTAATTCTGTTACCCAACCTGCAATTGATGCTATGGAGACCGAAGTGCAGCCTGAAGAGAGAAGCAACCAAATTTTTCCCTTTGTCGACCCAACTTGTTGGGAAGTACCATTCTTGCAAGGGTGGTTAATTGGCCAAAGCCAAGCAGGTCAACGTGTGATGCATTCACTCAATGGTACCACTCCTGAAAATCCATCTTCAGAGATTAACATGGAAAATCCTGCTCCGGTGATTCCGACCACTTTCGATCAATCTAGAACTATTGGAGGTTTGCGGCACTACCCTTCACGCCCTCGTGTGGTGTCTGCAATTGAATCTGGACCGGATACTCATAATATCGTTCGTGATGAAATTGATTCTCTACCCTTTGTTAGCCGAATTCAGTCTGAGATTGCCACATCACTGGCTGCTGCTGCAGCCGCAGAGTTACCGTGCACTGTGAAGCTTAGAATATGGCCTCATGATGCAATAAATCCTTGTGCCCCTCTTGATGTGGAAAGATGCCGCTTAACTATACCACATGCCGTACTTTGCAGGTAGATTTTTTCTACCATGATAATTATTGGCCTTTTGGTTTTTATTACTTTATTGCTTGAGCACATAATGTCAGTGCTCCAGTGAATAACAATCTATAAGTTGGTAATCTGTCATAATTAATAATTTTTGAGGAACCAACATCGTTCTAACTTTCATACTCGTTAATATCTAATACAGTGTAATCAACTATTTTTGAAAATTCTTGTAATGTTATAAAACTAAAGAGAGAAAAAATGTATATAACTATGGTGATGAAAGTGTAGATACACAGGTTGGTAATGATTATTAGTCAACCTAACAATAAAACACTTGGTGGTCAAAAGATCATATCTATTTTGGAAGAGGATAATTGAACACATTGTGATTTTCTTGTCCGTTCAGAAAGTCAGAGACTTGTATGACAGCTAAGATGTAAGCAAGCTGAAGAAGCTCAACTGCGCTAGTTCCAAAGTGCACTTTGACTTTTTCATGTCTTTGGTTGGATCCTATATGTTATTTTTTTTTCTAAAAGGCCAACAATATTGTCAAAACTGTACCACACATTCTTCTTTTGGATAAGAGTATACATGTATTTAAGAACATTTTTTATGAATGAAAGTGTATGAATAGAATTAATAGGTTCCGATGTATATCGGTTGTAAGATAGTCGTATATACTGTGTTAGTGTTATGATTTATGGACAATTAAAAATCTTAATATTGAAGCACAGTTTGATGGTACTAGTTTGCAGAAAGGTTTTTATGTCAGCCATATCTCAGCTTGATCATGATCATATTGACATTGTTAAACCTCTGTGGCTAATTTGTATTTGCCAATGCATGAGCGAACTGTTGTTTAATGCTTGCACATTTTTGTGAAGTTTTGTTAATTTTGTTTTGTTTTCCGGGGCAGTGAAATGGGTGCTCATTTTTCACCTTGTGGGAGATTTTTAGCGGCATGCGTTGCATGTATTTTGCCAAATATGGAAGCAGATATTGGCTTTCACAGCCAGATGCACCATGATGTAACAGGGGTTTCAACGTCACCTACAAGACACCCAATTTCAGCCAACCAAGTCGTGTACGAACTTCGGATATATTCTCTGGAGGAGGCAACGTAAATCTCTTACGTCTTATGCTATTTGATTTTCTCTTGATGTATACTCCAACCTATGGTTGATAGCTACCATGTTTCTAATATTTAGTTTTCATCTAGATTTGGTTTGGTGCTTGCTTCACGGGCTATCAGAGCTGCTCATTGCTTAACATCAATTCAGGTCAGTTTTTTTATATAGATTAAGTGTGTCATTGCCATGGAAGAGAATGCTTGGAACATTTTCATCACATGCTGTGCATCGTTGCTATGTAATTGGACATGCGAATGCTTGGAACGTATGTAATACTGTACTTAGTTTGGACTGATTAAACTGATTAACTATGCTGCATAAATTATTATACGCCAATGGAGAGAGATTTTCTTATAGTTGCCATTTCAAGTATTGCTCCCGTTTGACTTCTTATGTCCAGATATGGATCAAATAATGGCTATGTCCTCCATCCAGTTTTGAGTGTCTTGTTTCCCATTTGCATTATGTTTAAGGAAGCACATTAAACACAGTGCCATCTCATAGCATATAAAACATTTTTACAATACTGTTTATGCAAACGCGACAATATCGAAGCACATCAAGTACAATGCTTTATTGTCTTAGGGAGGTATAGGAAATCTCTCACTTATTTGCATTTAATGCATTGAGGACATTTTATTTCAGGACACACCAAAATAGGAAGCAGGACATCAAAATTGAGACGGAGGGAGTATTCCTTTCTAGGTGGTCTAGAGCTGCTGCTTAATCAATTAGTTGTGTATGAATTTTGAAATCAATGTGTGCTATCATCTCTATTCTCTACCTTTGGTTCGACAATATAAAGATCATAGAATTTACTCAACTTCTTTTCTCTAGGAAGAAAGTTCCATGAGTTGAATATATGTTTCTCTTTTCAGTTACCATTCAGATTGATGAACTAGACCCCGGTAGTTGTTATAAGTGCAGAATCACCTTACGAGTTTGCAGTTAAAAATTGAGTATCATCTCCATTGTGTAAGAGTTTAATAAAAGTAAGCATAAGCATTACTAACCCTATACCTAAGATTGGTTGATCAGTCATCGTGTTATTCATGCCTAATGATTATTTACAGAGTGGTGAAGAAACGTACTGATGCAGTAAACCCTAGCGAAGACCTTGAAAAATGTAACTATGCATGGATTTCATTCCATGTCTATATTTTGGGAAAATAGAGTTTTTTAAGTACTTAGTCGTATTCTTTAGGTCTATTTTAGACTTCCGATCTCTCTTGTTTCCCAAGTAGTTCTACAGTTCCTATTTAAGTCGATCTAATTTCCACATCTAATCAGAGTTGAATTGGATTTTCTGTGCGTGCCACCATGGATACCCTGTGCCACTGAAGCAATCCCTCATTTCCCCTTTGTTTTCCATTTCCCATTCTCCATCGTGCGTGCCCTCTGGTTTCACATCATGTATAACTTGTACACATCTTTCCACCTCCAAAGTCGATCCAACTCATCCATTCCTGGAGATATTTAGTCGTCACATCTTACATAACCCTTTTATGCTTATAGCAGTTAAGTGAGGTCATTGCAACACAAAGATAGTATATATAGTCGTTTCAAGAAACAGTACATTCGACTATTCTCGTTGTTTATCTGCTAAACAAATGAATAAGTGTACAGGGGTCAGGGGCTAAAGATAAATCTCTATCTACGAATTCTGAACAACGCGTATATATTAACAAGTTCGTGGGATCTTTTTGATGTTTACATCCAACTACCATACGTAATACTTTATGACCGTTTCTGCTGCTAATGTATTCAATTAGCTGTTCTAGCTTCTCCATGTTGAGATTTCAAATTATCTTGGAATTGTAATTGGAATTGCTAGGTATAAAGCCGTAAAAACGAACACTTCGGCATTCTAGTTACTGATTCACCTAGTATTAAATTCAACTTGGTAAAAAGCTAAGATGCTGATGCACAAGACTCACTTCATAAATAGGCATGGAGGCACCTGTCATTTGTGTACTGCCCTCGGGCTCCTTTTATGGGTTTCTTTCTGCTTTATGTCTACTGAGATGTTAGAGTTAAGAATGCTGACAATAACTGGCACTATAAAAGAAGGGGTATCATGCAAAGTGGAAGCAAGATGACTTTGATGAGAAGCATTTATTTGAATTTGGCAATCTATGATTCTCATTGTTACTCTCTTTTTGCATCCGTCTGTACATAATACTCTTATGAAATATTTTTTCTACTTGTGTTCTTTACCTTTATGCAGTTCTCTCCTACGTCTGAGCACTTGTTACTTGCCTATGGTCGTCGCCATAGTTCACTTCTTAAGAGTGTTGTCATTGATGGGGAAACAACAGTACCTATATACACCATTTTGGAGGTATACTACATTGGGCTTTACACTTTTAATATGTGGACTTTTGCTATTGACTTCTCATATCTTGCGAACTGCTACATACTGTTTTTTCATCTGAATCAGTTACATGCTTGGACTAATTTGTATCTTAGCTTGTCTACGTGTTAACACAATCCTACGTCTGTTAGACCCCCTCTGGTAACACCTGCTTATCCTGCACATGCTTTCAAGCCCCCCACTCGTTCAGTCGCTTCTGGCTGCAGCCATCACCGTAAAAGGGGAGGCAAGGAGTTCTCTAAGCCTGTTTATGTGAGGAACCGAATAATGTTTGATCCCGAATTCTGCGAACCACCGGATCTATAGTAAGAATGCCATTACATCCTCGGTAGTTTATTCAACCGTGAGCCATTGGCTGGCTTGACTACTGTTTTCGGTCTTGGGTCCTTAATTGGCGGTCGTGGGTATAGAAGAATTTTTAATGTGCTTGGTGATCAATTCATGTTGAACATTAATGCCTTGCATGTGCAACTTGATGTTCTAACTGATAAATATTTCAGGCATCAGCATAATCGGGTTACTTTGAACCTTGTCGAGAAAAGTTTGAGAGTAATAGTAAATTATCTGATGGTCTAGACCCTTGACCATAGATACTTCTGCTAGACAAAAGAAGTTTCTGCTGAGAGGCGCAAAATATGGTGGGAGAGTTCTTCGGCATTTTTACTTAAAGGACATGATTCTTTTATGGTAAGAAAAAACTTTAGCACCTAGTTTTGAAAAGCATGGCTAAAGGAACCATGGTTTGTGGAAGAGCTTTATGAGGTGGAAACTTGTAGTTGGCAATCCAGGGTTTACCTCCAGGGGAGTAAGTAGGTATTCAGGCGAGTTTAGCTAGCGCTTTGGAGTAGATTCAGAAATTACAGTGGGAGATAGAGAAGGGTGCATATTCGATAGAGAAAGTCTCAAGGCAAGGTGAAGCTCAAAAGACATTGTGGGGGGTGCCAGAAGAGGTAAGCTGGAGCCAAAGCTTATAGCTCGCTGGTGGAAGGATGGAGTAGAGTTTCAATTTCCCATAAACGAGTCAACCAGAATCTGAGAATGGTTGTTGGAGGGGTGGACTTGATCAGTACTAGGTTATCCAGGATGGTATTGTTGGATCTACTCACGTCCATTGTGGCAATGAGATATGGCATTCCAGATTAGATGCTACCTTTGATGGCTCGGGATTGAAGTAGTGGCTGGAGAGTTCTGAGGAAGAGGTGGTGGAGGCATTGAGTGGGTCAAGTAAAGTTTATGCTTTGGGAGAGAATATGCGAACTTATGGAGATCTATAAAGAGCTAGGGGCTTTTGGCACTGCTTTAATGCGTATGTTACTGCATAAAATTTTAAGAGTGGACGGGAGGGTATTAGACAGAGTCTATTGGGCTTGTCTATGTGCTGCTGTTGGTGGGCTGCTTATGGGGAGTGATTCGTGGTTTTGTTCGAGGTTCATAGAATGATCTTGTGAAGGGTTGAATTTGCAAATAGGCACATTTTTTATGCAGCATTGGTTGCTGATGATTTTTATTCTTCACATCGATTATTAACATCAACAACTCAATTTTTTGTCGTTTGTCGATGCATTCAGGTTTATGTGTATCTAGTTCAAAGTTTTTGGTGGACAGGCTTAGAACTTCCCATTTCCTTTTATACATGGATGTTGGAAACTCATTACTTAATATGGGTTTTTATCTATCAGGTTTATAGAGTTTCTGATATGGAACTTGTGAGAGTGCTTCCTAGTGCAGACGATGAGGTCAATGTAGCTTGTTTTCATCCTTCCATTGGTGGTGGCCTTGTATATGGAACCAAGGTGAAACACTGAAACTTTTCATGAACTTTTGGCTGGTATTTGGGACGATTTCACTGGAATCTCGATCTGTTTCTCTATAAAAATGCAGGAAGGGAAGCTCAGGGTCCTTCATTGTGATAATTCACATGGCCAGAATAGTGCTACATTTTCTTTTGCTGATGAAAACATGCTTCAGGTATAACAATGTAAACCTCATTTCTCTAAGCATGCTATGATCCGCGATCCATTTACCGCTCTAGTTTTTACCAGTAGCAGTCTCTTTATGGAATGATTAGGACATTATTGGTCGCTTATGAACGAAATTTCAGCAAAGAACAAGATTCACTTATTTGTTCCAGATTAATATAATCCTCCAGCCACAGCCCTGTGGTCTTTGAGGCTTAATTGAGTCAAATTCGGATTCAGTTTTTGTATTTGAACGCACAGATTGTTATTATTTTATTCTATTGGCCTGATTCTTTAAGCGGAAACTGCTTTCTTACTTCTTTCTGGAAGAATGTATATGGTGTTAGCGTGTTGATCATGTGTTGTTATTCTCCAGGGCGATGTTATGGCATGACCAATGAGTGTTCTCTGCTGACTGCTGTGATACTTGAATCTTGTGTCCGTACAGTTTAAGACCTAAACCATACTGAAGGTTCTTGTAGGGACAAAAAGTACAAAGTTTGCAATCTGAATTCCTTCTGAATTTGTTTGTTTCTATACCATATAAGAGAGGCAGCAAGGATGTGCCAGATATGCGATTGTCTGTTCAGCTTATGGTGGCGGGAAAAAGGTCCTGTAGGTTGGAAGAATCCATCACCGAGCATCCTTCAAGTGTTTCCCTATTGCATGCTTCCGCTTGAACATCAATGCTGACCCTGAATCGCAAACTACTAGAGTTTGTAATAGAGAAATATTGCTTCGGCCTTCTACAACTGAGTTTAGTATACAAGCTTATTTATACAAGCTCTATTGTAACTAGTACTAGTACTAGTACTCCATGTTTGTACATTAGAAAGGTTTTCTATGGGGTTTCTGTTTCTGGTGCAAAACTTGGGTTTCGATGAATCCATGTAGTGCCCGCTTTGTAGTGTAGGTTTATGTTGATCACTTTGGGTGTTGATAACCAAGTGGTACGAGGAGAGGATATGATATGAATGTGTTCCCAACTGGAAGCAAAAAATAATGTTTAGCCCACCACAGTTTGCATGATAGTGAATCTTGTTCTTTGCTGAAATTCCGCATTCGTGGTCCCTTTTGGTAGCTTATTAGTAAGTAATGGGAGTAGGGTGAGATGTTTTTTCCTTTTTGAATGCAGAGAAATATATACATATGAAACAGACCGTAAAATAGTTGAGTTACACGAAGCCATAAAAGGTACTTAATGTGATACAAGCATACATATACATGAAAGAAAGACAACTCCATATGGTAGACATCACAATACGATATTAAACAAACAAACAAAGGAATACATGACCATAAAATTGAAGCCAGCAAGTTATGGCTTCGGAACAAGCAAGATAAACAGGGCAATGTTAATAAGACAAACAAAGATAAGGCTGTCACCAGTCACTCCTATCCTAACACAAACATAAACAGGTGAACATTTGACACCTGTTCTGCTACCAGTAGATCCGAAACAACCCCAGAAATTCATCCCAACAACCTAGTTGAAAGCAATTCGCACGTACAGAAACACACACTCACACCAGAAATCTACACACTAACAAACCACGCATAGGTGAACTTAGCGGTGGTGGCAATAGCGGAGCCAGAGAAATTGTTTGAGGTGGGCACCATAAAAAATCAACCATCAATTAACTGCAAGAATACAAACCAAAAGCGGAATATTTTATACGTCTAGTAAAAGTTATGATTTTCTTCCTAGTGAAAAAAAACTCATATGAATGCGACACAAAATATAATACGGTTTCTCCATGCGAATAGTATGATTTGCGCAGTGAACTATTGAAACGATATTCCAAACCTCCGTCATCTCCATTTCGTTTTTAGTGTTCTCAAAGCCCTTTTCTCTACCAAAAGATGTTGAAATATTCGTTGTTTCATCTGAGGATGCATATAAAACTCCGTTTGTCCAATCAACCGAAAGAGATCATTGGTGAAAGTCTTTCTTTGTTGGCAGACCAATTCAATCTCTATTAAGCTTTTCTTTCTGGCTCGATTACATACACTAGATTGTGACAAAGACAATTGGACTACAAGGAGTTGGTCTAAGCTTTTCTTTCGTGCTGGCTTCCGTTTGCTACAAGAGAGAAGATAACCCAAATTAAACGGGAAAATATCAGAGTTTCAATCAAAGGTGGATTTCAATGAATTCTTGTAAGCTGACATGGTATGCCCTTCGGCGCCCAATCAAAACATTCCAGGGATCGAGGACACGAGGCCATGCAACGAAAGGAGAGGAAAGAGTCTCCTAAGATTGGATCTTATTAACTCTTGCAGACAACCTTAGGCTTTTTGGTCTTATCAATATCGGACTGGATCGGAGGACTGGATCGGAGGACATCTCTGCTCAGCTTCTCCATTTACTACTTGAGACAGAATGAAAAGAGCTGGCCGGCTGGTAAAAGTGGGTCTCTCTATACTGTAAGAGATTTCCTCGCGCTACCCCTCGAATGGTTTTCGTAGATAGCTCATTCAACCCATGATTATTAGAGCATTAAGGCAACGGATCAAAGAGTGTAACTCCCAAGTCCCAACTTCACCTCTTTCAGTTTTGGAGGCAGGAGGTGGGCAAGTGTCCCCCCTGTGACCCCTGCTGCCTCTGCCACTGGGTGGGTGGTGGTGCCAAAGGAGAAGTTTAAGCTCTTCTGTTTTAGATAGAAGCATGAGTGTTTGTGTGTGTGTGAGAGAGAGAGAGATGTTTATAAATTCGTGACCGAGTTCTCTAGTTAAATGTTGACCTTTTTCCGCACGGAAGATGTTGACCAAGTATACTTTCTTTATATCCCAATAACCGAATCCGCTGACTCGAAAGATCTTGCCCTCCTCATCATGGCCCGTCTTTTTCAATTTTTTTTTAGCTTTGTACAATAATTTTAACAATTATACCATTAATAACTATGTAGTACATGAAAAATTACTCCATCCGTCCCAAAAAAATTACTGATATTGTTTTTTGGGCAGTCATACAAAAATTGTTCACTTTTTAAATTAAGAAAGATTTTATAATTATTTTTTACATATTTATCCTTTTTACATTTTTTATTCTATTTATCTATTCAAATTTAATTATCTAACAACTCGTTTTCTCTCTACTGACTAATTTTCTTATATTTTTTTGGGTTATATTTCTCTTTTCATATTTAACACGTTACCAATCTATTTCTCTCTCGACTCACTTTCTTCTCCTTCTCCTCCTCTACGAAGGGTAGAATGTGAAATATATAATAGATGATTTAAATCCTTAACACACGTGTACAAAGATGTAATCAATTTACGCAGGAAAGAGGGAGTACGTGATAATGCACTCCTAATAACGGAACCTGAGAGAAATAGCGGCACATGGCCCGTTTACTCTGTCACCTACGTATCACAAAAGGAAACAGTTGTCTAGCAAATAATACAATTCAGTAAGTTTGACCCGTCGTTAATCGTTGAATGTACGCACGCGGCATCCATGGCTCCCAGTCTCCCACCTTTCTAAAAGTGTCCCACAATGCGTACAACAATTGAACTCCCCGCATCTCTTAAAGCCCCTCTCTCGCTCTCTCTCTCTCAAAAACAGCAATCACAACGAATATGTTACTACGCATTTGCAAATGGGTACTAGTATCTGCACTTGTTGTTGCGCAATTTTTTCTAACACCACAAGGAGCAACCTTTACTGTAGAAAACAAGTGCCAGTACACTGTGTGGCCGGGCATATCAGGCAACGGGATCTCCACCACCGGTTTCGAGCTCCAAAAGGGCGAGTCGAGAATCATCACCGCACCACCCTCGTGGAACGGCCGGTTCTGGGGCCGCACCCTCTGCGCCGTGAACTCCACCACAAGGAACTTCACCTGCGTCACGGGAGACTGCGGCTCCGGCAAGGTGGAGTGCTCCGGGGGCGGCCCGGCCCCACCTACCACGTTCCTGGAATTCTCGGTGGACAGGCCCAACGGGGCTGACTTCTTCGACGTGAGTGTCGTCGACGGGTACAACCTGCCGATGCTGGCGGTACCACAGGGCGACGCGGGGGCTCAATGTAGTTCGGCTAGTTGTGTGATGGACTTGAATGGTTTCTGCCCGGCGGAGCTGCAGGTGAGCGACGGCGGGGGAGAGGTGGTGGCCTGCAAGGGGCCGTGCCTGGCGCTCCGGCAGGACAGGTACTGCTGCGCCGGCGCGTACGGGACGCCGAGTACGTGCGCGCCGACGCTGTACTCGCGGGTGTTCAAGGACGCGTGCCCACGCGCCTACAGCTATTCGTTTGACGATAATAGTAGTGCGTTTACATGTGATAGCGGTGCAGATTATCTCATCTCCTTCTGTCCATCTCCAAGTACAAGGTGCATCTTCGCATTAGCTTATTTAATTGATGAATGCTATTTGAGATTACATGTTTGATATCAAATCTTAGTCATTCGAAGCATGCGGTCGGAGTGGGAGCGGTGTGAGTTTCGTAGCAGGAGCCTGAGTAATATATGGGTTTTGGGTGGGAGCGAAGCGGTTGCAAGGTTCTGGGGTAGGAGCATGAAGAATCCTGCAAGAATTTAGCAAGTAGTGTCGCTATATTACCGCATTCATTGCACTTATGGAGTTCAAATGCTAAAAGTCAAGTCCAAAAGGAGAAAATCTAATGCAATGGAACAAATTTGATTCAAAATAGTTGTGAGAAATCTCAGATTGGTTAAAATCATCTGTGGAACGTGTCAGTGAAATGCATATTACCGTTGGTAGCTTAATCTCCTTTGTTAGTGAAGATCTATAAAAAGGGTTTTACTAAAAAGTATTCTTTGTGTAAGTGTAGCTTCTGAATATGGATTGACCCTGTTATTGTCCTACGTATTGTTGTTAAAACTCAAAAAATAAGCAGCATTATGTTTTTGTTTTGTAAGACAGTTGGGCCATATTCCTTATACTAGCAACATATTGTCTTACCAAAGGAATTGGAGAGCCAGCCCCCTTGTTGTTTGAAGACGCCCACCACTTCGATTGGTATTTTTTCACGAAAAGCAAACACGAGATAAAAAAATCCAGCATTTCGCTAAGATTTCGTTAGTAAAAAGAAAATGGATCGCAGAGGACCCTTGACCAGGTCGTTGACCCCTTGGTTTAAAGTATGAGAAGTTATTCTGTTTAGACGTTCCAAATTGAGGTCATTTTCCAATTTTACGCTAATAAAGCCGCATGTTTATGCGACAATATATCCAGCAATACATTGTTTTCTTTTAACCCTTCAAATGAGGTTTGATAGAGCATTAGCAGTAATATCTTCAGTGAGATTCCAATTAACAATGAGTTGCAGTAGGATGAAGAATGTGGATTTGTAAGCGTGGTAGACCTTATTCCACCGAGAATCATCTGAGACACATAAGGACTGACTGCATTATTTGATTAGAGGTAGCAGAAGCATTCTTTGCTCAAGGTACCCCAAGACAACCAGATCAGAACATCTAATCAGATACTTACCAAAGTCTCTAATTGCAACCCGGACCTGAACCTCTTTCTCTTTGTGTATCTGTGTTTGGGTGTGTGTATGTCCAGGGTGATAGTATTGTTGCTTACTTTTTTTTGTCTGAACGCCCTCAAAATTTCCGAGACCATAGCTATCAATTGAGTGAATTCAATTACTGGACTCGCTTCAGTCCTTCTCTCAAGTTTTCGTACTTGCGATTCAGTCAGTGTACGTTGTTTAAAAGATCATATTGGTGATTGAACAGCAAAGAGTCCTTGTTAGACAAGAATTTGAGCTCTGACCACTTTTCTGGCTTTATTAACTAAACTTCGAAGATTTGAAGAGCAGCCTCGTAGGCTGTAGCACAGTTGACTGTCAAAGCGAAAGAATGTTACTTGCCTTTTTTGTTGCAGAAGAAACAAAGTGAAATATAGTTGGGCTTCCTCACTTCTAATTTTGATGAATTTCCTTTCCTTCTGCATGCAGCTTTGGTGATTATCCCTCCGCAAACCTCTCAACCTCTTGGGCAAGTGAGGAAGAAGTCTCTCGCTTCGGGGATGGCTCATTATTGAAACCTGTCCTACTCAATAATAGTAATACCTTCCTCATTAACAATAGCAGCATGTCTTTTCCTGCTGTGGGTTGTGGTTTCTATGGAAATGCTAGTGGATATGGTGAAAATTCCATTTCCTTTGTCATTTTTGCTATTATGGCCACTGTTGGTTCCACATTTACCACTGGAAATCCCCCCAAAATAATCTGGTCAGCCAACAGATTCAATCCAGTAAAACGGAATGCCACACTTCAATTCACATCAGAGGGAGACTTGGTTCTTAGAGACGTTGATGGTAAGGTTGCTTGGTCTACCAACACGTCGGGTAAGTCTGTCATTGGAATGAGCATCAACTTGGCTGGAAATCTCATGCTGTACGATTCAAACAGCTCAATCATCTGGCAATCTTTTGATCACCCAACCGAGACTTGGCTTCCAGGGCAGAAATTGTCATCCGGGCAAAGGTTGATTGCGAGTGCATCCACAACAAATTGGACTGCTGGTCCATTTTATTTGTCCCTCTCCAATAGTAATTTATATGCTTTTATTGAAGCTACTCCTCCGCAAATATACGGTCAAGTCTTCCAAGGAGGTAACAGTTCCGCTCCGTTCAAAAATGGGAGATTTAATCTCATTCAAGACGAGGCTAATTCCACCATGGTGCTTTACGTGTCCGAAACGAACAACTTCCAGTATTTAAGGTTGGACTCGGATGGACATTTGAGAGTTTATCAGTGGGTAGAGGGAGTGGAGGTTATCACCGATGACATTTTGACCGGCAGTCTAGGAGATTGTGCTTATCCTTTGAGTTGTGGAAATTATGGAATCTGCTCTAATGGGCAATGCACTTGCCCAGTAGGAAATGATGGGGATCCCAACTACTTTAGGCAGTTGGATTTTCGGCAACCCAGTCTTGGATGCGTTGAAGCGACCCAAATGTCGTGCCAATCTCCTGATCGTCACCACCTCTTGGAACTTGATGATGTTACTTACTTTGAGTTTGTCCCCATTCTTGCCGATATAGATGTCCAAAGTTGCAAAGATGCATGCTTGAAAAACTGCTCTTGCAAAGCTGCTGTCTACCGCCATAACTCAAGTATGTCGAGTGGTGAATGCTCAATGCCATCCAAGATTTATTCTCTGATGAACATCCAAAAACAAGCAGTTTCTTACAATTCTTCAACATTCATTAAGGTGCAGAAGCTACCAGAGTCCCCTCCTACATCCTCGAGGAAAAAGGCTAATCAGATTCTACTTATAGTAGGACCCATCCTTGCAGCAACTGTGGTATTTGCATTTTTCATTTTCCTATACGTTAGGTTCAAGAGAAATGTATTAGAGGATGGACTGGAGGAAGATGGAGAATGGGAGAACTCTTTAGTTCTCTTACCAAACTTGCCAAAGAGATTTAGCTATGAAGACTTGAAGTCTGCCACACAAAATTTTGATGTCAATAAGAGACTTGGAGGAGGAGGGTTTGGGTCGGTCTTTGAAGGAACACTTTTGGATGGTACAAGAGTTGCAGTTAAGCGTTTAGATCGTTTGGGCCAAGGAAGGAAAGAGTTCTTAGCAGAGGTCCAGACTATGGGTAACATACACCACATCAACTTGGTGAAGTTGTTGGGATTTTGTGCCGAAAGATCGCATCGGCTTTTGGTGTACGAGTACATGAGCAGTGGCTCGTTAGATAAATGGATATTTCACAGAACTTCAGAGGATGCTCTTGAGTGGGGTATCAAAAAGAAGATCATACTCAACGTTGCAAAAGGACTAGCATATCTTCACGAGGAATGCAAAAGCAGAATTATTCATTTAGACATA
Organism: Escallonia rubra; assembly: GCA_033065855.1. Taxonomy (NCBI): domain Eukaryota; kingdom Viridiplantae; phylum Streptophyta; class Magnoliopsida; order Escalloniales; family Escalloniaceae; genus Escallonia; species Escallonia rubra. The sequence goes on from JAVXUO010000323.1 coordinate 301,886, forward strand.
AAACCGCAAAATATCCTCCTAGATGAAAATTTTAATGCCAAGTTATCTGATTTTGGGCTTGCAAAGTTAATGGACCGGGATCAAAGTCAAGTGATGACTCAGATGAGGGGAACTCGTGGGTATCTAGCTCCTGAATGGTTGAGTAGGAAGATAACAGAGAAAGCTGATGTGTACAGTTTTGGAGTTGTCATGATGGAAATTGTTTGTGGGAGGAGAAATTTGGATTACTCTGCGCCTGAAGAAGCTGAAAATTTGCTCGAGATATTGAAGGAAAAGGCCGAAACGAATGAGCTAGTAGACTTGGTTGATAAATGCAACGTAAACATGCAAAGACACGAAGAGGAAGCTGTAGAACTGATCAGAACTGCCATTTGGTGCTTGTACGCGGATCCAGCTAGAAGGCCCTCAATGTCAACTGTAGTTAAGTTTTTGGAGGGTGCAACCCCGAAGGAACATATCTTGGATTTTAGTTTCTTTATGCCCACAACACAAGCAAAATCCAGAGAGGATTTAGTGACGTATTCAGCTCCACAAGAGGCATCAATCTTGTCAGGACCCAGATGAAGTCTCTTCCTCACTCCCTCTCTCCATTGTACTTCTTGAATTAGTCAAGACAGACTTTTGAGTTAAAGAAATCCTAATTGTCACAATATTCAATTTGCAACTGTGCATCTTCTGTGTCGATTAAATTTGAAACCTTTAACATACTGATGCTCCTTGTTGGGGCAAGATGCAATATTTGCACAGATGTGCCAGATACTTGTGGTGCTTGTAAGTTGAAAGTATCGGTCACCAAGCATTCCACGACAGTTTCCCTTTTGCATGTTTCTTTTGCTTGAAAGCAATTTTGAACCTGGAAAACAAGCTACTTGAGTTTGCAATCGAGAAAATTGCTTCGGACTTTTAGTTTGACTGAGTTTCAGGGTGCATTTCATTTATCTAAGCTCTATATCGGACGGGTACAGTTCACATCTTGTAGCATAGGCTTAAATTGATCATTTTGGCTTTGATTCTTTCCTTACCTATTTTGTGCATTTTGTTAGTTTCGCCAAAATGAAGTAGCGAGGCAGAAGAAAAGAATGAGGGAGAGATCTAAAATCACTCTCCTATTGTTGCTAAAGGCTTCGAAGGGTGCTTTGGAAGGATTAAGGGATGGTCAAACCCGATTAAATTGGGTTGGTAGGTGTTTGGCAAAAGTGTAAAGCACTAATTAAATCAACTTTCAAAGCTCAAAATCGATCGGTACTCCAAAAAAGCTAGAATAATGAATCTCTTTCTAATAATTAAATTTGACCACGTACATACCACACCATCGTTATTAATTACGTGGCAAACACCTTCACTTCAAACTCTAGCTTTCCTGTAAACTGCTTTTAATACTTTTTGTCTAGATTTTGTTAAAAATAACTTCAAGCTGAATTTGAAAACCGATTTTGATTTAATCTAAAATTAGCTTTTGAGAATCAATCCCTTAAAGTGTCGTCGATGCATATATTAGCAATAGAACACTGAATTTAGTAAAAGGACTCTTTATCCGCTGAGTGTTCTCGGGCATCTGTTATAGAAGCCAGCAAACATGTACAAACAATTAAGACTGCCGTAACTATGAGGAAACCACCAATCACTTGTTCTTTACCTGCGAGTTTGCTCAGCATAGCTGGTTTGCTAGCACACTTGCTGTTAAACCAAAATGCTGGCAACAGGCAAAGGATGGGTTCTGGTTTATCCATTGGGCAACAAATTAAGCCAGTCTAAAGCGGGAAAGGAAAGCCCAAATTCTAAGTCAATCTACAGCATTGTGTTGGAGCGTCTGGAAGAGAGGAATAGGCAGCTCCTTATAGAGAGGTACCAGGCCCAAAACGTTGGAAAATGTTACAGGACAATATACATTCAAGGTAATAATGTCAACGTTGGTTTTTGCAGCAAATATATGTGGCATTGTAGCAATAGCCTTCCAGATTGAGATGCAGCCATAGCTAACTTTTGCTGGTACAAACTGATGTAGCGGTCAGATAGAGAGGGAAGGGAAATAACCCGTGTAACCGCTACAACGAGTAGTGATTAGGGTCCCATGGTGACCGCTACTCTTTGTGGTGGTTACGTGGGCCAGTGACCTGGTTTGGTGGGCCAGTAACCTCCACTATTTGTAGAGGTTAGCACAAGTTGGTGGGCTATTAACCTCTACAAAGAGTAGCGGTTAGATAATTGATGGTGAGCCAGTGACCTCCACTCTTTGTAGAGGTTATCAAATTTTGAACTGAGAGGGGCATTTTTGGCCTTTGCCTAACCGCTTGTAAGAGTGGCAGTTAGCACTTTTTGAAGAAAAAAAATTGAAATTTGGGCTATCCACGGGTACACGTGGACGGCCAAATATGTGGTGGAGAAAGAACAGATATGTGGTGGAGAAATTGTTATTTCTCCACCACATATCTAGCCGTCCACGTGTACCCGTTGATGACCCAAATTTGAAATTGATGTAATTAACGGAAGACATAATCATCCAAAAATGATTTACAACACACACACACACACACACACACACACACACATATATATATATATATATATATATATATATATATATATATATATATATATATATATATATATATATGGGAGCTGATCCCTGTCTACCGGTAGAGAAATAATAATTTCTCCATCACATATTTGGCCATCCACGTGTACCCGTGGATGGCCCAGATTTATCTTTTTTTTTTTGCCCAAAGTGCTAACCGCCACTCTTATGGGCGGTTAGGATAAAAGCCAGAATTGCCCTTTGCAGTGTAAAATTCACTAACCATTATAAAGAGTGGAGGTTAAAGGTCCACCATTAACAAGCTAACCGCCACTCTTTGTGGAGGTTAGTGGCCCACCATTTAATGCTAACCTCTACAAAGATTGAGAGTTAATGGCCCACCACCAACAAGCTAACCGCCACTCTTTGTAGATGTTAGCATTAATTGGTGGGCCATTAACCTCTACAAAGACTGGGGGTTAATGGCCCACCACCAACAACCTAACCGCCACTCTTTGTAGAGGTTAACATTAATTGGTGGACCATTAACCTCTACAAAGACTGGGGGTTAATGGCCCACCTTAAGGTTATAAAAAAATTGTCCACGATTCATACACCATAATATTTTAATTGTTGAATATGAACGTAAAATACCTTGTTGTGACGAATCGACTCCATGATGCCAGTCGCCTGTGACGACTCGACACCGCGATGCCCATCGCGTGTGATAACTCGCCGACTCCTCAACGTCTGTCGTCCTTATGGGATCTGCGACGTACGTTGTCCCCGCTGACTCACCGAATTCGAGGACTCACCGACAACTCGACGTCCATTGTCTGCGCCCCCATGCTGATTCTGTAGTGCCTGTCGCCGGTGATCGTGCGCTGTTTTCGTAGCGCCCGTTGCCTGAGGTTGCGGGCCATCTCTACGATGCCCACGCGATGACTCTGCGACGCTCGCATGCCAATTTTGGGGTGCCCGTCGCGCACTGGCTCCGCGATACCCTCTGTCGCCCAGCGCACTGACTCCACGACGTCTGTCGCGCGCCGTCTTCACGGCGTTTGTCACCTACTACAACGCACCTATCTCCGCGATAGTCGTCGCCTGCGTCCATGTGCCACTTTCATGACATGTGCCCATTGCACCAAGTATTATCTCATGACTGTCGTCGTCCCTGGCGCCAGGTATTATCTCGCGATAGTCGTTTCTTGCACCCATGCGCCACTTCCATGTAATGTGCCTTTGGCACTAAGTATTAGCTCACGACAGTCGTCGCCAGCACCCGTGTGCTACTTTCATCTTATATGCCCTTTGAACCAGGTATTATCTCGCGACAGTCGTCACCCCTGGCACCAAGTATTAGCTCGCGATAGTCGTCGCCCGCGCCCATGCGCCACTTTCATCTTACATGCCCCTAGCACCAGGTATTATCTCGCGACAGTCGTTGCCCGTGCCTATGCGCCACTTTCATCTTATATGCCCCTGGCACCAGTTATTATCTTCCGACAATCATCGCCCTAGGCACCAGTTATTATCTCGCGACAGTCGTCGCCTTTGGCACCAAGTATTAGCTTGTGATAGTCATCGCTCGCGCCCATGCGCTACTTTCATCTTATATGCCCTTAGCACCAAGTATTATCTTATGACAGTCATCGCCCGCGCCAATGCGCCACTTCCATGACATGTGCCCCCGGCACTAGGTATTGTCTCGTGATGGTTGTCGCTGCGCCCATGCGCCACAATCATGTATCGTGCCATTCCGCGCCCATGCTCCACAATCATATCTCGTACTGTAGGCACCGTGCCCATGCACCATAATCATGTCTCGTGCCGTTGGCACCGCGCCCATTCACCACAATCATGTCTCGTGCTATAGGCACCGCGCCCATGCGCCACAATCATGTCTCGTGCCGTTGGCACCGCGCCCATGCACACAATCATGTTTGGTGCCGTTGGTATCGCGCCCATGCGCCACAATCATGATATGTGCTCCGGCCACCATACTCATTCAACACACCATGCACCCCCGTCATGGACATGGAACATGCTTCGATCCACTCTCTGGAGTGTGCAGCATTCTGAAGGGCTCCGCTAGTAGTGCTCCGGCAAGAGAACCCTTCGCAGCGGGATAGGCTCGCTACCACAGAAGTTTTCGCCACCTCTATTCTGGGGAACTCCGCTTGTAGTGCTCTGGCATGAGTACCATTTGCAGTGGGATAGGCTCGCTACCACATAAGCTATCACCGTCTGGGGTGACTTGCATGACACTAGGCATGTATGAGCTGCGACCACGTCCACTCACGTTACCGGTGATCCGACCCCCGGGTCACTCTGAGACGAGAACAGGTCTTTGGAAGGCATCGCGCCTAGTCAGCCTGGCAGTTGGTCACAGGGGTTTTCCCTCACCTCTGTCAGGTTCTCGTCGCGTCTCTTGACGCACCCTTGTGGGATTCTGTAAGGGCTTGGACTGGTTGCTGGGGCAACGGGCTTACTCTCATCATGCTGACGCTGTGTGGTCAGTCTTTTCATACAGGTAGAGCGACGCCGTGGGGGGCAAGCAATGTGAATTTGGGAACCGATAGTCCAACGGAGAACTGGTATTTTTGAACCCCTGGTGACGTGTCATTCTCAGGGGATGATACATGTCAGCTGATGACACATGCACACTTTTTCCTATAAATAGTGGACCATAATTATAAAGAGAGAACCATAATTGGACTGTGACCTTGGACATAACATCGACCGATTCATTGGACCTCGACTTGGACCCTAGCTTGGACTGTCGACTGCCGGCCCTGTTCATCTCTGCCTTGTGTCCACAGCACTGCCACTCCTCACGGCCTGTCTGGGAAGCCTTGCTCTTTGCCTTTACTCCACCCTCACTGTCTCTCACTTTTTATAGCTGGCAGCTAACTCGGACTGCATTTTTTATGACACATACACGTAGGTACGAACCCACTTTCCTTGACATCAAGGGATATAATTGAGACTGCCAAGAGCACCGAGGCAACAAGATCGACAATGCTGTAGTTGGTCAAAGGAGGATAGAAAAGCTAGTCGGAACGGCAATTCGTATAACACTTGTTTGTGTTAGAATTTGTTTTATTTTATTTACAAATTCTTTTAGTAAAGCTTTAAAACCTCACTTTATTTTATTTATTTATGTTAGTCAATGTAACCAATGGTATTAAATTTTGTCATAATTTTATTCATAATATTTTTTACCGTTGTTATTTATTATGTGTGTAACCCCTAGTCTTCTTTTACTATAAAATGACACCACTCCTACTATGCAGAACACACATATCAAGACATATGCTTGATATTTTATATGCTCTATACATTCTATATACTTTTGGTTTTTGGGTAACTTGATTGAGGTAGTTCAACAGTCTTCCTGTGGACACACATGTAGAGAAGACGACGCTGCGAGCCTTGAGTTTTATCTTGGAGGATTTACCGATCGTTAGAACCCGTGCGTAGGGAGACGATAAAGCCTTTAGGACAACGATTTTATCGCGACTCTCACAGGCCAGCGCGAATTTATTTTAATTCTCTATATCTTGAAATTGCATGCTATATAATACTTGACATTTGTTTATATATATACATAACTGTATGCTTATAATATGCTTATTTTGCATGTCTAATATAGTTTAAGTTAGCCATAAGTTTTATTATTTTTATGGTTAGACAATTATATGCTTTAGTCATATTTTATGATCAATTATTTTGAAACTGACGTAGCAATTCCAAGCTATTTTTCTTACATTTTAAAGGCTTTATAATAGCTTTGATTTGTATATGTTTGATAATTGAGTTTATAATTTTTATTGTTTAAGTTGGTTATGTCTAGAAGTGACAATTTGCAATTTTGGACTAAGATTTATTAACTTCGTATATACTGTTCATGCTTGAGATTACTATGCACACATACTGTTCATTCTGTTTCACGTGCTGTTTCGTTACTGTTCATGTTACTGTTCACATAATTGCTTTGGCTTTTTTATTCACAATTTAGTCACTTTTATTTGCTTCTTTTACTACTTATATTTTTTTTTGGTCAATTATTTAGATAAAGTATTGAGACTTTAGCCTTTTGTTCTCACAGTTAGTTTTCTTTGCCTTAGCTATTCCTATGGTATCTTATGATGAAACCATCTCCCTTAAACCCAAAAAATTTAATGGACAAAACTTTAAGAGATGGCAAAAACAAATGAAATATTGGCTTATCGTTTTAGGCTTCATCTCGGCAATAGAGAAAAACAATAGTCAACCTCGGGAGTCGAGTTCTTGGTATACTCCTGAACAAATTGAGTTTCATTGCCATAATAGAATCCTAAGTGCCCTTTCTGATCGTCTTTATGATGTATATCATGCTACAAATAGTGCTAAGGAACTTTGGAATCTCTTACAAGGTGAATATGATATTGATGATGCCGGTATAGAACGTTTTAATGCGTCTACGTTTAACAAGTTTGTTATGGTCGAGGGAAAAGCAATTATCGATCAAATTTATGAGTTTCAAGACCATTTAAGGGCCGTTGAGGAGAATGGCTCTAAGTTTAGTGAGGATTATATATAAAGTGTCTTGCCTTATAGACAAACTTCCTCCATCTTGGTCCGACTTTGCTAAAGGTCTTATACTTAAATAGGGAACCTTGACTTTGACCCAAGCCTTCAATTCCTTAAGGATAGAAGAAAAGCATAAGGAAAGTATCAAACATAAGGAAGTAACGTCGAACCAAGCTAATTTGGTGGAAAATAATATAACTCCAAACACACCACACCACCTTAGGCTTAGGGGGAATAACCTTAGAAACAATAATAGGCAGAACACCCAAGGCAACAATAATTTCCATCGAAGAAACTCCCGCCATAACAACTTCCTAGCCAATCGTTTTCCTCAAAACAACAATAACCAACCCTAAAACCTTCCAAATCACAAGAATGCAAAGGATGCTAAGGGCAAAGGAAAGAAGGGACCACATTACGTGTGCGGAAGGACCAATCATATAGCTCGAGATTGCTTTTACAAAAGGGTTGAGGAGTACAAGCCAAATGGTAGAAACCAAGGAGATCAAGTCAACATGTTGCTATCCTAATCCTTGTTTAGTGAATTATAGTTATCAAAGTAATGATTGGTGGTTAGATTCGGGTGCTAATGTACATGTTTGCTTTGATCGTGGACTATTTAAAACTTATCAGAACTCAAGTGGAGGAAGCGTGACACTAGGAAATGATCCAGCCGCACAAGTGATAGGAATCAGAAGAGTTGATTTAAAGATGACATCGGGGAAGACGCTAACGCTTAACGAAGTGCGACATGTTCTGGAAGTCAAAAGAAATTTGATTAGTGGATCATCTTTAGTCCAACAAGAATACAAAGTTGTAATGGAGTCTAATAAGGTTGTAATAACTAGGAATAATGTATTTGTTGGAAAAAGGTTATGTTTGTGATGGATTGTTTAAACTAAGCATCTTGATCAATTCAAATGAAAGTTCTTCTTTAGTTTTAAATGTTGAATCTAGTGAGAAATGACATGAAAGATTAGGACATGTAAACTATGGGAAGGTCAAGAGGTTGATGGATTTAAGCTTGATTCCAAAAGCAAATATAGATACTAAACGTAAGTGTAAAATTTGTGTAGAAGCAAAGCAACCTAGAAAACCTCACAAAACAGTCCATAGAAATACAAGCCTTTTAGAACTTATACATAGTGATGTATGTGACTCAAATCGAACTCCTACTAGAGCGGGTAATAAAGATTTTGTGACCTTTATAGATGACTTTTCAAAATACTGTTACGTTTATCTAATCAAGACCAAGGATGAAGTGTTTGGTAAGTTTAAGATATATAAGAATGAAGTTGAAAGCCAACTAGAAAAGAAAATAAAGGTCCTTAGGTCTGATGGAGGTAGGGAGTACACGTGGAATGAAATTAAGAACTTTTGTGAAGATAATGGGATAATGCATGAATTAACACCCCCATATTCACCCCAATCAAATGGTGTAGCCGAGAGAAAAAATTGAACATTGTTAGACATGGTTAATGCAATGTTGTTAAATTCTGGTGCACCCGAGAACCTGTGGGGGGAAGCCATTTTGTCATCTTGTTTTATACTAAATAGGGTGATCGTTAAGGATCATGACAAGACTCTATATGAGCTTTGGAAAAAGAGATCTCCAAGACTAGATATCTTAAAAGTGTGGGCGTGTTTAGCTAAGGTAGCCATACCCGAACCTAAGAGAAATAAAATAGGGCCTAAAACATTAGATGCCATATTTATTGGATATGCTCAAAATAGTAGCGTAAATAGATTTTTGGTAGTTAATTATGAAATTAGTGAAATCTCAAATAACACTATCATAGAAGCTAGAGACGCTACACATTTCGAAGATATATTTCCTTTTAAGACTAGGCTATCTAACCAACCCTCTAGCTCTATAATTCAAGCAAGTGGTAAGGCACCTCTTAGTAACACAACCATAGAACCTGATGTCGAGTCTCCTATTGAACCTAGGAGGAGTAAAATAGCTAGTACAAAAAAGAACTTTGGAGAATGAATTTTCACCTATTTAGTTGAAGGAGAACCCAAGACTTACCAAGAAGCTATGTCTTCCATAGATTCACCTTTTTGGAAAGAAGCAATCAATGATGAGTATCAGTCGATCATTCAAAATAATACTTGGGTGTTATCTAATCTACCTCATGGAAGAAAACACATAGGTTGCAAATGGGTGTTTAAAAAGAAGCTAAAACCTGATGGGAGCATAGAAAAATACAAAGTTAGGCTAGTAGCTAAAAGGTTCACACAAAAATAAGGGATAGATTACTTTGATATTCCCCTGTAGCTAGAATAACCACCATTAGAACCCTGTTGGCGCTAGCATCTATACACAACCTAGTGATACATCAAATGGATGTTAAGACTGCTTTCCTAAATGGAGACTTAGATGAAGAAATTTACATGGAGCAACCTGAAGGTTATAAGGTCAAAGGACAGGAAAATCAAATGTGCAAGTTAGTGAAATCACTTTATGGTCTTAAGCAAGCCCCTAAGCAATGGCATGAAAAGTTTGATGAAGTTATCCTAGGTTATGGGTTTAAGATTAGTGATCATGATAAATGCCTGTATTATAAAGAGGATAATAGTGAACATGTCATACTTTGCTTATATGTGGATGATATACTGATCTTTGGGACTAATCTAGATGTTGTTAAGAATGTGAAGACCTATTTATCTAGGAACTTTGATATGTAAGATTTGGGAGAAGCTCATATAGTTTTGGGAATGACGTTAGAAAAAACTCATGAAGGGATTATATTGACTCAATCTAGTAGTGCCATAGAAAATATGTTGCAGAAATTTGGATATTACAATACTAATTCTGTATAGACTCCATATGATTCGAGTATAGCTTTAAAGAAGAACTTGGGAGAACCGATATCACAATTGAAGTACTCTCAAATCATAGGATCCTTATTATACTTTACTAATAGGACTAGGCCTGATATAACATATGCTGTTGGGAGACTTAGTCAATATACCCAAAATCCTAACATAGAGCATTGGAATGCTTTAGAGAGAGTACTTAAGTATCTTAAAGGGACATTAGATTATTCGTTGTGCTATCAGGGGTTTCCAAATATGGTAGAAAGGTATAGTGATGCTAATTGGATAACCGATAGTTTAGAGATCAAATCTACTACTGGTTATGTATTTGCATTAGGAGGAGGATCTATATCTTGGGGTTCGAAGAAGCAAACAATCATCTCTAGAAGTACTATGGAGTCTGAGTTGATCGCTTTAGATACAGCCTGTATAGAGGCTGAATGGTTAAGAAATCTTTTGCTAGACATACCTTTAGTGAATAAGCCTTTACCAGCTTTATCTGTGCATTGTGATTACAAAGCTGTTATAGATCTTATTAAACAGTCTCACACGAACAAAAAGATGAACAGATACATACAAGTAAGGTACAAGTCAGTCAAGGGACTAGAAAATAAAAATGTGATATCTCTTAATTTTGTGAGATCTGAAAAGAATCTGACTGATAACTTAACTAAAGGTTTACCCAGGAAGGGTGTCTTTGAATCATCGAGGGGGATGGGGCTTAAGCCCACATGGAGTCACCAATGGGGGTAACCCAACCTTCATGATTGGAGATCCCATGAAGAAGGTTTAATGGGTAGGAACAACCCGTAGAGCATGACTCATAATGATAGCACTAATTTTATAGGAGAGCGTCTCCTCCCCATCCCTATGGTGATAGTGCTACTTTGTGTGATGTTAAGGAAGGGTTTTACCTTGAATGAGCCCGAGGCGGATATTTTCGCGAGGTACAGTAACACGTACCCTTGGAGGACTCACCTAAATGAGAGTGGTCGCGAGGCCGTGACTGTGGGAACTGGGCTGATCCCTAAAGACTCTCATGAGAATCAAGACTAGAGCGCATGGCCTTTAACAGCGCTACCTGCTATGAACCAAGCCCTATATCAATATTGCGTGTGTGACTAATTGAAGTTTGATCAACGAACCTAATTCAAGGCGTAGTCCATTATGGCTCCCTCAAATGGAAATTGTCAACACTAAGTGTAGGTTCAAGCCCGGAAGGCACCTACACCCATTGCGCAGTATAAAGTTGCCCATACTTTATATACTATTTTGATATTTTAAGGTTTTAAACCTTTGTGGGGGATTGTTAGATTTTTATTTTATTTTATTCACAAATTCTTTTAGTAAAGCTTTAAAATATTACTTTATTTTCTTTATTTATTTTAGTCAATGTAACCTATGGTATTAATTTTTTTCATAATTTTTTTCATAATGTTTTTGACCGTTGTCATTTATTATGCGTGTAACCCCTAGTCTTCTTCTACTATAAAAGGAGACCACTCCTACCATGGAAAACACACATATTAAGACATATGCTTGATATTTTATATGCTCTCTACATTTTATATACTTTTGGTTTTTGAACAACTTGATCGGGCTAGTTCAACAGTCTTCTTGTGGACGCACACATAGAGAAGGCGACGCTGCGAGCCTTGAGTTTTATCATGGTGGATTTATCGATCGTTGGAACCTGTGTGTAGGGAGACGATAAAGCTTTTAGGACAGCGATATTATCGCGACTCTCACAGGCCAGCGCGAATTTATTTTAATTCTCTATATCTTGAAATTGCATGCTAGTTATAATACTTGACATTTGTTTATATATATACATAAGTGTATGTTTACAATATGCTTATTTTGCATGTCTAATATATTTTAAGTTAGCCATAAGTTTTAATTATTTTCATGGTTAGGCAATTATATGCTTTAGTCATATTTTATGATAAATTATTTTGAAATTGACGTAGTAAATCCAAGCTATTTTTCTAATAGTTTGTAGGCATAATAATATTTTTTTAAGCAAATGGTTATATTTTATAGGCTATGGGGAACAGGCAAACAGCCACGACACCTATAAGGCAGGGGCCAAAGGTATGGCCAAAGGGTTAATGCACGTCCAAGGTAGGGTCCAAGACCATCTGCACCTCCAAGGCAGGGTCTAAAATCAACTGCACCTCCAAGACTAAGCTCAAGCCTAACTGCACCTCTAGGGTAGGGCTCACACTCATATGTAGACTTGACAAACGGGTAAAACCGCCGGGTATGGGTAATACCCCGATCGGGTCCGAGTAAAAACGGGCCGGGTAAAATTTACCCGATTTTTTCCAGGTACTCTTTTTCAAAACCCGTACCCTACCCTTACGGTTTGGGTATTACCCGCGGGTAAATGATTAAAATTTTATTTTTTTAATAAACGAAAACTCTCTCAAGTTAGGCATATATATATTTTTCTTTTTTGTTTCTTTTTCTTTTTTCAGCTATGTTCTTCATTTTTAATAGTTCTTAGAATTATTTTCAATGTTAGAAAAATTAGAATCTACAACTACAAACCACAAAATATATCAAATAACATGTTAAAGAATAAATAACATAACCCATTCCCCACCCACAATCTAAAATAAAAATAATTAAATTTCATCAAGATTACAATCCCATTCCCCACAAACAAACAATGGCGACAGATCTGAGGTGGCCTTGAAGCGTGACGGTCAGAGCAAGGTGCATCGGCGCCTGCCGTCTAAGTGGCGGTCGATGATAGGCAACGGCGGCAAGGAGATCGGAGCAAGGTGCATCGGCGCCAGCCGCTTCTTCTGTGCCCAATTCTTTTCTTGCCGAGGGCCAGCGCTTCTACGACTAGGTAAGATGCTTACAGAGCTTACTTGTCGGCAGCTTGCGGTGGTGAGATTTGTGGCCTGCGGTGGTGGATCGGTTTTATGGTGGTGGGTTGTCAAAACGGTGCCAGGTTGTCGGTGGTGGCTGTGGTCGGTTTCTGCAAGATAGAGGGCTTGGTTAGGCTGGAGATTCTGTAAGCCGGCGACTGCGAGAGATGAGATGGACATATCTGGTTGACGGCTGAGAGACTCCGGGTGAGAGAGAGAGAGAGAAGAGTTCTGGGGTGGGCGGCTAAGGAGAAATGGAGAAGGAGAAATGAATGTGAAAGAAACCTAACATTAGCTTCAATATATAGTAAGTCAAGGGTAAACCGCGGGTAACCCGCACCCAACCCGGACGGGTTTTCTCAAAACGGACCGATTCGGGTACGGGTCAATTTTTTGCGGGTGGTCATTTCTGCTACCTGTACCCGCGACATGGGTCCGGGTCTACCCGCGGGTGCAGGTAAAATTTTGCCAGGTCTACTCAAATGCACCTCTAAGCATCGACGGAACTACATGATAACAAAGGCCTGAACTTTTGAAAGAATTTTTTTTTCCAGTGATGTTATATGCTGATGTAAATTATATCTACGTTTGTGCATGCTGATGTAAACTAAAATTAACATATGTATAAATATGTTAATTTTAGTTTAATTTCATTGATTATATAGAGGTTTAGAATATATGTTTGGTTAATTTAATTTCAGTGATTATGTAGAGATTTAAAATAAGTTCTTAAAAAAATTAATATTATTTTATTAATAAAGTTTTTTGGTAAATTTGATATAATTTTTGCACCCACCCTAAAAAAAATTCCTGTGGTTCTGCCCTTGCCTCTAAGGCAAGGCTCAAGCTTAAATGCACCTACAAGTCACGGCTCAAGTCTAAATTCACCTCCACCTCCATCTCCACCACCACCTGTACATCCAAGAGGAAAACCCTATGCGTCGCCTAAGAAGCTGCTAGGAGCAAAACTCTTTGCACCTCCTAAGCATTTACCGAGACATGTAAAGACTTTACTTTGGGAGGGAATATGTGAACTTATGGAGATTTCCAACAATCGAGCAAGGGGCCTTTCGGCACTACTTTAATGCATACGTTACTGCATAGAATTTAAAGAACGGAAGGGAGGATATTAGATTGAGTCTATTGGGTGTGTCTATATGCTGTTGGTGAGTGGCTGCCTATGGGGAGCGATTCATGGTTTTGTTTGAGATTCAAAGAATGACCTTATGGAGGGTAGGAAATTTGCAAATTATTTTATGGTGGGCAGGCATATTTTTATTTGATGCAGCATTGGTTGCTAATTATCTTGTTCTTCACATTGAATCTCAATCTGTTCTTCTATAAAATGCAGGAAGGAAAGCTCAGGATCCTTCGGTTAATATAATCCTCCGGCCACAGCCCTCTGGTCTTTGAGGCTTAATTGAGTCAAATTCCAGTTCAATTTTTGTATTGGGACGCATCAGAAGGCTATTATTTATTTATTTTTAAAGCTGAAATCGCTTTCTTACTTCTTTTTCGAAGAACACGAATGATGTCAGCATGCTGTTCGCTGCTGACGTCATGCGTGTTCGATAATTTAATAAGTTTGGGTATTCGATTAACTTGAGTAGGATTGTCTACTTTTATATGGAAGGCAGCCATCACTTGCATGGAAAGGCAGCCATGAAGCGGTGCCATTTGTCACTTCTTGATACTTCAGTTATTGCTACACAGAGGATGTTGACCAAGTCTATTTTCTTTATGTCTCAATGACCACTCAGCTAACCCCAAATATCTTGCCTGCCGTCCATCAACTCATAGTTTCCGATGGTCCAAACTACCGAACGAGGCCTTAGGCTACCATCATGGCCTGTTTTCTAATTTTTTATTTTGACTTTGGACAATAATTCTAACAATTATATCTCATTAATAAGCATGTATTACATGTAAAAAAAAAATATACATGATATGGCACTACGAATGACCGAACTTTAGAGAAAGAGCGGCACATAACTTAGTTTGTTTGTATAATTGGAACGATAAAACAATATATAACTTTAACGCCAATACCATAGTCCATTAGATCTGCTTTCACGTTTTTATCACAAAGGAAAACAGTTCCCTACCAAGCAAATTTATACTATTTATGTTTGGATTCGATTGACACCTTCATCGCCTTCCAAGCCTCAAATTATTTTTTGCTAGACCTTTTCTATTTCATAAATATAACTAAATAGATGGTAGCATATAATTGGTTACAAAGTTACTTTCTCAATTTTTTAAATTCAATTAAATAGGTGATGGGATATATAATTAGTCAAAAAGTATAATCATTCTACTACATAACTTTTAACTGTTCCACCCATGTATATCGTTCAATATACGCCGCACTCGTTGTCCCTCCTGTCCTTCCCACCCAAAAGAGTCCACCTGATCATCTAACCTTTCCAACAAATGCAAACAAAAGTTGACCAAATAAAACTTCCCAATCTTTTGTTACACCACTTGTTACATTTAAATTTAAATGAACACATTTAAGTTATTGTCGAAAGTCAAAATAAAAAATTTAAATGGATACATTTCAATTTTTTTTTAATTTTGACTTTGGACAATAATTCTAACAATTATCTCAGTAATAAGCATGTAGTACATGAAAAAAAAATACATGATATTGCGCTATGAACAATAAAAATTCAAAGAAAGAGAGCGGCACCGAACTAAGCTTGCTTATATAATTGAGAGCGATAAAATTATATATAATTTTAACGCCAATATCATGGCCTGTTAATTCCTCTATCATGTCCTTATCACAATGGAAAACAGTTGACTACCAAGCTAATCTATACTGTTTGTATTTGGATTTGATTGTTACCTTATTTACCTTCCAAATCTCAAACTCTTTTTTACTAGACTTTTTCTATTTCATAAATACAACTAAATAGGTGGTAACATATAATTAGCTAAAAAGTTACTTTCTCAATTTTTTAAATCCAATAAAAATACATGTCAGACAATAATTGACCAGAAAGTATAATCATCTCACTCCATAACTTCTAACCGTTCTATCCATGACCTCCCTTTCCATACTTTTCATAACTATATATCATCTGAGTAAATATGAATATGTCTCGTCTCTCGTGCATACTACATGATTTTAGCTAGTATATGTAGAGGGTGTTTGGGATTGATTCTAGAATAATCAAACCTGATTAAATTCAGATTAAATCAGTTTTGAAGTGTTTGGCCAAAAAAAATAAAGTGATTAAATCTGTTTCAATGTACTCAAAACTGATTAAATCCATAATCCTCACTTTCTTATATTAAGATTTAATCAGTTTTTGAGAATCGGGTTTGACCAAACAAATTACCAAAACATCCTTACATATAAAGAGACATTAAATGCTGCTTCACTTCAGATTTAATACACTATATAATAATTTTGTCACACTAAACCTACTTTAATTCATTTTCATTTTCGTCCAAATACCATTAATAACTTGTAATCTATTGTGCTTAAAATTGATTAAGTTTGATTTTAAAAACTGATTTTAATTTAATCAAAATCTACTTCTAAGAATCAATCACAAACGCCATCCTAATAAAACAAGTTGAACCCGTCTTTAATCGTTCAATTAACGCGGCAATCGTGGCTCCCCACCTTTTCAAAAGTAAAAGGCCTCAGGACGGTACCTCCTGTAGTCCTGTTCTTCCCACGCTAAAGAGTCCACCCGATCATCTAAACTGTCCCACAATGCAAACAAACCATTACCAACTAAAACTTCTTCCCTCCCTCCGGCCTTATGCTCTCTCTCTCACACACACACAAAAACAGCAATCACCATGGTACTATACATTTGCAGATGGATACTAGTATCCCTAGTTGTTGCTTCCCAATCTTCCGTTACACCAGCAGTTGCATCACAAGGAGCAACCTTCACTGTAGAAAACAAGTGCCAGTACACTGTGTGGCCGGGCATATCAGGCAACGGGATCTCCACCACCGGTTTCGAGCTCCAAAAGGGCGAGTCAAGAACCATTACCGCACCACCCTCGTGGAGCGGACAGTTGTGGGGCCGCACCCGCTGCGCCGTAAACTCCAGCACAGGAAACTTCAACTGCGTCACAGGCGATTGCGGCTCCGGCATGGTGAGTTGCTTCGGGTTCAAACCGGCCCCCCCTACCACATTTCTGGAACTCAGACTGGAAGAGAGCAACGAGAATGGCGCCCTTGACTACTTTTACGTCAATGTTGCCGACGGGTACAACCTGCCATTGCTGGTGGTTCCGCAGGGCGACACGGGGGCTAACTGTAGTATGGCTGGCTGTGTGATGGACTTGAACGGGTTCTGCCCGACGGAGCTGCGGCTGAGCGACGGCCGCGGGGAGGTGGTTGCCTGCAAGGGACCGTGCCTGACTCTCCAGCAGGAGAAATACTGCTGCACCGAACGATCGACGTGCAGGCCGACGCTGTACTCGCGGGTGTTCAAGGACGCGTGCCCACACGCCCACATCTATCCGTATGATCACGGTAGTTCGTTTAGATGTGATAGCGGTGCAGATTATCTTATCACATTCTGTCCTTCTCCAAGTACAAGGTGCATCTTCGCATTATTTTTAAAAGAACATATAAAGTAAGGTTACGCTCTGTTCAATTGCATACAAATGTAAAAGGTCACGACATTCTTGTGACACATAATACATGACCGCAAAGGTCGAAAAGTAACAATACACCTAAAAAGCTTACAAAACAAAAACATAAGGTGGTAACTATAGGACAGATAATCAGGAACCGCACGGCCCAAAGGTGAGCACACCGATTTAGAAAACGCAGGGCACATCCAAGGATTTTCAACACCACAATATTTATCCTTCAACTATCGCATATCGAATCCGAACCAAATTCTCACAATATCGGATGGAGGAATCACTGGTCACCCACACCATACCCACCGTACCAAAGTAGTTACACAGGAGGCTCAAAACCAGGAAAGAGACTTAAAACCCTAACCCCCCACCCCCCGGGCCTCGGATCCCCCCCAATAACTTCCCAACAGAACTCACCACCCCAACCCCCCACCCCCGAGACCCTATCCCCCCCCCACCCTCCCAAGACCGCACGGGGGCCCACGAAACAAACCCAAACCAAGGCTAATCCCCTCCACAACAAGCCTCCTGTTTCTACTAATGCCACCACAACCAACCGCATACCCGTCCTCCATCACATTGCAGTAGGAAACAGATAAGAATGAAATTTAAACAGTTGAAGGATCGGTTAGAAATGACTGTCAAAATCGTCGGTGAGATTCCGGTTACCGCCGGAGAGATTTTGATCACCGCCGGCGAGATACGGTCACCTCCGGCGAAAGGTGGAACTGAGGACGATAGAGCAGATCTACTTAGATCTGCCTATATCGATCGAGATCGGAGACTTACCTTGAGGTCGCCATCTCCGATCAAATCCGGTGAGCTACGCTTCGCGACAGCTCTCCCACCACTTTTGCCGCTGGCCACCCACTGAGCACGCCATAGCAGAGACTACCACACGAGACGAGTAAAAGGAACCTACGATCTGTCGCCGGAGTAGCTGCCGCCCCACGCGCGCGGAAGCACGGTTGGGCGGCCATGGTGACGTCCTGCTGTGCTTGGTTTTAGAGAGAAGGTAGAGAGGATTTTTCAGAAGCTTGTGTAGCAACCATGTGACTTCCGCATCTTCGCATTTTATAGTTCTATTACCTATAGCTTACATAATTTATGAATGATATTTGAATTTACATGTATGAAATCAAACCTTAGTCTTTTTTTTTTTTTTTTTTCGGTAATAGGTCCTTTTATTACCAGTGAAAAGCATCACAGTCATTATACAATCATATTTACAACTAACAAAATACTGAAGAAAGCAAGCTATACATAATCATCAGTTTTGCAACACCATTAGAGGTAGTTCCCAGTTTTGGCAGAGTTGCAAGCTTGTGGTAGATTTTGCTATCTTCTTCCAACTTAAGACTCTGTGTAGGATCCATTTCTGAATATTTGCTATAATCTCTGCCCTCCCCTTATGACTCCCAGTGAAAATCCTTTGATTCCTTTCTTCCCATGGAGAGTAAACTGTGACAGCCAAGGTTAATTTACTTAACCTGGCTCTAAAACTCTTTCCCCAAAAAATTATTGCATGCATATTGCAGGAGTTGAGACCATGTATTGAACTGCCTAGTAACTAGCAGTTTATTTAGAACCTGCTTCCAAATCTCCTTGGTCATATTGCATTCCATAAAAAGATGCTCCATTGTTTCCTGTTGTTGCTCACACAGGCTGCATTGGTCCTCAGTTATTATGTTCCATGCTTTTAGCTTGTCTTTAGTCTTCAGTCTTCTTTTGCACAACATCCACAATATAAATGCACACTTTGGGATGTATCCAGAAAACCATACTATCCTCCACCAACTCACAGCTGGATTATGATTTCGGATAGCATGCCAGGCCGAATTGGTGTTGAATTTTCCACTAGGGTGAGGTAGCCACTTTATTTTATCCTCATTCTCTGTATTAGTAGATAAGTCTGGGAGTTGGCTATTTAGCAGTCTCAATTCTGGTGATCTTCTAGGTAGATTCCACATGCCATGCACCAACACTTCACTCACATTTAGTTCCAAAGAACTAGCAGCATCATACAGAATCCCCATTCCATATTGATTGACAATAGGGCCATTAGGTAGCCAAAAACAAGTCTTGTTACCATTCCCAATTTGATATTTTATGAGTGGCTGTATCTGATTTCTAAGCTGTATAAGCTTTCTCCATGTCCAGGATAGATTAAATGGTGGTTTGAAAGACCAGAGATTTTGATCTTTGATTATATAGGTGTGGCACCATTTAATCCGTAGAGTTTCCTTTTTGGTAGCCAGATCCCATATGTATTTGGCCATTGCTGCTTTGTTCCATTCATGGAGCTTTCTTATGCCAAGCCCACCTTCTTTCTTTGGCATGCACACATCATGCCAAGCCACTTTGGCACCAAAGCATTTTATTGCCATGCCAAATAAAACTCCTGATTTTTGCTTCAATATCATTAATTATCTTTTTTGGAAGCAAGAAGAGTGAACACCAGTAGACTTGCATGCTAGTTAGAACAGAGGTTGCTAGCTGCAATCTGCCTGCATAGGACAACTGTTTGACAGTCCAGCTACTAATTCTTTTAGTGATCCTTTCAATCAATACTTGGCAATCAGAGACCTTGAGCTTGGTAGTTATTAATGGCACCCCCAAGTAAGTTACAGGAAATTTGCCTAGAGGAATTCCCAGTAGATGACTTAGAACATGCTTGTCTTCTTCATTGATCCCTGCTGCAAAAAGTGAGCTTTTATCCAGGTTGGGCTTGAGGCCTAAAATGTGCCCAAACTCTTGAACAACTTGTTTGATGAGAGTCAGAGATTGTGTATTTGCCCCAGCCAAGATAAACAAATCATCAGCAAAACACAAATGTGTAATCTTTAGGTCCTTGCATTTTGGATGGAAGGTAAACTCAGGTTTCATGGAGTAATCATTCCAGAAGGCATGAGAAAGCTTCCATCACTATGAAAAATAAGTAGGGTGAGATTGGATCACCCTGCCTCAATCCCCTTTTGCTTCCAAAAAACCCCTCCATAGAACCATTTAGGTTGATTGAGAACTTTGCAGTTGTTACACAATGCATGATCCATTGAATATATTTGCTAGGAAAATGCATAGTTTGCATAACCCTTTGAAGAAAATCCCATTCCACAGTATCATATGCCTTTTGGATATCATGGCACATCTAGGCATTCCCCCTTCTTTGTGGTAATTCCTCACTAATTCTTGCATGAGGAGTATGTTGTCCCCAATGGACCTCCCTTGAACAAAAGCTGCTTGTCTGTTGCTTATTAGATGAGATAGCACTTTTTGCATTCTCTTGCTTAGCAACTTAGTGATGCATTTATAGATCACATTGTAACAAGTAATGGGTCTAAAGTCGTTCATAGTCTTAGGCACATGTATTTTGGGGATTAATGTAAGTGCAGTGCTATTGAAGATCTTGATTGACTTACCTTTATTGAAGAAGGATAAGACAGCCTTAGTGACATCTGCCCCCAGCACTTCCCAGTTCTTTTGGAAAAACTCAGCATTGTAGCCATCTGGTCCAAGTGCTTTATTCTTTTTCATGCTGTAAATTGTACTCTTTACCTCAGCCTCATCAAAAGGGGCTATTAGTCCAGCTTGTTGTTCTTCATTCAACTACTTTTTCAACACTCTCTGCAGAATAATCTGAGTTTGATTACTTATAGGTTGGGAGCTTCCAAGAAAACTTGAAAAATGATTGATAGCCTGCATGTGCACTTTCTTCTCTCCATTGATATTGTCACCATTTGCATTTTGGATAGAGTTTACTCTGTTATATGCTCTATGTTGTTGCATCTTCTTATGGAAATAAGAAGTATTTCTTTCTCCGAACTTAATTTCCTTTACTCTGGCCTTCTGTTTATAAAAACTTTCTTCTACTCTCAACAGTTCATAATATTGACTCTGTAATTCTTTGGCCTTCCTAATTTGAGATGTTGGACCATCTCCAGAGTAAATGAGATCCTGAATTTGTTGCAGTTCTTGCAGTTTTGCATTAACCCTGGCTGATATCTCACTGTAGTTTTCCTTGTTCAGCTGCTTGAGCTTCAATTTCAATCTTCTCAGTTTGTTGTAAAGACAGTGCAATTCATCCCCCTGAGTATCAGCTTCCCATGAATCCTTCACAGTATTTTTGAACTTTGGATGCATCATCCAGAAGTTAAAAAACTTAAATGCTCTTTTGCCCATCAGCTTATTCTGGTGCACAGTGATTACCAACATACAGTGATCAGAGAGTACAGGGTCATGCACCACTACCTCAGAGTGAGTGAACACTTCTAACTGCTGAGAGTTAATTAAAACTCTATCTATTCTACTCAGAATTAGATCCTCACCCTCCCTGTTATTGCACCAGGTATAAAAATTGCCTCTTGTAGTCATATCTTGCAAATTCAGGTTGAAAATGCACTGATTAAAGTCCATAGATTCAGCCATGTTAATACCATTTCCTCCTTGTCTCTCATTTGAAAATCTAACTACATTAAAATCCCCCATCAATAACCATGGTTTTTGGCCAATGTAACTAGCATCTTGATGTAATTGCTGCCAAAGCTCCCTTCTCTTGCTCCCAGTGTTATTACCATATATACATGATAGGTACCATGGTTCCCTGTTTTCTTGAACTACTTCGACTGTAATCACTTGAGGATGAACTAATTTTTAGGTGATTTTGCATATCTGGTGCTGTCATCCAATCCATATTCTTGTACCTCCTTTATTATTGCTGTTGTGGATGAACTCCCACTGATTCTTCCACCTATTGATTATTCCTTGTACATTTTCTAACTTCACTTTGGTTTCAACCAAACCTACCATCTGAATGTTTCTTTTTTTCAGCATTAACTTAACATCATGTTGTCTTATGGGGTCATTAAACCCCCTTACATTCAAACATGCATCAATCATCTTTTAGTTTTTGAACTATTTTCTTTTCTAGCAGGTCTAATGCTATTTTTAGTTACTTGCATACCTGCACTTCCACTGGGCTAACTCATACTAATTTTCATTTCCACAGTTTCGTCTTCAGCTGTCCTATTAATAGGCATGCTCATACTAGTTCCCATTATCTCAGTTTCCTCTGCATCTGGTGCAATTGCATCAAATTGATTTGATAGAGCAATTAGGTTGTTCTCATGTTCCTGTAGTTGACACTGCTTGATCAGAGTTATGTTGTTGTGAGCTTCTCTCTCATTTCCTTTTGATTCTTGTGTATTTGCACAAACTCTGTCAGCTGTGTTGTCTTTCACTCTCCATTCCATTCTTGGTGCAAGCTTATGGTTGCATCTCTCATCTGTGTGTCCAAACACTTTACAATGATTGCATTTGATAGGCTTCCAGTCATATTCAATATTTTGGTTGAAAAGTTCCCCAATGGGATTTTTTTTTAGCACACTCTCAGGAAGTTCATCCTCTATGTTCACTTCCACACATATCCTGGCATACGTTAATCTTTCTTGACTCGCAGTCATCTAATCTGTGTATAGTGGCTTACCTACTAAGCTGGCTATTTGGCTTAGCATTTCCTTCGACCACATGTGAAGTGGTAATTGCGATAGGCGAATCCATATAGGAATAGTACTGGTGCCTTCCTTCTCGAGAGAGACATTTGGTGTCCATGGCTTTGTGATTAGTGGTTTACTGTCAAATGTCCATGGCCCCAATTCTATGATTTTATTTTGAGCTGATTGATCCTAAAATCTTACAATATACACTCCAGATTTCAAGAGGCTCAACTTGAATGTTCCAAGCTTTCTCCATATTCTTTCCAAAAAGCCCTTCATAACATGATAAGGAGGTTTCGCACCAAGAACATACGTAACAATTGAGTTCTGCCATTGCTGAACTCATGTTGCCACTTCCTCCAAGGAGTATTCAACTCCTTTGACTCCATTTATGGTACTGGGAGGTATGTAGGTTAGTTGCATTCTCTCCGTCTCCTTTGGCTTTGATGCCATGATTTCTGCAAATGATTTTCTGTTTTGGGGGCATTCCATGTGAATTGGATTGCCTTTACTGATCAGCTCTGGAAATTCCCCTAATTCCACCTTCTTTCCATTTTTTTGTATTACATTAGGCACGTGCTCCTTACCAGATTCCTGGATGACGTGCTCTGTTATGTTGTTGCTCTCATGCGCCTTCATCTCTGTCATCTTCTCATGTAAATCACTTTGTTTATGTTGTTCCAAATTAGGGTTCTGTAACAGCCTGATTATACGTTCCATTTGATCTTTAAGTTCACGGTTCTCCTTCCTCAAATCACTGATGCATGTCTGTAACTCAGTGTTACCCATGCATAAACCTTCATCAGAGTCAGAACTTGTGTTAGACAGGTTCTCCGGTCTAATATCCTTCACGTCCATAGCTTTTGAGGATCCCAGCATGACTGTAATTCCATTCGCATTCTGTTCATTTGATGAAACAATAGATGGACCTTTCTCATGAGTCCTGTTCCATTGTTTTCCAACGAATTCAGCAGCAAAGGGGTCCTTTGGGGGACCTCAGAGTCGCTCCGATCTTCTTGTAACAGATGGAATCATGTTTTCATGTTCATCATTGCTTTTTGTTGATGAATCAGAGCGCTAATCCCTTGAATTTGAGTAAAAAATGGTGATGGAATCTCAGAATATGAAAATGGTTATAGAGAGAAGGCAGAGCTTTCTCTAAAATAACTATTTTTCTCCTGTATCAAACCTTAGTTATACGAAGTGTTCATGGGAGTAAGAGCCGGTGTGAGTTTCGTAGCAGGAGCATGAGTAGTATAGTGGGATTCTGGGTCGGAGCAGAAGCGGGTGCCAGATTCAGGAGTGAGATTTTGAAGCACCAGCGTCACAAGAATTGGAAAATCACATAAGTATCAAGTAACACTTTCAGAATTTAGTGAATTCATATTTTTGGAGCTCCATTTTTGTCATTAAAAATCTCTCAAGTGCTGCTATATTATCACTTCGGTCACACTTGAAGAGCTCGAATGCTAAAAGTGAAGCTCAAATAGCAGTTTTTCAAGGTTAGCCAAAAAGAGAAAATTCAATAAAATGGAACAAATTTGGTGTAGAATAGTTGTGCTCTCTCCAACAAGAATTTAGGTTTGTGAGAAATCACGGAGTAGTTAAAATGTACCATGGATTGTGTCAATAAACTGCACCGTGGATCGTGTCAATAAACTGCATACTACCTTTGGTGGCTTAAGCTCCTTTGTTAGTGAAGACCTAGAGAAAGGCTTAACTAAAGAATATCCTTCGTAACGTGTAATAAATAAATATAGATTGACACTGTTTTTTTTTCATTGTGATTACAACTCAATAAACCTTCCACTTTGGTTGGTATTTTAGCAACCTATAGTCTTACCGAAGGAATTGGAGATCCAAGCCCTTGTTGTTTGAAGAAACCCTCCACTTCGATTATTATTTTTTTCGCAAAATGTAGATACGAGATAACAAATTAAGAATTTCACTAATACTTCGTTAGCAAAGAAGCTGGTACGCAGAGCACCCTTGACTTGGTCATTGACCCCCTTGGTCTAGAGTCTGAAAAGTTATTGCGTTTAGATGCTCTGAATTCAGGTCATTTTCCATTTTTGCAATATAAAGCAACATGTTTATCGAACAATGTATCCGGCACAGTATATTGTTTTATCCGACCCTTGATATGAGATTTGATAATGCATTAGCAGTGATATCTTCTGCGAGATTCCGATTAACAATGAGCACAAGTATGAATAGGATGAAGAATATGGGTTTCTCCACTGGGTAAGGTGTTATACCTTATTCCACAGAGAATCAGCACATAAGGACTGACTGCATTATTTGATTAGAGGTAGCAGAAGCATTATTTGATTTGGGTCATTCTTTGCTCAAGCACTCTTTGTGTTTGTTTGTGTGCGTGGGGTGTGTATGCCCACGGTGTTGGTATACCTTTTTTTGTCCGAACGCCCACAAATTGTCCGAGACCATAGCTATTATTTGAGTGAATTCAATTACTGGACTGATTTCAGTCATTCTTTGAAGTTTTCATACTTATAAGAGGGTGTTTGAGATTGATTCTAAATTGGTCAAACTTGATTAAATCAGTTTTGAGGTGTTTGGCAAAAAAACATATACTGATTAAATCTGCTCTAATGTGCTCAAAACTGATTAAATCCATGATCATCATTTTCTTGGATTAAGATGTAATCAGGTTTGACTAAGAGATTTACCAAAATATCCTTACATATAAACAACATTAAATGCTCAATTTTAGTTTGAATACATTATATGGTAATTTTGCTACACTAAACCTATTTTAATCTCTTTTTATCCAAACACATTCGACAACTTTTAAAAAGTAATTTTAAAAAAAGATTCTGATTTTAATCAAAATCTTCTTTTAAGAAGCAATCTCAAACGGCCTCTAAGATTCAGTCTGTGCATGTTGTGTGTGTGAGAGAGAGAGAGAGACAGAGACAGAGAGACAGAGAGACAGAGAGACATAGGGGGGGGGGGAGAGACAGAGAGTGATGCCATAGGGATCAAGTTTACAAAATAATATGATTTGGAATTAACTCAATTAACAGAGATCCGGTAGCAGGTCTGCCGTTCCTGCTTCTTTTGCTTACAATTTCCTTTTCTGAGAAGATCACATTGAACGACAACGAGTCCTTAAGTTAGACAAGAGTGTGTGCTCTAACCTCTTTTCTGGCTTGATTAACAGTTGATTGTCAAAGCAATAAAAAAATGGTATTTCGGCTTTCTTTATTTATTTGCTATGTCTCCGTCTCTCTATCTCCTCTTGCTCTCTCTTTTAACCTATTAGTTGCTTTGTCTTTTTCCAACTAAATATAGTTGGGCTTCCTCACTTCTAAATTTGATGAACTTCCTTTCTTTCTCCATGCAGCTTCGGTGATTATCCCTCGGCAAACCTCTCAACTTCTTGGGCAAGTGATGAAGGAGTCTTTGGCTTCAAAGATGGCTCATTATTGAAACCTGTCCTACTCAATAACAGTAATTCCTTACTTATCAATAATTTCAGCATGTATTTTCCTGCTGTGGGTTGTGGCTTCTATGCAAATGGAAGGGGAAACGGTAAAAATTCCATTTCCTTGGTTATTTTTGCTATTATGGCCACGGTTGGTTCAACATTTACGACTGAAAATCCACCCAAAATAATCTGGTCAGCCAACAGATTCAATCCAATAAAGCGGAACGCCACACTTCAATTTACATCAGAGGGAGACTTGGTTCTTAGAGACGTTGATGGTACGGTTGCTTGGTCTACCAACACGTCTGGTAAGTCTCTCATTGGAATGAGCATCAACTTGGCTGGAAATCTTATGTTGTATGATTCAAACAACTCAATCATTTGGCAGTCTTTTGATCATCCAACAAACACTTGGCTTCCAGGGCAACAATTATCTTCTGGGCAGAGGTTGATTGCGAGTGCATCCACAACATATTGGACTGCAGGTCCATTTTCTTTGTCGCTCTCCAATCGGGATTTATATGCTTTTATTGAAGCTACTCCTCCACAATTATATGGTCACGTCTTCCATGGAGATCATAGGTCGAGGTTCAAAAGTGGGTCATTTTTTCTCACTTCTAACAAGTCTAATTCCGACACGGTGCTTTACGAGTCCGAAACAAGCAACTTCCAGTATTTAAAATTGGACCCAGATGGACATTTCAGAGTTTATCAGTGGGTAGAAGGTGTGGAGGGTGTTGTTGATGATATTTTGACCGGCAATCTAGGAGACAATCTAATAGATTGTGCTTATCCTTTAAGATGTGGAAATTATGGAATCTGCTCTGATGGACAATGCACTTGCCCAATAGGAAATGATGGGGATCCCAACTACTTTAGGCAGTTGGATTTTCGACAACCCAGTCTTGGATGCGTTGAAGCGACCCAATTGTCATGCCAATCTCCTGATCGTCACCTCCTCTTGGAACTTGATAATGTTACTTACTTTGAGTTTGTCCCCATTCTTGCCTATACAGATGTCCAAAGTTGCAAAGATGCATGCTTGACAAACTGCTCATGCAGAGCTACTGTCTACCGCCATAACTCAAGTATGTCGATGGGTGAATGCTCAATGCCATCCAAGATTTATTCTCTGATGAACATCCAAAAACAAGCAGTTTCTTACAATTATGTAACATTCATTAAGGTACAGAAGCAATCAGCGTCCCCTCCTACATCCTCAAAGAGGAAGTCTAATCTGATTTCACTTACAGTAGGAGCCTTCCTCGCTGCTATTGTGGTACTTGCATTTCTCATTTTCCTATATGTTAGGTTCAAGAGACATGTTTTAGAGGATAGACCAAATGAAGATGGAGAATGGGAGAATTCCTTAGTTTTATTACCAGACTTGCCAAAGAGATTTAGCTATGAAGACCTAAAGTCTGCCACACAGAACTTTGATGTTAATAAGAGACTTGGAGGAGGAGGGTTTGGGTCAGTCTTTGGTGGAACACTTTCAGACGGTACAAGAGTTGCGGTTAAGCGTTTAGATCGTCTAGGCCAAGGAAGGAAAGAGTTTTTAGCAGAGGTCCAAACAATGGGTAACATACACCACATCAACCTGGTGAAATTGTTGGGATTCTGTGCCGAAAGATTGCATCGGCTTTTGGTGTATGAGTACATGAGTTGTGGGTCATTAGATAAGTGGATATTTCACAGAACTTCAGAGGATGCTCTTGAGTGGACTATCAGAAAGAAGATCATCCTCAACATTGCAAAAGGACTAGCATATCTTCACGAGGAATGCAAAAGCAGAATTATTCATTTAGACATAAAACCGCAAAATATCCTCCTAGATGAAAATTTTAATGCCAAGTTATCTGATTTTGGGCTTGCAAAGTTAATGGACCGAGATCAAAGTCAAGTGATGACTCAGATGAGGGGAACTCTTGGATATCTAGCTCCTGAATGATTGAGTAGGAAGATAACAGAGAAAGCTGATGTGTACAGTTTTGGAGTTGTCATGCTGGAAGTTGTTTGTGGGAGGAGAAATTTGGATTACTCTGCACCTGAAGAAGCTGAAAATTTGCTCGAGATATTAAAGGAAAAGGCAGAAACGAATGAGCTAGTGGACTTGGTTTATAAATGCAACGTAAACATGCAAAAACACGGAGAGGAAGCTGTAGAACTGATCAGAACTGCCATTTGGTGCTTGTACGCGTATCCAGCTAGAAGGCCCTCTATGTCAACTGTAGTAAAGATTTTGGAGGGCACAACCCCGAAGGAACATATCTTAAATATTAGTTTCTTTATGCCCCCAACACAAGCTAACTCCACAGAGGATTTAGTGATGGATTCAGCTCCACAAGAGGCATCAATCCTGTCAGGACCCAGATGAAGTCTCTTCCTCACTCCTCTCTCTATTGTACGCCTTAAATTAAACAAGACAAACTTTGAGTTCTAGAAATTCTAATTGTCACAAACCCTCAAATCGATTTGCATCCTTACATCTTTCATGTAGTTCCAATTATAACCTTTAACAAACTGATGCTCCTTGTTGGTACAAAATGCAACATTTGCAACTGATGCGGCAGATACTTATGGTGTTTGTAACTCGAAAGTATCAGTCACCAAGCTTCCCACGACAGTTTCCGTTTGCATCTTTTTGTGCTTGAAAGCAGTCCTGAAAAACAAACTTGCAATCGTGAAATTGCTTCAGACTTTTGCTTTGACTGAGTTTCAGTGAGTTCATGTAGCTAAGCTCTTTATCAGCTGGGTACAGTTCATATCTTGTTGCACATGTTTATATATATTGATCATTTTGCTGTTGATTCCATCCTAATAGAACTTCTGATTCCAAAAAAAAAAAATTCCTTATAGAACTTCCATTGTGAGTATTTACCAAGGGAAAATGATCGCTTTTCAGGATATAATATATCTGTCTTGTAAGAGGTTAGTTTCGTCAAAACTAAAGCAGCAGCCACATCGCTAAAAAAGAAATCTCAAGTGTACTAGATAAATATGCTAATAGATATTTTAGTTTTAGGGTGAGGCAAAAGAAAAGAATAATTGAATGAACTTTCTTAGCAGCTTACCAGTAAAAAGCAATTAAATTCTAACTCTAAATTTTATGTTCTAAAATCACTCTCCTATTGTTGCTGAAGGCTTAGCTGGGTGCTTTGCAAGGATTAAGGATGGTCAAACCGGATTAAGTCAGGTTGGTAGGTATTTGGCAAAAGTACAAAAACTAATCTGATCAGCTTCCAAAAGATCAGAAATTGATCATAGTTCCAAAAAAGAAAAAAAAAACTAGGATTACAATCTGTTTTCGATAATCAACTTTGACCAAGAACAATGTCAAATATCATTATTAATTACGCGGCGAACACCTTTTATTTCAACTCTACACTTCTCGGCGTCAAACAACTTTCAATGCCTTTTATCTGGATTTTGTAAAAAATAACTAAAAATTATTTAATTTAAATTTTGCTATTTTATAATTAATCCTTAAAAGTGCCTCAGTGCCTATATTAGCAATAGAAGACTCAATTTAGTAAAAGACTCCTTATCTGCTTTGTCCTTTCGGGCCTCTATTAAAGAACACAGCCAGTATGTACAATCTATTAAGATTGCAACAACTAATAAGAAACCCCCAGTCACTTGTTCTTTACCTGTGAGATTGCTCAGCATAGCTGGTTTGCTAGCACACCCGGACAATGCAGTCACAGGACAAAGGATGGATTCTGGTTCATCCAATGGGCTACAAAGAAAGGTTAAGTTTGAAATGGAAAAGGAAAGCACAAATTGTAATTCAGTCTACAACATTGTGTTGGAGCCTATGCACTAGATGAATACTAGGGTGTTCCGGTGCAATTCCTCGTCCTCTTAAGCTGCCTTTGGCGCGGGATAAAAGCTTTGAATAGGATAAAAATAATCCTCCGCGGTGTTTGGTCACATGCTTAAATGGAAAATAACTAATCCATTGGGGACTGCTTTTATCCCAACCACTTGGGAAAAAAAAGCCGGCGGGCAGAGGACATCACTGCACCACCCACCGCCGACAAGAAGGGTCGCGGGTACATCACCCATCGTCACCGCCCTTCTTTGACGATCCTTGCCGACCATAGCCGAGAAGATTCCAAGTGCAAACCCACTGCCTTTCTGATTGACAGGGTTAAATCTATTCTATTGACACTATAGCCGCCACCAAGGAGTGATTACACTGATGCCATCGCCATCGCCAATGGGTGATTGAGGTGCGATGGGTGGTGCGATTTGTTCAGTAGTGGTTGTGGATTGCAATAAATGGTCTTGTGGGTTGCGATAGGTGGTCTTGTGGTGGTTGTGGGTTGTGATGGGTGGTCTTGTGGTGCTTATGGGCTGCGATGGGTGGTGTTTTGATTGAATAGCGTAGGTTGTAAGTTATTCGGTTGAATAACCAAGTTATCCCACTTGTAATCTGATGTCCATTTCAAACACATAAGTGGATTGAACGCTTATCCTCCTCTATCCAACTGGAAAAGAAATCCTCACTTATCCGGCGTGTCAAATACAGCCTAAAAGTGTAGGATAATAAACAGCTCCTTATTGAGTGGGAACATGCCGAAAACATTTGAAAAAAGTTGCAGGACAAGAGGCTTGCTAAGCCAAGATGCATTCGAGAGAATAAGGTAATGTTTCTTTTTCTAAAAAATGTCTTTGCAATAAATATATGCATCATTGTAGCAATAGGCTTTCATGGATGAACCTTGCAGCCACGTAAAGCTGGCGTAGGAGTATTTTGCTTAGGGAGATAAGGGAGAGGGTATTATGTGTATTTTGAAAATTTAGGGAGATAACAGGGATTGCTGCTTATCTAGTATTTTGCATCAACCAAATGTCCATCAAGAAGACCGACGTATACAGGATCAACGCTACTTGACCCAGATACTAAAGACAATAGGTCTTCGTCCATCCGTGTATATATGTCTAACTTACTTTTCATATTTACTCAACGAGTAGCTATATAAGTAACTCCACACGTGCACGTCAATATTTTGCAAGCAGACTAAAAATATCAATGAATCCCGAAGCTCATAATACTTTACATCATAAAGGCCCTGCTGTTCTGGAAGCAGTGAAGTCGGCAAGCAATGATCAAGGTTCCTTCCGTGTTTGTGTTAGCACAGTTGATGTGATTTCTTCAAGAATTGATCAATATATAATATACGATTCCTTCAAGAAAACTCATAAAAACACAACTTAAGCATAAAAGCTGGTTTTCAATTAGGTTAAGAAGAAGTAACTTACTGTTTACTAATTACAACAATTAATATACAACATAGTGAGGAGTGATTTCAAATTAAAGTAACATTTACAAATATGCACTATGATGTGCATTTTCCTCCATCAAATATACGATGCTATGCTAACAAAACCTGGGAGCAAATGATTGAAAATCAACGGTTGTCCCTGTGTATTCCCATACCATTCTGTCATAAGATCAACTAAAGCATTTTGAATATCTCATTATAATATGTTTTTAGGTTTCTTATGGGTTATTTGTTCATTGTTATAATTTTTTTCTCGATAACTTTTAATTTATCTTGATAAAAGTACCTCTATTTTGATGTACTTTGTATGTAACAAAACGATAAGAAAAAGAGTTTTTTTTTTAATTATTTTAAGTACTTTATGCGTTGAAATTTCATACACAAAAATTCTTTTGTAGATCAAATAGGGTTTCTTTTCTTATTTTACTGTGTTTTTGTTTTGGCCATTCAGTCAAAATGAGTCCTAATATATATGTTTACTAAGGTCCAGTTTTACGATGTTTACTTTTAGCTTCAAAATTTTATGTGGCTTAGAAAAATATCTGTAGACACCTTATTTTTGTAGTCAATATTAATTAATATAAATATTGGGCTTCATTATTAATTAGAATTTATCATTAAGCTTATGTGTAGTAATATAACTTAATGAATATAATTTAGTCTACTTCATAAGTCCATATGCCCACTAGTCCAGTAGTCCAATCCAGTTGTCTAGCTCAGTCTACCAAACCAGTCCATAAGTCCAAATGTTTAGTCCAGCTTAGTCTAGCGGTCCATATTTTTCGGGTGAGTGGGCCCAATCTAGTCCAATTATGTCAGTCCAGTCCATGTATAGATAATTTAAGGAATTATTTGTGATTTATTCCTGATGCAATTGATTAAGTCATGGATTTATGAACGAAGATAGTTGCCGAATCTCTCTATATATATATATATATCCACACACCCACACCCACACCCACACCGAATTTAGGTCAAATAATGTCTCCAAATTTAGGAAAAATTATTATAAAAAATTATGCGATGTACCGCCAATTAGTTGACTTTTGTCAATCTGCGACTTTTATCAAATATTCTGTCTTATATCTAGATTGCAGATTGATATGGTCATCTTTATTATTTCTAGCGCCCGGAGCTCTACAAATAGACCCATTGGCCTACATTTCCAGGCATCTGATAGATCTGATCTCAGCTTTTTCTCCCTATAGCATTCGTAACATTTCTCTTAGAAGTGATATATCATCTCTTAAGAGAATTTAGCCCTTCGTATTCACTTAAAAAAAATTTAGTCTCTTGCATCCTAGATCATCACAGAGTGTTCCCGAGTAATCAAGGCAAACATACTCGCAAGCTATATTTACAGCTTTCTAGTTTAGTTTAGTAACATAAAACTGTCTCTTCATTTCTCGCGATCACATCTTATTTCCAGTATTAAAATCATGAAAAGAGTCATTTTCATTTCTTTGTCTAAATCTAAGACCGAAGTATAGGTCGCTTCCCGTATGGTCCAGAGTCGAACTACGATGGTTTTGATTTTAATTAGTTCGATAGAATACGTAGGCATTCGTCCCCCGATGTCTAGTTCAAGCCAGTAATCTAGAAATATACGTAGGATTAAATTTTGTATTGCATATTTACATGTTTATGAGTTTAAGACCAAAAAAACAATAGAAATAAAGTAGAGACCGAAAGGGTATGATGGGTGCCTAACACCTTCCTGCCATATGACTTAGTCCCCGAACCCATTTTCCTGTTTTCAATAGATTAGTTGTTCTTTGGACACTTTTAAAGTTATTTTTCATGTGTTCTTATTTTTTTATATTTAATTAAATAAGATGCCGACTCCCTAAACTCCTTCATTCCAAGAGATTTTTCTGAGGTGGTTTACGATAGTGACTACTCTGCTGGGGACTAAAAATTAAGAGGACTAGAATTGAAATTTTTTCTATTGCTCTTTTGGCCTTCTTGTATTTTCTTTGTGTTGTATAACATGTACAATGTACTATAAATGTAATAATTGTGCCTTTATTTCTCTGCCTCGCACACGAGCACTCTGTCCCTAATGCACCCACTCGATGGCAACAGTTGGAACCCTTGAACCTCCTGGTTACAAGGCGAACTCAACCGTACCCTTAACTCCAAGACCTTGTACTAAAGGGACCTATTGGTTTCTTGGTATAATAAACGACTTGTATACGTACTGGTGATCACCCATTATTAACTACCTATCTACGGGCGTGAGGTCTATGGTACAAGTCGAGCCGAATGATAAAATCACACTCTAGGACCAATCAATGTTCTATCCTTTATTGGGGGAATACTTGTACTG
The DNA here is from genome assembly GCA_033065855.1 of Escallonia rubra. NCBI lineage: Eukaryota > Viridiplantae > Streptophyta > Magnoliopsida > Escalloniales > Escalloniaceae > Escallonia > Escallonia rubra. The sequence goes on from JAVXUO010000323.1 coordinate 335,867, forward strand.
GCTTATGGCATATTGGCAGGAAAATCAGCCTATGTTCTGTAAGCTAATGGATAATCTCGCAAAAAAAAGAAAGACTCTGACTAACGGGCCAGTTTTTTGTACTCCTAACCGGACAGTTAGTTAGCAAGTACATACTTAAAAAATTCAAAACTAGCGAGCTTATACCTAAATTCTAGCCTTACTGACCAACTGGCCGGTTCACTCATCAAGTGAACTTTTTATTTTTACTATACTTTTACTCTTTCGATTTTTGATTCTTATCTTGTTGAATACTTAAGTGATAAAAGTCATAATTAAATACCAATAATTTAGTTTATTAATTAAGTATAGTACAGAAAAATCTCCAACTTATGAGATATAATATTTATTTTAATATATATTAATTACGTCTCTCATGTTTTTACATTATTTATTGGTTAGAGTTTTTTGAAAGTGCAAGTAATCTAATTAAAATTTATTACTTATTGTATTGATGATGCACAGTGCTTATGACTTGATACCTATATTTGATTTTCTTTTTCATTTTTTGCATTTAAAAGGAATATATGATTTCAGTTTAAGAGATTGAAGTAATCTAATTATAAATTAATTTGTGAAAGTGAATTTCTATTTTGGCATATTAAAGTTTTTTTTAACATTAAGTCAAATAAGGTTTGAGCTATTTAGGTAAAACTAATTTTTTAAATAAACATCTATTTTGATATTTTGACGTATTTTTAAAAAATTAAGTCATTTTTTGTTTGTATATTGCTTCCGTAAAATAAAAAAAAAAAAAACTTTTAATTTGTGAGTATAATCTTAGTTTCATACATGATTGTCATAGTTTTATTTAATTTTTTAAAGTGCTTTTGAGGTGTTAATAGTCAAAATCAAAGCCTAATATGTAAATACATGTCTATAGCATAGAGTTTTAGAAGTTGTGCAATTGAGTTTTTAGTTTTATTTAATTTTTTAAAGTGCTTTTGAGGTGTTAATAGTCAAAATCAAAGCCTAATATGTAAATACATGTCTATAGCATAGAGTTTTAGAAGTTGTGCAATTGAGTTTTTAGTTTTACAAGCTTTACAAATATCAGGACAATTCTAACAACGGATTTTTCAATAATAAGGAGTTAATAAGTATGGGGTTATTTTAGTATTTTACCTTTGAATATTTTATTTTTTATTTTAAAGTACTTTAGAAGATTCAAAAGTTAAAATTAAGGCCTAATATATGAGTGTATTGATTATGTAGAGTTTTAGAAAGTGTAGAATAAATTTTTAAGTTTTACAAGGTAAACAAAAATTGGGCAAAATAGAAGTACAATTTTTTTTATAATAAGTCTCGTAAGTAGCGTCGTGAAGATTTGTGTTTGTTTATTTCTAATTCATTAATCTTAAAATTTATGTGTGAAATTAAATTTTTTATTTTTTGTATTTTAACTACTTTGGAGAGTTAAGTCATATTCAGTTTGATTCTTTTTTAGTTTGCATTTATTTGTATATGATTCTCAATTTAGAAGTTGAGGTCACACAATTTATATTAATTTTTCAAGTAAATTTCCATGTTGTATTTTTAAAGCATTTTTTAAAAATTAAGTCATATTCACTTTGTACATTATTTTTGCGGATAGAAAAGAAAGATATTTAGTTGTAAGTCATATAAGTGGGGATGTTTTTTTGTTTGCAGGTATTGGTGTATATGATTCTCAATTTAAAATTTGAGGCCGATTTTGCGACACATCATCATGTTTATGTTTGAGTCCTTTTTCTTTTTTATCCACATTTATTAAATTTACACATGCATCATTATTCTTTAATTTGATTTGTTACTAAAAACATTTCATAGCTAGTAGTGTTGCCATAATTTTAGTTCACTTTATATGAGTAGAAAACTAATTTTACACCTTATAGAACTCTATGTAATCAATGTATCAACATATAAGACTTAATTTTAACTATTAACACCTCAAAAACTTTAAAATAACAAAAGAAACACTAAAAATATATAAAAATATTTTTAAAAATTTAAGTTATATCACTTTGTAAATTACTTTTGAAATATCTAAAATTTTGAATTATTTATCTTTGATTTCATACATGATTTGGTGTATATGACTCCCAATCTAAAATTTGTGATCAATTTTGCAACGCATCATCATGTTGATCATTTTGGGTGACGATTACCAAGTAACGAGATGATATGATATGAATGCGTTCCCAAATGGAAGCAAAAAAGAACGATTCCCCACCCCAGTTCGCATCGCTAAACAAAAAGATATACACAAACAGGCCTATTAGTGTCACTGTATAATGAACATGTTCCAAGAGCTTCAGACATTGCGACCGGGTCCTCATACTGCACTTGATTGCTTCCGAATCCTCAAGTTAAATGTTGAGTTTTTGCTCCACACACAAAGATGTTGACGAAGTCTTTATTAATAGGGATAATTGCGTAAAATACCCTTGTGGTTTGGGGTAGTTGCAAAAATACCCATCTTGTTACAAATATTGCAAAAGCCTCCCTCTAATGCTTATTTCGTTGCAACTGTTAGACAAATCATCTAAAAATGATTTTAGTAAAAAAATTATACTTTAAAAAGACAAAAATACAGTCACTTCTTATCTTTTCAACTTCACCAAAACCTAACCCTAGCTGCCACCTTTGCCAACCACCACCCCTAGCCGCCATCGCCCCGTCTGCCACTTGCGTCAGGGGATGACACCAAGCCCACATGCTCCTATAAATTTCCCGTCAACCACTGACATCTCATTTCCCGTCAGCCACCAGCGTGTGCCTACGATGCCGCCAGCCCCGCTATTGTGCGCTGCCGGCGAAAACCTTTTCATCACCCCGACACTTACGCCACCGCAACCAGCCCCAATCACCCACCATGTTCCTAGCCCTATCCACCATTCAAACAAAAAACCCTAGATCTACGACCGGCGCCATCCACAATTGGCACTTAATGTCGCAGCTGCCATCACCGCCCAGTCGCACTGAACCCGTAATCGCACAAACTAAGATCTAGGGTTTCAAATCGTATTGCGCGAATTAAACCCTAGATCTGAGTTTGTCCAATTCGGGTAAATTAGTCACATCTGGTGTCGTTACCGTTCGAGGCAGCCCAATCGATCCCAACTTACGCCGCTGCCAGCCCCGCGGCGATTGAGCCCAGCCACAATTGCTGCGCCGCACGCCAGTCCCACCGTGATCGAGCCTAGACTCTCGCTTCGTCGCCGCCACTAGCCTTAAGCACCCACTACAAGCCTAGCACCCACCACAAAAAACCCTAAATATTCTTCTGATGTCTTCGGATGGATTGAGATTAACCTAGGTGGAGTTGGGTTTACCAACAATTTTTATGCCTTTGGAAGTCACAACTTAAAAATGAAAAACTTAGAAATGAAAAAATTGATGCATTTCGAAATTATATAGAGGGGCAATTTAGACATTTTCATCATTTCGTTACGAAAATTTTATGATAGAACACCTTTGTAAGCTCAGGCGTCTTCCTGCAACTTTTGTAACAAGAGGGGTCTTTTTGCAATTACCCCAAACCACAAGGGTATTTAATGCAATTATCCCTTATTAATATCCCAATGACCCAGTCCACTAGCTCCAAATATTTTGCTCTCCAACTTGAACTCGTGATTTTAGGCAGTACCATAGTCCCTGATATTTTGCCCTCCAATGTATATATATTTTTTTCTTTCTTTCATATCCTTTATCATATAGTACATACATATTAGTGATATGATGGTTAAGATTTTTGTCCAAAGTTAAAAAAAAGGACCAGCACTCTTAGTGACGGAATTTCAAACAAAAAAATACACAAACAGGCCTATTAGTGTAACTGTATAACTAAGAGCGGCAAAAAAATAAACAGCTTTAACGCCAATACATCACCAGTTAATTTCTCTATCACCTCCTTATTATAGAAGAAAGCACTGTGTACCAAGCTAATCATAACTAAGAGAATGTTTGGAAAATTCTAAAATGGTCTAACCTGATTAAATCAAGTTTGAATTGTTTGGGAAAAAAAAAGTAAACTGGTTAAATCTGCTTCAATGTCCTCAAAACTGATTAAATCCAGAATCTTCATTTTATTGAATTCTTGATTTAATCAGTTTTTGAGGATTAGGTTTGACCAAGAGAATTATCAAAATATCCTCACATATAAGCATATATTAAATGTTTCCTTTCGATTTGAATACATTCTATGATAATTTTGCCACACTAAACTTAATTTAATCTCTTTTTATTCAAAAAATTTTAATAACTTTTAATCTATTATACTTAAAATGAGTTAAAGCTGATTCTGAAGACTGAATCTGATTTAATCAAAATATACTTTTGAGAATTAATGCTTCTAGATAAGTTTGACCCGTCTCTGAGCGTTCAATTTACGTTCTCTCAGTGGCCGCCTACGTCTCCAGAATTAGAAGCTCTTAGGGTCGTTCTTCCTTGTGTCCTTGGTCATCTAACCCTGTCCCACGATGCAAATAAATCTTGCCAACTAAAACAACTCCCCCCAAACCCTCTCCCTCCCTCTCTCTCCCCCCAGATATGTTATTATACATTTGCAAATGGATGACACTATCTGTATTTGTTGTTACCCAATATTTTCTAACACCAGTAATTGCATCACAAGGGGCAACCTTCACGGTAGAAAACAAGTGCCAGTACACAGTATGGCCGGGCATATTAAACGACGGATCAAGCCAAATTTCCACCACCGGTTTTGAGCTCCAAAAGGGCGAGGCAAGAACCATCACCGCACCACCCTGGTGGGCCGGCCGGTTCTGGGGTCGCACCCTCTGCGCCGTGAACTCCACCACAAGAAACTTCACCTGCGTCACGGGCGATTGCGGCTCCGGCAAGGTGGAGTGCTCCGGGGGCCGTCCTGCCCCGCCTACCACAATCCTGGAATTCTCCCTGGACGGGTTCAACGGGACTGACTTCTTTGACGTGAATGTTATCCAGGGGTACAACCTGCCAATGCTGGCGGTACCACAGGGCGATGCGGGGGCTAGCTGTAGTACGGCTGGTTGTGTGATGGACTTGAACGGGTTCTGTCCGGCGGAGCTGCAGGTGAGCAACGGAGGCGGAAAGGTGGTGGCGTGCAAGGGCCCGCGCCTGGCGCTCCGGCAAGACAGGTTCTCCTCAACCGGCGCGTACGTGACGCCGAGCTCGTGCACGCCGACGCTGTACTCGCGGGTCTTCAAGGACGCGTGCCCACGCGCCTACAGCTATGCGTTTGACGATGTTACTACTTCGTTTACATGTGATGGCGGTGCAGATTATATTATCACCTTTTGTCCATCTCCAAACACAAGGTGCATCTTAGCTTATTTAATTTATGAATTCTACTTTTGGATCGTGTTAGTGACTTGTATACTACTTTTGGAAGCTCCTTTCTTAGTGAAGCATTGATATTATGTTTTTGTTTTCACGTGAGATTTGATCTTATTCAAAACAGTCTAATTCCTCTGTGGTAGTTTACGTGTCCGAAACAAACAACTTCCAGTATTTAAGGTTGGACTCAGATGGACATTTGAGAGTTTATCAGTGGGTAGAGGGCGTGGAGGGTGTTGCTGATGACATTTTGACTGGTAGTCTAGGAGATTGTGCTTATCCTTTGAGTTGTGGGAATTATGGAATCTGCTCTAATGGGCAATGCACTTGCCCAGTAGGAAATGATGGGGATCCCAACTACTTTAGGCAGTTGGATTTTCGACAACCCAGTCTTGGATGCGTTGAAGTGACCCAAATGTCGTGCCAATCTCCTGATCGTCACCTCCTCTTGGAACTTGATGACGTTACTTACTTTGAGTTTGTCCCCGTTCTTGCTGATACAGATGTTCAAAATTGCAAAGAGGCATGCTTGAAAAACTGCTCTTGCAGAGCCGCTGTCTACCGTCATAATTCAAGTATGTCGAGTGGTGAATGCTCAATGCCATCCAAGATTTATTCTATGTTGAACATCCAAAATCAAGCAGTTTCTTACAATTCTTCAACATTCATTAAGGTGCAGAAGCTACCAGAGTCACCTCCTACATCCTCGAGGACAAAGGCTAATCAAATTCTACTTATAGTAGGACCCATCCTTGCAGCAACTATGGTATTTGCATTTTTCATTTTCCTATATGTTAGGTTCAAGAGAAATGTATTAGAGGATGGACTAGAGGAAGATGGAGAATGGGAGAACTCCTTAGTTCTATTACCAAATTTGCCAAAGAGATTTAGCTATGAAGACTTGAAATCTGCCACACAGAATTTTGATGTCAATAAGAGACTTGGAGGAGGAGGGTTTGGGTCGGTCTTTGAAGGAACACTTTTGGATGGTACAAGAGGTGCAGTTAAGCGTTTAGATCGTTTGGGCCAAGGAAGGAAAGAGTTCTTAGCAGAGGTCCAGACTATGGGCAACATACACCATATCAACTTTGTGAAATTGTTGGGATTTTGTGCTGAAAGATTGTATCGGCTTTTGGTGTACGAGTACATGAGCAATGGGTCCTTAGATAAGTGGATATTTCACAGAACTTCAGAGGATGCTCTTGAGTGGGGTATCAAAAAGAAGATAATCCTTAACGTTGCAAAAGGACTAACATATCTTCACGAGGAATGCAAAAGCAGAATTACACATTTAGACATAAAACCGCAAAATATCCTTTTGGATGAAAATTTTAATGCCAAGTTATCTGATTTTGGGGTTGCAAAGTTAATGGAAAGGGATCAAAGTCAAGTGATGACTCATATGAGGGGAACTCGTGGATACCTGGCTCCTGAATGGTTGAGTAGGAAGTTAACAGAAAAAGTTGATGTGTACAGTTTTGGAGTTGTCATGTTGGAAGTTGTTTGTGGGAGGAGAAATTTGGATTACTCCGCCTCTGAAGAAGCTGAGAGTTTGCTCGATATATTGAAGGAAAAGGCCCAAACGAATGAGCTAGTAGACTTGGTTGATAAGTGCAACGTACACATGCAAAGACACGGAGAGGAAGTTGTTGAACTTATCAGAACTTATCAGAACTGCCATTTGGTGTTTGTACTCGGATCCAGCTAGAAGGCCTTGCATGTCAACTGTAGTAAAGGTTTTGGAGGGCGCAACCCCGAAGGAACATATCTTAGATTTTAGTTTCTTTATGCCCACAGGACAAGCAAAATCCAGAGAGGATTTAGTGATGGATTCAGCTCCACAAGAGGCATCAATCTTGTCAGAACCCAGATGAAGTCTCTTCCTCACTCCCTCTCTCCATTTTACTTCTTGAATTAGTCAAGACAGACTTTTGAGTTATAGAAATCCTAATTGTCATAAACCCTCAAATGCTGCATCTGCGCATCTTCCATGTCGATTAAATTTGAAACCTTTAGCATACTGTTGCTCCTTGTTGGGGCAAAATGCAATATTTGCACAGATGTGCCGGATACTTGTGGTGCTTGTAAGTTGAAAGTATCGGTCACCAAGCATTCCACGACAGTTTCCCTTTTGCATGTTTCTTTTGCTTGAAAGCAATTTTAACCTGGAAAACAAGCTACTTGAGTTTGCAATCGAGAAAAATGCTTCCGACTTTTACTTTGACTGAGTTTCAGTGTACATTTCATTTGTCTAAGCTCTATATCAGATGGGTACAGTTCACATCTTGTAGAATAGGCTTAAATTGATCATTTTGGCTTTTGGTTCGTTCCGGCTGATCTATTTTTGTAAGAGGCTAGAGTTAGTTTCACCAAAACTGAAGTAGCAGCAATAGTGCCGAGGAAGAAATTCCAAGTGTACTAGATAAATCAGCCAGTAGATATTTTGGAGTGAGGCAAAAGAAAGAATGAGGGAAAGAACATCCTTAGTTGCTTACTAGTAAGTAGCAATAATAGGCGAAATCTAAATTTAGTACAAGGACTCCTTATCTGCTGTGTGTTCTCGGGCCTGTGTTAGAGAAGAGCCAACATGTACAAAACAATTTAGATTGCCATAACGATGGGGAAACCACCAATCACTTGTTCTTTACCTGCGAGTTTGCTCAGCATAGCTGGTTTGCTGGCACACTTGCTGTTAAACTAAAATGCTGTCAAAAGGCAAAGGATGGGTTCTGGTTTCTCCATTGGGCAACAAATTAAGTCAGTCTAAAGTGGGAAAGGAAACCACAAATTCTATGTCAATCTGCAGCACTGTCTTGGAGCCTCTGGAAAAGACGAATAGGCAGCTCCTTATTGAGTGGTACCAGGCCCAAAACGTTGGAATAAAGTTGCAGGACAAGATACATTCAAGGTAATATTGCTAACGTTGGTTTTTGCAGCAAAATTTGTGGCATTGTAGCAATAGCCCTCCAGATCGACATGCAGCCACAACTAACCTTTCCTTGTACAAAATGATGCAGCCTGGAAAAGAAGACAGAAAGCTGGCTAAGGAGTGTTTGGCACAGAAAATAGGAGCAGACTAAGGATAGCAATGAAGGCCGAAGCTCATAATCCTTTACATGCTGAAGCCCTTGCTGTCTTTAAAGCAGTGAAGTGGACAAGCAATCAAGGTTTCTTGCGTTTTTGTGTTAGAACTGTTTGCAGGAATTTGATCAATGCTATTGCCTCCGGAACTGCAACTCATTTTCTGTATCCTGTGGTGTATTAGATTGAGTTTTGTGAAATCAAGCTGGTGCCAAGGTAAGCGGCAAAGGAGGCACATATATGTTTGCAGGAAAGTATTTTTGTTTGATTAATTAGATTGTCAAATTGTGAAAAAAAAAAGTAGTTCTCAAACAAGTGCAGTAAATGATTTGGAAAGCGAAACACACTTCATTTTATTGCTTACCTTTTGTTACGAAAATAGTGCCAACGTCGACTTCTTCATTGGTTTATTTCGTTGTCACATCGAAACTAATCAGAATTAAATTGCTATCATACGTGTATTAATATTAATAATAATATAAAGAAAAAAAATGGATGAATCTGGAGGAAGCATACCCGGAGGAAGCCCAGAGCAACAGATGGGATCATGGGAGCAATTTTTCGGAGTCCATGTTATCCTGCCTAAAATCAGCCATCCCAGCTCTCCTTTTATGCAACCCTGACGATCCCGAAGAAACAGAAGAAGGGGTCTGTGGGCAGTGCATAGACAGCAACCCCTCATTGGAAGGATTAAGGGATGGTCAAACTGATTAAATCGGGTTGGTAGATGTTTGACAAAAGTATAAAGCACTATTAAATCAGCTTTCAAAGCTCAAAAAGTAATCAGTACTCTGGAAAAAAAAAAAACAAACTGGAATTGTGGATCTCTTTCTACTAATTAAGTTTGACCACATACAATACCACACTTCCATTATTAATTACGTGGCAAACACCTTCACTTCAAACTCTAGAGTTTCTTGCAAACTGCTTTTAATACTTTTTGTCTAGATTTTGCAAAAAATAACTTAAAACTGATTCTGAAAACCGATTATGATTTAATCTACAATTAGGTTTTGAGAATCAAACCCTTAAACCAAAATGCTGGCAACAGGCAAAGGATGGGTTCTGGTTTATCCATTGGGCAACAAATTAAGCCAGTCTAAAGCGGGAAAGGAAAGCCCAAATTCTAAGTCAATCTACAGCATTGTGTTGGAGCGTCTGGAAGAGAGGAATAGGCAGCTCCTTATAGAGAGGTACCAGGCCCAAAACGTTGGAAAATGTTACAGGACAATATACATTCAAGGTAATAATGTCAACGTTGGTTTTTGCAGCAAATATATGTGGCATTGTAGCAATAGCCTTCCAGACTGAGATGCAGCCACAACTAACTTTTGCTTGTAGAAACTGATGCAGCCTGGAAAAGAAGAAGACAGAAAGCTGGCTAAGGAGTATTTTGGCACAGAAAATAGGACCAGACCCCAGCAATTAAGGCCGAAGCTCTCCTTTTATGCGACCCTAAAGATCCCGAAGAAGCAGAATCTGAGTAAGAAGAAGAAGGGGTCTGTGGGCAGTGCATAGACAGCAACCCCTCATTGGATGGCATGTTCTCCATGTTTGCATTCAGTATTGCTTGAAGCTGTTGACCAAGATCATCCTCATTCGATGAAGACAAGTCAGTATTTGAACCTATGCAGATGTGCAATCCAGGAGATCGAATGTAAACTGAAGAGACTTCACCATTTTCGCTCTGATCAGCAACTCAGCAAGGAGAAGACGATCAGCAGGTAGTGTTGGATCGTTGTGAGACTTGGGCTCGATAGCAGTCCAGGAATTGTCAAGTTGTTTTAAGGGATTGGCCCAGTCCATTTCCTGATCTCTAGAAATGTCCAACCCGGCTAAAGAGGGAACGGCGTAAGGTTGGTGCCATAGTGACAAATTCAGCATTCGGAAATTATTCGGCATGGACAATAATACGGAATTCGGAAATTATTCGGAGAATTTCGTCTTCGAATTGGAAATAATTCGGTGAAATAACAAAATTCGTATAGTAAATCGAAAATAATTCGGTAATTAATCGTTCAGGTTACAATAGTTTTAAGTGTATGAAATTTTGTAAACTATACAACTGAAATGAGAAAAATACAAGAACTCTTCTATTCTTTAAGCGATGGGTACAAAAAAAAAATGAGAATGTGTGTGGGTATTGGCATATAATTATGTGTGGCTTAATAAATTATATACATTCTTTTGCTCAACTTAAACAGGAACCATGGGTTGGTGTGATGGCCCAAAACAGTGCTCGCACACGGTGATACCCGTGTTTGAGTCCCACCAGAAGCTTCGCTATCTTCATTTTTTCAAGAGAAAGAAGGAGGAACTACTCGCGATAAATTCGCTAATATCGCGATATTTAAAAGGTATTCGCGAATCCTGCAAATAATCGCGATACCCGTGTTCGAGTCCCACCAGAAGCTTTGCTATCTTCATTTTTTCAAGAGAAAGAGGGAGGAACTACTCGCGAAATATTCGTACATGTCGCGATATTAATATGTATTCGCGAATCCAGCAAATAATCGCGATACATCCGTGATTACTTTCTACCAATTTATCACCACGATAATATCACGAATATTGTTATTATGGTTGGTGCTCTGCAAAAGGACTCGATAAGCATAAGCCCAATTCAGTTGCTCTTAGCTAAATCATTTTTGGATGATTATCTCTTCCGTTAATTACGTCAATTATATTCTTACCTTTCTTTTATTACTGTCTTTTAAATTTTGATGAAATTAAAAAAGAATATTGGGTAATTAATCTATTCTATATTTATACTACCTATAAAAGTATGAATATTGTAAATCATAGGAACGAGTTTTCATTTGCTGATGAAAACATGCTTCAAGTATAACAATGTATACCTCATTTCTCTAAGCACGCTATGATCCGATCCATTTACCGCTTTAGTTTTTACCAATAGCCGTCTCTCTATGGAATGATTAGAACATTATTGGTCGCTTATGAACACGAAATTTCAGCAAAGAACAATATTCACTTATTTGTTCCAGATTAATATAATCCTCCAGCCACAGCCCTGTGGTCTTTGAGGCTTAATTGAGTCAAATTTGGATTCAGTTTTTGTATTTGAATGCACAGATTGTTATTATTTTATTCCATTGGCCTGATTCTTTAAGCTGAAACTGCTTTCTAGAAGAATGTATATGGTGTTAGTGTGTTGATCATGTGTTGTTATTCTCCAGGGCGATGTTATGGCATGATAAATGAGTGTTCTCTGCTGACTGCTGTAATACTTGAATCTTGTGTCCGTACAGTTGAAGACCTAAACCATACTGAAGGTTCTTGTAGGGACAAAAAGTACAAAGTTTGCAATCTTGAATTCCTTCTGAATTTGTTTGTTTCTATACCGTACAAGAGAGGCAGCAAGAATGTGCCAGATATGCGATTGTCTGTTCAGCTTATGGTGGCGGGAAAAAGGTCCCGTCGGTGGGAAGAATCCATCACCGAGCATCCTTCAAGTGTTTCCCTATTGCATGCTTCCGCTTGAACATCAATGCTGATTCTGAAACGCAAATTACTAGAGTTTGTAATAGAGAAATATTGCTTCGGCCTTCTACTTCAACTGAGTTTAGTATACAAGCTTATTTATACAAGCTCTATTGTAACTAGTACTAGTACTCCATGTTTGTACATTAGAAAGGTTTTCTATGGGGTTTCTGTTTCTGGTGCAAAACTTGGGTTTCGATGAATCCATGTATTGCCCGCTTTGTAGTGTAGGTTTATGTTGATCACATTGGGTGTTGATAATCAAGTGATATGAGGATATGATATGAATGTGTTCCCAACCGGAAGCAAAAAAGAATGTTTCGCCCACCACAGTTTGCATGCTAGTGAATCTTGTTCTTTGCTGAAATTCCGCATTCATGGTCCCTTTTGAACCTTTTGGTAGTTTATTAGTAAGTAATGGGAGTAGGGTCAGATGTTTTTTTCCTTTTTGAGTAAAGAGAAATATATACTTTTGAAATAAACTGTAAAATAGTTAAGTTACACGAAACCATAAATGGTACTGAATATGATACAAACATACATATACATGAAAGACAATTCCATATGGTAGATGTCACGATACGAAATTAGCGAGCGAAAAAACATACAAAAGAATACATGACCATAAAATTGAAGCGAGCAAGTTGGCTTCGGAACAAGCATAATAAATGGGGCAGCGTTTATAAGACAAAAAAGATAAGGCTGTCACAAACCACTCCTATCCTAACATAAATAGGCGAACATTTGACAACTGTACTGCGACCAGTAGATCCGCAACAGTCCCAGAAATTGAGCCCCAACAGCCCAACTAATTATGCAGAAACACACACTAACAAAAAACGTACGCACTAACTAATTATGCATCGGGGAAGGTGGCGGTGATGGTGCCGAAGGAGAGGTTTAAATTCTTGACCAAGTCCTCTAATTAAATGGTGACTGCTTTCGCCATAGGAGATGTGGTCCAAGTCTATTTTTTCTATATCCCAATAACTGAATCCGCTGACTCCGAAGACCTTGCCCTCCATAGAACTTGAACTTGTTACTCCGAAGACCTTGCCCTCCATAGAACTTGAACTTGAACTTGAACTTGACCTTGACCTTGTCCTCCATAAATATAAATATGTAGTACATGAAAAAAATTATTCCCTTCGTTTCACAAAAATTGATCATATTTCTTTTTTGGTAGATCACACAAAAAGTGCTCACTTTTCAAATTAAGAAAGATTATGTAACTACTTTTACATATTTACCCTTTTTATAATTTTTTTATTCTATTTATGTCTTAACATTTAACTCTCTACCAACTCATTTTCTCTTTTCTGGCTAACATTCTTAATTTTTTTTTGTTCAATTTCTCTCTCCACATTTAACACCTCACGAATTCATTTTATCATTCCTGACTCACTTTCTTCCCTTCCTCTCTGAAGGATAAAATGCGAAATACAATATATGACTTAAATTCTTAGTTTGCGTGTAAAAAAATATGATCAAGAATGGAAAGAGAACACGATGCTCACTCCTAACTAGGGAACTTGAGAGAAATAGCGGCACATGGCCCATTACCTCCTCCATCACCTCCTTATCACAAAAGGAAACAGGTGTCTACTCTACCGGCGAATACAATTCAATAAGTCTGACCCGTCTTTTACTGTTCAATTTACGCGGCATTTGTGGCTCCCCATCTTTCCAAAATTAAAAGGCCTTGGGATGGTTCCTACTTGTCCTCTCCACCCACAAGAGTCCACGTGGTCATCTAACCTGTCCCACAATGCAAACAAAAGTTGAACTCCCCCCCATCTCCTAAACCCTCTCTTTCTCTGTGTCAAAAACAGCAATCACAACGAATATGTTACCATACATTTGCAAATGGATGCTAGTCTCTGCACTTGTTGTTGCGCAATTTTTTCTGACACAAGGAGCAACCTTCACTGTAGAGAACAAGTGCCAGTAGACAGTATGGCCGGGCATATTGAGCAACGGGAGAGCCCAAATCTCCACCACCGGTTTCAAGCTCCAAAAGGGCGAGTCAAGAACCATCACCGCACCACCTTCGTGGACCGGCCAGTTCTGGGACCGCACCCTCTGCGCCGTGAAATCCAGCACAGGGAACTTCACCTGCGTCACAGGCTATTGCGGCTCCGACAAGGTGGAGTGCTCCGGGGGCGGTCCTGCCCCCCCTACCACACTCCTGGAATTCTTCCTGGACGTATTCAACGGGACTGACATCTTTAACGTGAGTGTCGTCGATGGGTACAACCTGCCGATGCAGGTGGTACCACAGGGCGACAGGGGGGCTCAATGTAGTTCGGCTAGTTGTGTGATGGACTTGAATGGTTTCTGCCCGGCGGAGCTGCAGATAATCGACGGAGGCGGAGAGGTGGTGGCGTGCAACGCGCCGTGCCTGGCGCTCCGGCAGGACAGGTACTGCTCCACTGGCCCGACGCTGTACTCGCTGGTGTTCAAGAAAGCGTTCCCACGCGCCTACAGCTATGCGTCAGACGATGCTAATGCTACGTTCACATGTGAAATCGGTGCAGATTATCTTATCACCTTCTGTCCATCTCCAAGTACAAGGTGCATCTTTGCATTTTACAATTTTATCATTAGCTTATTTAATTTTTGATATCAAATGTTAGTCATTCGAAGCATGCGGTCGGAGTGGGAGCGGTATGAGTTTCGTAGCAGGAGCCTGAGTAATATATGGGTTTTGGGTGGGAGCGAAGCGGTTGCAAGGTTCTGGGGCAGGAGCATGGAGAATCCTGCAAGAATTTAGCAAATAGTGTCGCTATATTACCGCTTTCGTTACACTTCCGGAGTTAAAATGCTAAAAATCAAGTCAAAAGGATAAAATGTAATGCAACGGAACAAATTTGATTTAAAATAGTTGTGAGAAATCAACGATTGGTTAAAATCGCATGTGGATCGTGTCAGTCATACTACTTCTGATGGCTTAAGCTCCTTTGTTAGTGAAGATCTAGAAAAAGGTTTTACTAAAAAGTATTCTTTGTGTAAGTGTAGTTCTGAATATGGATTGACACTGTTATTCTCCTATGTATTGTGGTTAAAACTCAAAAAGAAGCAGCATTATGTTATACTAGCATATTCCTTATACTAGCAACATATTGTCTTACCAAAGGAATTGGAGAGCCAGCCCCTCGTTGTTTGAAGACGCCTTCCACTTCGATTGGTATTTTTTCACGAAAAGCAGACGTGAGATAACAAATCCAGCATTTCACTAAGATTTCGTTAGTAAAAAGAAAATGGATCGCAGAGGACACTTGACCAGGTCATTTACCCCTTGGTTTAAAGTATGAAAAGCTATTATGTTTAGACGTTCCAAATTCAGGTCATTTTCCAATTTTACGCTATAAAGCCGTGTGTTTATGCGACAATATATCCATCACAATACATTGTTTTCTTTTAACCCTTCAAATGAGGTTTGATAGAGCATTAGCAGGAATATCTTCAGTGAGATTCCAATTAACAATGAGTAGCAGTAGGATGAAGAATGTGGATTTGTAAGGGTGGTATACCTTATTCCCCAGAGAGTCAGCTGAGACACATAAGGACTGCACTGTATTATTTGATTAGAGGTAGCAGAAGCATTCTTTGCTCATTGCTCATTGCTCATTGCTCAAGGTACCCCAAGACAACCAGATCAGAACATCTAATCAGATACTTGCCAAAGTCTCTTATGGCAACCAGACATGAACCTCTTTCTATTTGTGTATTAGTGTGTGTGGGTGTGTATGGCCAGGGTGCTAGTATTGTTGCTTGCTTGTTTGGTCTGAACGCTCTCAAAATTTCCGAAACCATAGCTATCAATTGAGTGAATTCAATTACTGGACTCACTTCAGTCATTCTTTCAAGTTTTCATACATGCAATTTAGTCTGTCAGTGTACGTTGTTTTAGACATACTGATGATTGAACAGCAAGGAGTCCTTGTTAGACAAGAATTTGAGCTCTGACCTCTTTTCTGTCTTTATTAACTAAACTTCCAGGATTTGAAGAGCAGCCTCGTAGCTGTAGCACACTTGATTGTCAAGGCGAAAGAATGGTAGTTGCCTTTTTTCTTGTAGAAGGAACAAAATGAAATATAGTTGGGCTTCCTCACTTCTAATTTTGATGAATTTACTTCTGCATGCAGCTTCGGTGAATATCCCACGGCAAACCTCTCAACCTCTTGGGCAAGTGAGGAAGAAGCCTCTCGCTTCAGGGATGGCTCATTATTGAAACCTGTCCTACTCAATAATAGGAATACCTTCCTCATTAACAATAGCAGCATGTCTTTTCCTGTTGTGGGTTGTGGTTTCTATGGAAATGCTAGTGGATATGGTGAAAATTCCATTTCCTTCGTCATTTTTGCTATTAAGGCCACAGTTGATTCCATATTCACCTCTGGAAATCCCCCCAAAATAATCTGGTCAGCCAACAGATACAATCCAGTAAAACGGAATGCCACACTCCGATTCACATCAGAGGGAGACTTGGTTCTTAGAGACGTTGATGGTAAGGTTGCTTGGTCTACCAACACGTCGGGTAAGTCTGTCATTGGAATGAGCATCAACTTGGTTGGAAATCTCATGTTGTACGATTCAAAGAGCTCAATCATCTGGCAGTCTTTTGATCACCCAACCGAGACTTGGCTTCCAGGGCAGAAATTGTCTTCTGGGCAAAGGTTGATTGCGAGTGCATCCATTTTATTTGTCGCTCTCCAATAGTAATTTATATGCTTTTATTGAAGCCACTCCTCCGCAAATATATGGTCAAATCTTCCAAGGAGGTAACAGTTCTGCTCCGTTCAAAAATGGGAGATTTAATCTCATTCAGGACGAGTCTAATTCCACCATGGTGCTTTACGTGTCCGAAACAAACAACTTCCAGTATTTAAGGTTGGACTCGGATGGACATTTGAGAGTTTATCAGTGGGTAGAGGGAGTGGAGGATATTACCGATGACATTTTGACTGGCAGTCTAGGAGATTGTGCTTATCCTTTGAGTTGTGGAAATTATGGAATCTGCTCTAATGGGCAATGCACTTGCCCAGTAGGAAATGATGGGGATCCCAACTACTTTAGGCAGTTGGATTTTCGACAACCCAGTCTTGGATGCGTTGAAGAGACCCAAATGTCGTGCCAATCTCCCGATCGTCACCTCCTCTTGGAACTTGATAATGTTACTTACTTTGAGTTTGTCCCCGTTCTTGCCGATACAGATGTTCAAAGTTGCAAAGAGACATGCTTGAAAAACTGCTCTTGCAGAGCTGCTGTCTACCGCCATAACTCGAGTATGTCGACTGGTGAATGCTCAATGCCATCCAAGATTTATTCTTTGATGAACATCCAAAAACAAGCAGTTTCTTACAATTCTTCAACATTCATTAAGGTGCAGAAGCTACCAGAATCCCCTCCTACATCCTCGAGGAAAAAGGCTAATCAGATTCCACTTATAGTAGGACCCATCCTTGGAGCAACTGTGGTATTTGCAATTTTCATTTTCCTATACGTTAGGTTCAAGAGAAATGTTGTATTAGAGGATGGACTGGAGGAAGATGGAGAATGGGAGAACTCCTTGGTTTTATTACCAGACTTGCCAAAGAGATTTAGCTATGAAGACTTGAAGTCTGCCACACAGAACTTTGATGTCAATAAGAGACTTGGAGGAGGAGGGTTTGGGTCGGTCTTTGAAGGAACATTTTTGGATGGTACAAGAGTTGCAGTTAAGCGTTTAGATCGTTTGGGCCAAGGAAGGAAAGAGTTCTTAGCAGAGGTCCAGACTATGGGTAACATACACCACATCAACTTGGTGAAATTGTTCGGATTTTGTGCCAAAAGATCGCATCGGCTTTTGGTGTACGAGTATATGAGCAGTGGGTCGTTAGATAAGTGGATATTTCACAGAACTTCAGAGGATGCACTTGAGTGGGGTATCAGAAAGAAGATCATCCTCAACGTTGCAAAAGGACTAGCATATCTTCACGAGGAATGCAAAAGCAGAATTATTCATTTAGACATAAAACCGCAAAATATCCTCCTAGATGAAAATTTTAATGCTAAGTTATCTGATTTTGGGCTTGCAAAGTTAATGGACCGGGATCAAAGTCAAGTGATGACTCAGATGAGGGGAACTCGTGGGTATCTAGCTCCTGAATGGTTGAGTAGGAAGATAACAGAGAAAGCTGATGTGTACAGTTTCGGAGTTGTCATGCTGGAAGTTGTTTGTGGGAGGAGAAATTTGGATTACTCTGCGCCTGAAGAAGCTGAAAATTTGCTCGAGATATTGAAGGAAAAGGCCGAAATGAATGAGCTAGTAGACTTGGTTGATAAATGCAACGTAAACATGCAAAGACACGAAGAGGAAGCTGTAGAACTGATCAGAACTGCCATTTGGTGCTTGTACGTGGATCCAGCTAGAAGGCCCTCTATGTCAACTGTAGTAAAGGTTTTGGAGGGCGCAACCCCGAAGGAACATATCTTAGATTTTAGTTTCTTTATGCCCACAGGACAAGCAAAATCCAGAGAGGATTTAGTGATGGATTCAGCTCCACAAGAGGCATCAATCTTGTCAGGACCCAGATGAAGTCTCTCCCTCACTCCCTCTCTCCATTGTACTTCTTGAATTAGTCAAGACAGACTTTTGAGTTAAAGAAATCCTAATTGTCACAAACCCTCAAATCAATTTGCATCCGTGCGTCTTCCATGTCGATCAAATTTGAAACCTTTAACATACTGATGCTCCTTGTTGGGGCAAATTGCAATATTTGCACAGATGTACCAGATACTTGTGGTGCTTGTAAGTTGAAAGTATCCGTCACCAAGCATTCCGCAACAGTTTCCCTTTTGCATGTTTCTTTTGCTTGAAAGCAATTTTAACCTGGAAAACAAGCTACTTGAGTTTGCAATCGAGAAAAATGCTTCCGACTTTTACTTTGACTGAGTTTCAGTGTACATTTCATTTGTCTAAGCTCTATATCAGATGGGTACAGTTCACATCTTGTAGAATAGGCTTAAATTGATCATTTTGGTTTTGGATTATTTCCGTATCTTTTTTTGTAAGAGGCTAGAGTTAGTTTCACCAAAACTGAAGTAGCAGCAATAGTGCCGAGGAAGAAATTCCAAGTGTACTAGATAAATCAGCCAGTAGATATTTTGGAGTGAGGCAAAAGAAAGAATGAGGGAAAGAACATCCTTAGTTGCTTACTAGTAAGTAGCAATAATAGGCGAAATCTAAATCTTGTGTTCTGAAATCACTCTCCTCTTGTTGCTAAAGGCTTCGGAGGGTGCTTTGGAAGGATTAAGGGATGGTCAAACTGATTAAATCGGGTTGGTAGATGTTTGACAAAAGTATAAAGCACTATTAAATCAGCTTTCAAAGCTCAAAAAGTAATCAGTACTCTGGAAAAAAAAAAAACGAGGATTATGAATCTCTTTTCACTAATAAAACTACAATAAGATTTTGAGAATCGATCCCTCAAATTGTCGTCAATGCATATATTAGCTATAGAAGACTGAATTTAAAAGGACTCCTTATGTGCTCTGTGTTCCCGGGCCACTGTTAAAGAAGCAAGCTAACATGTACAAACAATTAAGATTGCAATAACTATGAGTTCTTTACCTGCGAGTTTGCTCAGCATAGCTGGTTTGCTAGCACAGTTGCTGTTAAGCGACAATCATGTTACAGGCAAATGAAAGCATTCCTAATTCAGCTTACAGCCTTGTGTTGGATCCTCTGGAAGAAAGGAACATAGACTAGGGTGTTCCAAGGTGCAATTCCTCATCCTCTTAGAGTGCAGGATAATAGGCAGCTTCTTATTGAATGGTAACAGGCCGAAAACATTGGAAAAAATTTGCAGGACGAGGCTTGCGAAACCAAGATACATTCAAGGTAATAATGTTAACTTTTGCTTTTGCAGCAAATTTATGTGGCGTTGTAGCAATAGCCTTCCAGATGAAGATGCAGCCACAACTAACTTTTGCTTGTACGTACTGATGCAGCCTGGAAAAGAAGACAGAAAGCTGGCTTAGGAGTATTTGGTACAGAAAATAGGAGCAAGCTGGGAAGGCCCAATGCTCATAATTCTTTACATGCTGAAGCCCTTGCTGTCTTTAAAGCAGTGAAGTGGGCAAGCAATCAAGGTCTCTTGTCTCTGTGTTAGAACTGATTGCAGGAATTTGATCAATGCTATTGCCTCCGGAACTATAATTAATTAATTTTCTGTATCTTGTGGTGTATTAGATTGAGTTTTGTGAAATCAAGCTGGTGCCAAGGAAAGCGGCTAAGGAGGCTCATATGTTTGCAGGAAAGTACTTTTGTTTGATTAATTAGATTGTCAAATTGTGAAAAAAGAAAAGAAAAAATTTCTCAAACAAGTGCAGTAAATGATTTGGAAAGCGAAACAACACACTTCATTTTATTGCTTACCTTTTGTTACGAAAAAGTGCGTTACACACGGAGCACCGTGTAAAAATTATAAAAAATTATTTGACTACTTGAATGGATTTTGTAATACAACTGTGTTATGAATTATTATATATAAAAAATATACGAAAAATGAACATGAATTTCTTCAAATGTCAAAATTGTAAGCGAGATTTAAAAAGTATTTTTCGGGCAATAAGATGTTAGATGATTATAAGCGATACTTTTGAAGTATACATATGTTGTGATATAATAGTAATAAAAAAAAGTAAAATTTAGTACAGTTTTATTAGAAAGAAAGTCGTGAAATATTGCACATGGGATAAAGAAAACAAATAACACTTGAACACACAGAAAAATGAAATAAACAAATTTGGTAACAAATGAGAAGTTTAAAGAAGTAATATAAAAATAAAAAACACAAATTTAGGTTTATCTTGGCCCATTCTTTCTATGTAAAGATATTGTGGATAACATAAGAATATTAAATCATATAACAACTATAAGAAATGCACACAAACTTTTCTTTTCTTAAATCAATGTTAGCGTCCAATTCCAGAACTTTCAATTTTCAGGTCCGAAATGCTTGAGGTGGAGAGTTGGTTCATAATGTTGAATAAAAGAAATGATAGGATTAATGAGATAATTATAACACACACACACACACACACACGGGAGCTGATCCGTTGAGAGTGCTAGCAAAATGAGTTAAGTTGCTACGCGATCTGTGAACGGTTCAGATCTTTTTTTTTTTTTTTAAGTACATCAGCTATATTATGTAGCGGATAATTTTTTGACAAAAATACCCTCCAGCTCTATCCGCTACATTATGTAGTGGACAGAGACCGTACTGTTTTCTGACTCTTTCTTTCTCCTTTGTCTGATTAATTTTCTGACATGTTTGGTGTCCGTTACATTATGTAGCGGACAATTTTTTGACATAAATACCCTCCAGCACTGTCCGCTACATTATGTAGCGGAAGTACTTAAAAAAAACGCAAAAAAAAGATCTTAACCGTCCACAGATCGCGCGTGGACGGCCAGATCACGCTAGCAACTTAACCCATTTTGCTAGCGCTCTCAACGGATCAACTCCACATATATATATATATATATATATATATATATATATATATATATGGAGCTGATCCGTTGACAGCGCTGGCAAATAGAGTTAAGTTGCTAGCGCGATCTGGCCGTCCACGCGCGATCTGTGGACGGTCCAGATCTTTTTTTTACGATTTTTTTAAGTTCGTCCGCTACATAATGTAGCGGACGATTTTTTTGACAAAAATA